>OX621207.1:12990267-13357058 GCA_951640565.1 Petrophora chlorosata | reverse complement strand
TGTCACCAGGCTGTATCTCATGAACCGTGATAGTTAGAAAGTTGAAATTTTCACAGATGATGTATTTCTGTTATCGCTATAAAAAAAAATAATCTAAAAAACAGAATAAAATAAATATTTAAGGGGCTCCCATATAATAGACATGATTTATTTGCCGTATTTATAGATAATGGTACGGAACCCTTCGTGCGCGAGTCCGACTCCAACTTGGCAGGTTTTTACTGAAACTTCACATCCCATTTCCTAATGAATATTAATCATAATGACATGATTCCCAAGTTGTAGTGTCCCTCCCATTAGACATGACGTTTTTACATAACAACACGATAACTAGAATTATATTACTATGACGAAGCGAATGTTGTTGGGTTGTTCCCAACTTGTCTCTTTTTAACAGGATCACATGAAACATTCGGACTCGTATAAATACTCCTAATATCAGGTATTCTTTGACATGGAATATGAGATGTGGTGGTGTTATAAAATGATTTTACTATTCGATTTTTGTTGTTTCATTATAGGCTTGCAATTTAAATAGATTTATTATTATTTAGATTTTTAAGTTATATTTTTATTTGTTCTTGTTATGTTTTGGTGTACAATAAAGCGTTATCAATCAATCAATCAATTATTCAATAGATAACTGCTGTAGTTCGTGATCTACAAGAAATCACTTTTGGGTCAAGTAACAATACGATCAAAAACGGAACACACGCTTAGTAGATAGGTACCCCAACGATACTTTGCAGATTTAATATATTTGTTAAAGTGATTTAAATTCCGTATCCATTAGCTGCAACTAAACTTCCGAAGGAAAACAACATAATAATGGATGTAAACCTATTATCCTCCTGCTTACACGGTCAGCAATAACGCATTGGCAATGGGTTAAGTGTTGAAAATATCCATTAGAAAATTTGACCGATTTTTATAGGTCTACGTCACGTGCCTATTTCACATTGATACGGGGGAACACTTTTGTGCCACATTATAAATTTCCAGAAAAAAACGAAAACCGACTTCAATGTATCTTCGAAGTCCAAGGTCAAATATCGATGAATTTTATATGGGACCATTTTGTAGCTATACTGAACCCAACGCAATCGGTTCATAAATGACGTAGTTCTGAGGTAACAAATATAAAAAAATAAATAAAAAATACCTCCTCCTTCTTGTTTGAAGTTGGTTAAAAAATAAATAAGACGATCATAGTAGTAAAAATACACTCGCGCTCAAGGGCCGAGTTAATACATTCCCAGTTGGTACCAGACTAATTACCAAACACGTCACCCAGTTAGTCTAGGGGTGCGTCTGACATGACATATTAGGCTTATTCATCACATCTCGTACATCGCATTGTTTTAGTTGATTACCTGTCTGTGCACGCCCTAAGTGACGTTTTAGTTGTGCGTTATTAAACTAAGTTATTGAGCATTGTTATTAAAATAATTATAGTAAGTACGTCACATTTGACGAATTATTAAATTTTTGTTTAATTAAATGGAATACATATTGTTTGAAATTACCAGTAATTTCAAACAATATGAGACTTAATTTCTGATGACTCGGGGTGATGAGCACCATGAGTGCTACGCAGTGCTTTTTTTTGGTTTTAACAATTCTGGGTGGCATTGCAATTATTATGGGCAGGCGTGGCACTCACCATTAGGCGAACGACTAGCTCGCCTCATCCTCAGTTCCATAAAAAAAATGTTAATGATTGTAGCGCTCGTAGCGTAGCTAGCCTAGCCTTTTGTAACAGATCTGTTAGGTTAAGCGTACGCAGCTGTCAGAACTTGGATGGGTGATCGTTTATCTTTACATTTTTTTTTTACTCTGTATAGATCTGTATTTGGCTACTATCTCGCCTGATGTGAAGCGATGATATGACCTACGATGGGGCACATAGATCTAGAGAGAGGCGACAGTTGAGCGGCTGCTCAGACCCGTCTCCCCGATGGTTCACCGAACATCATCCCAAAACACGACTAGGTCACTTGACGGCATGGCTTTGTTCGGTGGGTGGTATTACAACCACGGCCAGAGCCTGCCACTCCAAAGCGCGTAAGCGGGTTTCATCACGATTTTTCCTTCACCGTTTTAGAGCGGGCGTGCAAAATCTGCACTTAACTATAAGTGATTGGTGCAGGGCCGAGTCGAGATTCGAACCCAGGTGCGTCGGATCGAAAGGCGCACGAGTTCCCGCTGAGCCACACTCGCTCTAACATCTGAGCGCTACCGTGCTTCAGAGGGCACGTTAAGCCGCCGCCTGTGTTGTCTTTGGAAAACAATTGTGAGGCCATGACGGAGGCCTTCGGACAGCCTAAAAACTCTGACACCAGGGTTGGCCACACACCCACACGAGAGAAGAAGATTGAGGATAGGTAAATTATAAAGTGCGAGTGTGGCTCAGTGGGAGCTCGTGCGACTTCCAATCCGACGCACCCGAGTTCGAATCCTGCTGGCCCCGCACCACAGACTTTCTTAAGTTATGTGCGGATTTAACACTCGCTCTAGAAACGGTGAAGGAAAATATCGTGAGGAAACCAGCATGTCCAAGAATTTTTCACAAAAAGTCAAGGACATGTGACATCCACCAACCCGCACTGGGCCAGCGTGGTGGATTATGGTCCATCCTCTCTCTTAGAGAGAAGGCCCGAGTCCTAGCAGTGGGAACGTGATGGGCTGATGATGATGATGATGATGATGATGATGATGATGATATTATAAAGTTGTATCAAAAAACATGTTACTTGTACAATCTACAGCATTCACCAAGACTACGCGGGCAATACCACTGTAAATAAATAAAAACAGCCAAGTGCGAGTCGGCCTCGCGCACGAAGGGTTCCGTACCATTATCTATAAAAACGGTAAGCAAATCACGTTTTTTGTATAGGAGCCCCAATTAATATTTATTTTATTTTATTTTTTAGTACTTGTTGTTATAGTGGCAACAGAAATACATCATCTGTGAAAATTTCAAATGTCTAACTATCACGGTTCATTAGAATCAGCCTGGTAACAGTCGGACAGACAGACAGACAGACGGACGAACAGCGGAGTCTTAGTAATAGGGTCTCGTTTTACCCTTTGGGTACGGAACCCTAAAAACTAGTAGACAAACCCTTTCTTTGTTATGAATTCGGAAAATACATACAAAAAAGTCGGTCGGCTTTTTTTGTATGTAAGTGAGTAATGAATCTAGCAACACGTTCGCCTGATGGTAAGCGCCACGCCTGCCCAAAACAATTGCAGTGCCACCCAGTAAAAAAAGTACTGCGTAGCACTGCATTGCGCTCATCACCCCGATACATCAGATCTTAAGTCTCATATGCCCAGTAATTTCGCTGGTTACAATGCCTCCTGGCCCTTCACACAGTAGTGCTTGCGTACTAAAGCAGCTTAGCGGCAAAATGACTGGTAAAGCGATGGTACCTTGGTGGTGGTTATTATAAAAATGGCATTATTTTAATTGAAAGCGTATGTACAGTCAGGAAAACAAGTACAATTTAAAAAAAAAAACAGCATAATCGACCTATTACTTTCAGGTTTATTTCCCCCAATAAATAACCAACCAAATCAAATTGTGAGATCACAAAAAAATCATTCATTAAACGACTTCAAAAAAATAAAGAAATAGTGAACCTTCCTTTTTGAAGTCTAACCGACTTCAAAAATAAAGGTTCACTAATCGATTGTATTTCTTTTTTTTTTTCTTCTTATGTTTGTTACCTCAGAACTCCGTCATTCATGAACCGATTTGGAAAATTATTTTTGAGTTGGGATCAGTATAGGTACGAAGTGGTCCCATGTACATTTCATCGATATTTGACCTTGGACTTCGAAGGTACATTAAAGTCGGTTTTTTTTATTTGATAAAACGTAAACTTGTTTTTGTCACACCCTGTACACTCAGCTGACTATACACATCAAAGAAAACCACTTCGAAATGCAAGAGAAGAAATAAGTCGCAACAAGATGCCGTAGGGCAAAAACAAGTGTAAGAAAAAAAGTCTTCAACGGGAAGTGAAATTCTACATTACGGAACAAGGTTCTACGGATCTCATAATAAAATATAGCAATTCGTACCATCTTTGCTCGAACATTCTTACATTATATACACAAATTAACTGTTGGTCCTGTTTGTAAGTACTTTTATAATGTAAGCTTTTTTATTATATATTTTTTAACAAGCAGACGGCCCGTCTGATGGTAAGCGGTTACCGTCGCCTATGGACATCTGCAACACCGAGGCATTGCCAACCCTTAAGGACTCTATTGATTCCCCTTTTAAAGGACTCCATGTTGTAGCTCAAAGGAAATACCGACGAAGGTAGGTCGTTCCACATCTTACAAGTGCGAGAAAGGAAAGAGCTTGAATTTATATTATCAGTGTGAAGGCTGTGTTCCGGTTTGAAAGGCATTGTAGACAGCGAGATTACTGGGCATATTTTGTCAGCCTCTTTGGTGTAGTGGTTGGGCAGGTGGGCTCAAATCTCATATACCACTGAGGTTGCGGGTTCGATTCCCTCGACGGGACAAATGTTTGTGCACAGAAAAAAAAACGCAAGCATTTGTTTCGTGTCTGGGTGTTGTGGGACCATGGTCCTCATAGTTCCTGGTTCCCTAGATACAGGTAACCCTAGTTAGGGGTCAGGATCTATGTATGTGATCGTTGGTTGTTATTTATTTTATTTATTATTTATATGAGACTTAATATCTGATGTGTCGGGGCGCGAGTGCAAAACAGCACGCAGTGCTTTTTAGGGTATTAAACGTTCTGGGTGTCACTGCAACTGATATGGGCAGGCGTGGCGCTTAACATCAGGCAAACGACTCGCCAATTCTTTCATATTTCATTCATTTCATGAAGTTATTGTAAATTTTCTTCAAAATTGTTTAATAGACCAGTACCACAAAAAAAGTGACCTATCATATCAATATCGTATTATATCGCTATGTTTAATCGGCAGACTCTCATAGATTTTAAACCCATACAAATTTACGCAAACACAGCTACTTTGAAAACCCTATCCATATTCTTACTAATATTTTTCCACGTTTTTATTAAGTCACTTTCTTGTTTGTTTGTTTGTTTGTCGTTCCGGGTGGAATCTTGAAACTCTAATTTTGAGCACTTTCCTTTCTTCGAGCTATTCAGCTGAAATTTTCAAGGTAGCTCAAAACTTGATGACATTGCATCCAAATGAAATTTTCATACAAAAAGAGAAAACGTTTTTCTACCCCAAAAAATTAACCGAATTCGTAGAAATTTGGACATGAAAGAGATGTTATCATTATTGAGATTTGTAGGTTTTTATTTTTTCGATAATTCCTATAGAGTTTGAATAAATGGAGTCAAAAAGCTCGATATTTACTTGAATTTTTTTTTTAAATTTGGAAGTTTTTACCTTTAAAAATAGACATAAAAAGGAATAGATAATAAAAATAAAAAGGTGCATGAAATTCTTGTTATTAATGTTAAAGATTGTGACGATAGATGGATGGATGCATTGTTGTTACTCAATCACGTAAAAACTTGGATTTTGTTGTAGGTACGTAAGTATTGGAGGTCCTGGTGTAGGATACTCGTACTATTTATTTCTAAAACCCGCGGGTGGAACCGCGGGGTGCATATAGTATGCCCATATAGATGCCCATTCCCTAAGTGGTAGGGCGTGTATCCGAATTTCCCTGAGAACAGGATTTATCCTCGAGCAATAAATTTCTTTTCTCTCCATTAAATATCATGAAAAATATCTAATAAACCGTCATAATTTAATGGTGGCGGTTTGTTTGATAAGCCGTGTTGCGATTTTGTGAATGATTGAGTATTTCTTGTTCCTGTTTTGTGGTACAGTCAACGACAAAATTGTATATTTACTTTTCTTTTATTTTTGGGGGAGCTTTTAAGCCAAATGTTTATGCCAGTCTCATCGTGGCCTTGTCACTAGATACAAATGTAACTTACATTCTATAAAAAATACGAGTTGCGAGATAGATATTTATTTATTTATTTTAAAACTGAATGACGAGACGAGCTGGTCGTTTGCCTGATGGTAAGCAATACGCCAGCCCATAAAAATAACAGCACCACCCAGAACTTCGTTTTGCAAAGTCCTGCGCGGCGCTGCACTGCGCTTGTCACCCTGAGACAATTAGCTGTTGAGTCTCTCTCTCAAATTTCGCTGGCTATAATACCCTTCAAACCGGAACACAGTAATGCTTGCACACTAAAGCTTGGCGGCTGAATAACTGGCAAAGCGGTGGTACCTATCTAGACGGCCTCTCACATACGAGAAACCTACCTCGAGTAAATATGATTCACATCATATAAAACATGAAATGAAATATATAAAATAAACTCGTATTCAACAGAGATGAGAATGTAATAACTTGTAATAATTAAGCTAATTCACTAGATAATTTACACTCTAATTAATTAACTCAGGTCTAAAAATTAATTTTAGTTAGAAGCATTGCAGTTGATATCAATAAATTCTTTTGAAAGGCAGTATCACAAAAACTGTTTCACTAATTAACTCCTCCAAAGCATCTTCAATTTAATCCTTTTCAGAGCCAGTAATTAATTCCATAGTTTCTTTGTCGTGAAGCGCGAAGTCCGTCGCCGTACTGTCTGTTTCAGGAAGATCGTATCTTTCAGTTAATTATATTAATGCATCTGAGGTTTGCTTTCGTCTGTTTGTTTTGTAAGTTGCAGTGCAAGTTGCGTTTCGGAAGTTGTTTTTTAGAGTTCCGTACCCAAAGAGTAAAACGGGACCCTATTACTAAGACAAATTTTTACAGATGATATATTTCTGTTGCCGCTATAACAACAAAAACTAAAAAACAGAATAAAATAAATATTTAAGGGGGCTCCCATACAACAAACGTGATTTTTTTGCCGTTTTTATAGATAATGATCACAGACAAGGCGACAGTATTCCTAGGCATAGACTCTAAGTTGCAGTGGGGTCTTCATATCGATGCTCTATCAGGAAAACTTAGTTCTGCTGCATACGCGGTTAGTAAAATTAGCCATTTAACGGATATAGCTACGGCTCGGTTAGTTTACTTTGCATACTTCCACAGCTTAATGTCATATGGCATTTTGCTGTGGGGGTCTGCCGCGGTTATAGAAGCTATTTTTTTTTACAAAAGCGGGCGGTTCGCGCTATTTATGAGTTGAGTCCTAGCGAATCATTAAGAGAAGTCTTTAAACAAATTAATGTATTACTTTGCCCTCTCTGTATATTTATGAAAATATAATGTATGTTCGTAAAAATCTGCACAAATTCAAGGTGAATAGTGACCACCACAACATAAACACTAGGAATAAGGATAGAATTGCAGTACCTAGGCTTAGGCTGAGTAAAACGAATAAGTCCTTCATGGGCAATATAAAATTACAAAATGTAAAACGGAGCTCACAGAAAGTAGATTCAAATTGAGTGTGAACAATATTCTAATAAAAAAGCATACTATACAGTTAGTAATTACATAGAAGACAAAGATGCATGGAACATTCCGCTTCTGCCAAGTCACCAACTGGCACATAAGAAAAATAATATTGTCAAAAACAAACATAAAATATTGTAACAAAAGTTCTAAAAATATGCCCTTCAGTTTCTTGCCGTATCTTCTGAGTAGTGGTTCTTTTTCCGATACGATGGTAGAGTCATTGTAATAATTGACGTTCATAAGTGAGTCTGTGACGACAAAATTAATATAAAGAACTTTTGAATTGAATTGAATTGAAATGGTACGGAACCCTTCGTGCGTGAGTTCGACTCGCACTTGGCCGGATTTTCTTAATATTTTTTATTAGTTTTAGGCTTTTGTTTGATCGCTATCTCATCTTAAATTTCAAGGTACAGAGTAAACAAACAAATCTTAATGTTATCAATACCGTAAGTTTTTTTATGGAACTGAGTGATGGCACGAGCAAATCGTTTACCTGATGGTAAGCGCCACGTCTGCCCACAACAATTGCAGTGCCACCCAGAACTTTTAATACCATAAAAAAACTGCGTAGCACTGCATTGTGCTTTTCACCCCGTGACTTCAGATATTAAGTCTCATATGCCCAGTTATTTCGCTGGCTACAATGCCCTTTGTAACGGAACACGCTAACGAGCTACTTCTTGGCAGCAGAATAAACTGACAAAGCTGTGGTACCTATCCAGATGGCTTCCGCCCTACGAGAGACCTACCAAGAGTTACTATAGACATTAGGTATTAAAACTTCACATTAGGTCTTTTCCTCATCAGGCCAGGCGGATGTCCGGTGGATGTCAGATGGCACTACCAAGAACTTTGTCATGCAAAATTCTGCACGGCACTGCACTGCGCTCGTCACCCTTAGACACTAAGCTCTTAAGCATAATAATTTGGCTGCACTTCTAACCGGTACACAGTAATACTTGAGTATACTGCGGCAGAATTACTAGCAAAGAGGTGGTACCCACCCAGACGGCCTCTCGCATACGAGAAACCTGCCACAAGTCTACGAGTCCAAAGCGCGTAATCAGGATCACGATGTTTTTCTTGACCTTTCAATACAAACTTCTTGACTGGTTTCTCTTGTTTCATATTTCTCTATAATCACCTTTGACGTTGTCATCACAGAGTTTTTATTTCTCTATGTCCGAGTTTGGTTGTCATTTATCACAGAAAAACATCAAATCATTCCGAAAAATTGATCGCACATCTTAAATCACTTTAATTACTACTAAATGTAGCTGTAATGAATGTTAGAGTGCTTGCAGTTCTAATAATATTGATCACTAACTTCCGACTATGCCAAGGGAAACGGTATGATAACTTCGCTCTATACCGAATGCATCCCCAAAACGTTGAACAGCTCAAGTTCTTACAAAACCTTGAAAAACAGAAGTACATAGATGTTATATTTTGGAAGAGACCTCACAAATTGCGTGAAGAAGTGGAGTTCATAGTCAATCCAAATGATAATGATGTGTTCTTGGAAAGAGCTAACCATTATGAACTCGACTACCAGCGCGTACTTCAGAATGTTCAGGAGTAAGTTTCTATTCATTCTCTATCTTTTCTCCAAATCCCACCGATAGACAGTTTTTAAGATGGATGGATGGATGGTTGGAAGGCAAAAACTTAACAGCTTAACAGATTTTGATGGAATTTGGCACTTAGATACCTTCATCATCATCATCATCAGCCTGGACGAGTCCACTGCTAGGCGTCTCCCAATGCACGCCACTAACCCCGAAGTAAGATACCTTAGTTCCTGGAAAAGAACATAGGATACTTTTGGGAATCCGCGGGTGAAACAGCGGGGAGCACCTACTTCTCTGATTATTATATTATATATTATATTAATATATTATTCTATATTAATATATCATTCTATATTAATATATCATTATTTATCATTATATTATATTACTAGCTGTTGCCAGCGACTTCGTACGCGTAGTGAAGTGAAGACATCTAACCTGTTCCCGAACGTTTCACATCCTACCCTAATCCCGCTCCTATCCCGATCTCGTCCCCGTTCTATCACTTCACTGTCCCGCTTCTGCTATCGTCTCGCGCTCCTATCCAGATCACGTCCTTTACCTACACCATTACGATTTCTGATACCAGTATGTCGTTGTAGCCTAGGACTCAACACATTATTTTTAGAAAACGGCATGTCAACCCATCTTTTAGTCTCAAGGTAAGCAAAAAACCATTTTAAACTTTTTGCACTAAGGCACCGGTATGTTCCGGGGTTCAACTTATAGTGGACATATATATTTTTTCCTAAATTGCGTCATAATTTCGATATTTCTGAACCGATTTTAATGAAACAAAGCCTATGTGTAGCGCCGCACTTAATAGAATATATTAAAAAAAAACTGCATTTCAATCAGTGCCTTAGTTTCTGCGTTCATCCCGGACAGACAGACAAAAATGTAAAAATCTGCATTTTTGGGTTCTGTTGCTTCCAAATACTCTTAAAAAAATTGATTTTCCAAAATGTACAGTACCTAGCCGCCTCGTTAGAGTTCTATTATAAGTAGGTATAGATATTATATTATTCTCTTTATTAAATAATTAGTTAATTATAATTATAGTAGGAGTAGGATAATATTATAAATGCGAAAGTTTGTGAGGATGGATGTGTGGATGGAAGATCGCTACTCAATCACGTCAAAAACTGCTAAAAGGATTTTGATGAAATTTGGTATTTGGATACTTTGGTCCTGGAAAAGGACATAGAAATACTTTTCATCCCGGAAATCTGCGGATGAAACCGCGTGGAGCAACTAGTTACCTTTGTTACTATATATAAAAATATACTTAATTTATTTATTGAGGTCTGTATCGTCGTCATTATGCGAAGTTTCTTTCTCTTAAGGGCGGATTGCTGGTTGAACCCTGCTCGAAGAAATTATTTTTCTTACTTTTGAATATTTAAAATATAATGAAATTTAATATATTACATAAATACCTATATTATTTTTCAGAGCATTCGACGCTCAAACCATACCAAAACAGCAAGGCCGTTCTGGCTACCATTTTTCCTCTACTGCTGATGATTACTTCTGGACATCTTACCACACGTTAGAAGATGTCTACCGATGGTTGTTTGTTCTGGTCTCTAAACGCTACGCCAACGTGACCTACTCACTGGATTCTATTGGCAAATCCGTTGAAAACCGAGACATTTACGCTATGGTTATCGCAAGATCGAAAAACCCTACAGAGATGGTAAAGTATTCTTTGATTTTCCTATGATTATGATATGACTATGGAAGCGTCAGTTCTTCTCCTCTCACGTGAGTGTGAAGTTAACCCTGGTGCCGTGGTTTTTAGACCACCAGCAGGCTTAGCATGGTCTGGAGAGAAAAAAATTGTCCCCTGTTTTTATCTACCTTTGAGAGATAAAATTATCTTCTCCACCTTATACAGCACGGAAAGAGAGGAAAAGATAAATGTATCCCCTTTTGACATTTGTGGTGGAAATATGTCTCCGTCTCAGAGCATAGACTCATTATTACGGGGATAAAATAGTCCCCGTTTGACATAAGATAGGGAGAGGCTATCCTCGATCCATTGAGGTGGGTTTAATTTGTATTTCGAGCAAAAAATATGTCTCAAGCATTTTATAACTCTGTTTTTACGCAAGTAATGCAAATCATGGAGCGAAAACTACACCGGAGATTTATTAGAGATGGCAGCAACCCTTTTGAGCTGCCGGACAACGAACTCCGGCAACTTTTTCGGATCAACAAATAGTTTGATTAAATTGCATATTTACTATATTTTAAATATTATTTTTTATATTAAATAGGCGAAAATCGCATGATCTTCAATCTTAATAATTTTTATTAATCGGGACGGTATTCCAAAGACGCAGGTTTGATCCCAGTCCAAACAATATCATTTTTCGTCTTTCTAATTATTTAACATCTTAATATTAAGTGGCTTCCAATTCGCGAGCGTAGTTATGTCAGAACTCTATGCCTTCTCTATTCTGTACTAAATGACCCCAACACACCCAATTATCTCAAAGATACCTTCTTATACCTCACCGACAATCACGAGCGTAAACTGAGATCCTCCAGTATTTTACTTCTCTCTACCCCTTCACGCCAAACATCTATTCGTGACAACTCTTTCACCATTGTTGCTGTAAGACTGTGGAATGGATTACCGTTGAGTATCAAAAACGCGATCTCTAAAGAAGCATTCAAGCGACAAACTCGTGACTAATTCATCAAAAAGGTGTAACAGATAGATTGCAACCCCTAAAACGTTTCGTTCTTTCAGTTCCTCTTCTCCTCCCTGCTACTAGACCTAAAATCGTATCCTAACTCATTGACTCTTTGTAGTCCTAACTCATTGTAGTCATTTATTATTGCTGGTATATGTCTTTTTATTTATGTAATGACTTAAGTATATATTTATTAAGTATATATTTTATAATTAGGCTTGCAATAGGTATATATTAAGTTTGTTATGTGGTTTAATATTTCCCATAACACACTGCACCGCTACCATTTTTTCTTGCACGTCCTGGATGACTGGTAGAAAATGCAATCTAGCATTAAGTCCTCCATGTACAAACTGTTTTGTGCTAAAGTATAAATAAATAAATAAATATTATTATATTATTTATTTATTTTAAACATTTTCCAATGTAATTAATATACTAGTTTATTAAAAATACGCAAGCAATAAAAGAAATATTTAATTTTTTGAGCTTACAGCACTACCAAAGTAAAATGACAATTTCACGTAACGAAACACATCATCTAACGTCATTTTAAAATAGAAGCTTAATAATATTATTTTAAAACCATAGACGAAATATCAATTGAATGAATGACAATTCAAAATTGATTGAACATAATGTTATTTTTATAAAATTTCCTTAGTATGGCAACAATGACGGAGAGAAGGGCTTTCTCCACCGTGGATATAGTATCCACAGGCTAGGCCGTGCTCGTAGCGTAGACAAAATCTTCAAAGGGGAAAAGATTTTATCCTCTCCCCGGGGAAAATTGTCTCCAGTCCATGCTAAGCCTGCAGAAGGCCTCAGAGCATGGCCTAATGATTGTTGTCCTAAGACAAAAACTGGGGCCCATGGCTTTACGTGCCCCCAAAAGCACGGTTTTTTTTTACTGGTTATAGGCTTGCGTTTGACCACTGTCTCACCTGATGGTAAGCGACGATGTGGTCTAAGATGTAACACGCTTACCTAGAAGATACCTGTTCACTCTCGATTTGAAGACCCCCAGGTTGTAGTTGTCAGGAAACACAGACGTTGGCAATGCGTTCCACTCCTTGGCTGTTCGTAGGGTGAACGTGGCACTAAAACGCTTTGTACGGTAACATTATATTTATATTATATTTGCATTAAACTTATATTATAAATGCGAAAGTTTGTGTATAAGAGTGTGTAATTGTTACTTCTTCACGCTTTAACAGCTCAACGTTTCAATGTTTCTTCTAGGCGAGCGTGCTACATCTTCGATCGCATCGTCACTTAACAACAGGTGAGATAGCGGTCAAACGCAAGCCTATAAAAAAAGACAGATTTGAGTTTAATTCGAAATGGAGATAGTTTCGACTCCGGATTAACACATAGGCTACACTGTTGCAGTACACTTATATTTAAATTTGAAAGTTTATATGTAAGAGTGTGTTTGTTACTTCTTCACGCTTTAACAGCTCAACGGATTTGAGTTAAATTCGAAATGGAGATAGTTTCGCCTCTGGATTAACACATAGGCTACACTGTTGCATTACACTTATATTTAAATGTGAAAGTTTATATGTAAGAGTGTGTTTGTTACTTCTTCACGCTTTAACAGCTCAACGGATTTGAGTTAAATTCGAAATGGAGATAGTTTCGACTCTGGATTAACACATAGGCTACACTGTTGCATTACACTTATATTTAAATGTGAAAGTTTATATGTAAGAGTGTGTTTGTTACTTCTTCACGCTTTAACAGCTCAACGGATTTGAGTTAAATTCGAAATGGAGATAGTTTCGACTCTGGATTAACACATAGGCTACACTGTTGCATTACACTTATGTTTAAATGTGAAAGTTTATATGTAAGAGTGTGTTTGTTACTTCTTCACGCTTTAACAGCTCAACGGATTTGAGTTAAATTCGAAATGGAGATAGTTTCGACTCTGGATTAACACATAGGCTACACTGTTGCATTACACTTATGTTTAAATGTGAAAGTTTATATGTAAGAGTGTGTTTGTTACTTCTTCACGCTTTAACAGCTCAACGGATTTGAGTTAAATTCGAAATGGAGATAGTTTCGACTCTGGATTAACACATAGGCTACACTGTTGCATTACACTTATGTTTAAATGTGAAAGTTTATATGTAAGAGTGTGTTTGTTACTTCTTCACGCTTTAACAGCTCAACGGATTTGAGTTAAATTCGAAATCATAGGCTACACTGTTGCATTACACTTATATTTTAATGAGAAAATTTATATGTAAGATTGTGTTTGTTACTTCTTCGCGCTTTAACAGCTTAACGGATTTGAGTTTAATTCGAAATGGAGATAGTTTCGCCTCTGGATTAACACATAGGCTACACTGTTGCATTACACTTATATTTAAATGTAAAAGTTTATATGTAAGAGTGTGTTTGTTAATTCTTCACGCTTTAACAGCTCAACGGATTTGAGTTAAATTCGAAATGGAGATAGTTTCGACTCTGGATTAACACATAGGCTACACTGTTGCATTACACTTATGTTTAAATGTGAAAGTTTATATGTAAGAGTGTGTTTGTTACTTCTTCACGCTTTAACAGCTCAACGGATTTGAGTTAAATTCGAAATCATAGGCTACACTGTTGAATTACACTTATATTTAAATGTGAAAGTTTATATTTAAGAGTGTGTTTGTTACTTCTTCACGCTTTAACAACTCAACGGATTTGAGTGAAATTAAAAATGGGGATAGTTTGTACTCTGGATTAACACGTAGGCTACTTTTTATACCGGGAAACCGCGAGTGAAACTAGTAAGCTAGTTGATTATGTGATGATTTTCGCAGGTCATTGTGGAAGCGGGAATCCATGGAAACGAGTGGATCTCAACAGAATTCGTCATGTACCTGATTGATCAGTTGCTTCATGTTAACGATACGAGTGAACACAGGTTAAAAAAGGTTGCTAATCGTTACAAATGGTACTTGATACCCATACTCAATCCAGATGGGTATGAGTACAGTCATTTACATGTAAGTATTTATTACATATTAGCTTTTTCCCGCTTCGTCCACGTGAACGACAGAGGAAGTTCATATTCGTAATTTTTCCAAGACTATCCTTGCAAGACCTCCCCAGTAAATGAGAGTAGAACGAAGAGGTCAAGCTGTTTCTTCGTAGTCACTCAACCGTTTTTTATGTAACATCCTATAATGGTTAGACGTGAGGATGGCAGATGGTCGAAGGTTGTAACCGAATGATGGCCTAGACCGGGTTGGAGACGTGCCGGTCGTCCAATGTCGAGGTGGATGGATGACATCAGAAGAACAACATCAAACATCATCTCGCCACTCTCATCCAAACATTCCCTATGTTTGGATGAGAGTGGCGAGATGTAGGGGAGAATGGCCGCGCCAAAGGCCTCCCGCCTATGCATATCAGCAGTGCTGATAACGGGCTGATGATGATGATGATCCTATAATCTAAGTTGAGACTATTACTACCACACCCTGAAACTGCATTAAAATCCGTTCAGCAGTTTTCGTCTATAGATAGATAGTTTGAGTCTTTAGATAACACACAGAAACAAACAAAAAAAGACAAAAAAATTAAAAACCATGGATTCATGCTCAGTACCCTCTAAATAGTCGATCCCAGTTGGTTTTTCAAATATCTTCAGTGTACAGAATTCGCTTAGTTCCATTTTTTATGTTATAGTTTACCTATTTATAGATAGATTAGCCGATACCCGCGACTCGACCATTCATAGTTGTTCCACGAGGAACGTTTTTCCGGGTTGAAAGTATTCCATGTCCTATTTCAGGACCTAAAGTACCTACATACCAAAATTCACCAAAATCCGTTTAAGCTTATGTAGCTAAGCATCATGAAGATTTCATTTATTTATTTTAACTAATAAAAATTAAATAATAATATTATATTTTATTTATCCTTCTGCAGGACCCTTTATGGAGAAAGAACAGAAGAAACAACACTAATGCGTATGGCGTTGATTTAAATAGAAACTTTGAATACAACTTTGGCAGTACGTTTTTATTTTACTAATTCTTATGTTGCTAAGCTACTATTAGTAACTGGCAATTATAAAATGGCCAGTGTAAAAAAAATATTCGTAGTATCTCGTGGCATAGCTCGCTTTTGCCATTCGAACAGATGACAGTTGTGACAGTTTGTGTGGTTGCATCTTGCTTACATGCAACCACACAAACTGTCACCCATCCAAGTCGTTAGCGTGCTGTGGAGGGCATGTTAAGCTGTTGGTCCCAGTTATTGTTCGGAAAACAGTCGTTAGGCCATGTTAGTACCCTTCAGGCGGCCTAAAACTCTGATTCCAAGGCGAAGAGAGCTTTCTTTCTTTCTTTCTTTCTTCAAAAACAAAAACGTGTAATACATTGAGTAAAATAAAAATAAATAAAAAAATTAGACCTTGCAAGGGCCTGTTTGAAAATGGCAAAATTATTGGAACTTATTGTTTCCATCATCATCAGGAGTCGAGTTTTTACAGGCTGATCCACGTTCTGATCCTTTGGATCGTCGTCACAGATTACTTACTAGTTACTTCATTATGTCTTTCTTTTTTGCCATTTGGTTCGGGTAAGTCGCGTCTACACTGACTGCGCTTTGGATTGTGATTCTGCTGCGCGTGTTTAAGCGAACGAAGATCGGTCTGTGTGGATCCGGCTATTTGATTCATTTCTTACCCATAAGGCTCGACTTCACTGCGTCGATGAAATTGGCGCTTCACAAACCTCAATACTTTTGTAGGGGAATAGTTCTTCTGCAAGAGACTGGCTTGGGAAGTATCTACAACAGCGATTTCCCAGATGTTCAACCAAGCATCAGTGTACAAACATTACTGTGTTTCGGCCTGGGCACTGTTTCAAGCGAAGGCATACAAGTGTCTCTTTTAATACGCATGGCACGAATGAACGAAAGCAACGTGGTAAGGTCTATTTTGATAGAGTTTTAAATTTTTCAGAACACGGGACAAGTCAAAATCCATCAGAAGACACATACTGTGGGATGAACCCTTTTTCCGAACCTGAAACCGAAGCTTTCAAATGGTTCATGCAGAAGCACTCTGAGAATCTTACATTTTATTTCTCAATTCACTCGTATGGCCAGAAAATCATAATACCTTACGCCGATCGGATTTTACATTTGGAAAATTATGAGGAAATGGTAATTTGTTGATAGTGTTGGTTATCGCATCCGCCGGATTTAGGTTTGAACCCCTATCTATGACCACCGTGAGTTTTTTACGATCAATTCAATATGGTAAGATGTATTGAATTGGTACCTACCATGAATTTTAATTTAAGAATAAGCGTAACAAAAAATTATTTGCAGCATTTAACTTATAAACTATAAACACACAAAACATAAAAAATTAACAGAAAACTAAAAAAAAATAAAAGTTTTACAGATTATATAACAAGTACCGACTTCAATGTATCTTCGAAGTCCAAGGTCAAATATCGAAGAAATTTATATGGGACCATTTCCTAGCTATGCTGAATCCAATGCAAAAAGAATTTTCCAAATCGGTTCATAAATGACGGAGTTCTGAGGTAACAAACAAAAAAAATATATACAATTGAATATAGAACCTCCTCCTTTTAAGTCGGATAAAAAATAGGAATTTGTTACAAACCGGCCTCATTTCAGCGTGCGACCAGCGCTGGTTTACCGTTGAAGCCGTTTCACTATACACAATATCTTAACACAATAAACGTATCCGTGCTTTTATTTATTTCAAACTAGTTGCCCTCGCGGTTTCACCCGCTGTTTTCTGGGATAAAATGTATTTTTGTCCTTTTCTAGGAAGTAAAGTATCTACGAAATATCATGAAAACCCGGTCAATAAATAGTTTTTGCGTGATAACATTCATCCATCAATCTTCACAAACTTTCGCATTCATAATATTAGTAGGAAATAGGAATAGGAAATAGGAACAGTAGGACTGTATGTTTGTACATATTATTATTTCTATTCAAAATCCAAAACTAATAAACTATTAAAAGACCATTAAATTATTATTCAGTTATTTATTTCATATCTTCGATTAAGGTTTTTTACAATATTTCTTTAAAAAATATGTATAAAAAACACTAAAATACTTAAACAAGGCTTAATTATTAAATTAAATTAAAAATAATTAAATTAAAATTCATTTATTTCAGGCAATTAATAAAGACCCATCAAAATCAATAATTACACACAGTCAGTCAAATTACAAATTTAAATAAAATAAAATCAATCAAATAAATAATAAAACAAATAATCAACAGTCAAATAAAATCAAAATAATCTAATACATTGTCAATCAATACGAATTCAATATGTCACAACAAAAAAGGTCAAATAAATTAAAATAAAATCAAATCAATATGTACGTCAAACAGATGTGTGAGTCAACAACTCATAACTTTCTCTCTGGCACTGGTACTTAGACGTGACCACGACGTGCCTAGCGCAGCAGTGCCCAATGTAACGGCAGTCCAGCCTTCCCGCTATCAACGCCAAGACGGTGTTGGAGCTGGCCCGCACTCTGCGCACCAAGGACGCGGCGCGTTTGCGCATCGTCGCGTGGAAGCAGTCGGTGCGCGCCTCCGCAAACATGCCCGACGCGCTGCAGAACCGGGGCAGCCCCACCACCGCCCTAAACGCTTTATTGTACTGGACGCGGAGGGCATTGTAGCTTTTTCTTGTGTAGTCTGCCCACAGGCCGCACGAGTAGAGCGATGTACAGTACGCTCTAAAGAGTGTAACCTTTACCTCTTTTGAGCAACGTGCGAACCTGCGGGCGATCATATTTGCTCTGACTGACAAAGCCCTCCGCTCCCGTTCAATGTCTGCGTGATCCTTGAGGTCGACAGTTAGTAAATGTCCCAGGTATTTAAATTGTCCAACCCTTTCCAGGGGAATACCATTGAGTCTAACTGGAGGTATGTTCAAGGGACATTTTGCACCAGAGGCCTCAAAAACCATACACTGACTCTTCTTTACGTTATACACTAATCCGTGGCCACAAGCATATTCCTCGCATGTCCGCATCAGCTTCCTCAGGCCGCAGACCGACGCGCTCAGCAGCACCATATCGTCTGCGTAACTCAGATTATTGACACATACACCGTCAATGTGGCAACCAATATGCTGATTGCTGAGCGCTACGATCAGTCCGTTTATGTACAAATTAAACAGAGTTGGAGATGTTAAGCCGCCCTGCCTGACTCCGCATTCAAGCTGATACGGATCCGACATTGTCCCCGCCCACCTCACACTGTTGGACTTGTGCGCGTACCAGTACTGGAACATGTTGATGAGTTCCGGTGGCAAGTCTGTATTCTTCAGCTTGTTCCACAGCAGGTTATACCCTAGCGGAGGCACCGCTAAATTATTATTACATTAGCCGTCACTGTTCCACTGTTGGGCAAAGGCCTCCCTACATTTCTTCCACTCAGTACGGTCCTAAAGTTTCTTAAGCTGGACCATAAATACATTCAATAATAACTTTATTTATGCTTTTGCAGGAAAATTATGGAAAACAGGCTATATTGAAAATGTATCAAATGTTTGGCGTCAAATACGGCGTCGGGACAACATATGACACTCTGGGTTAGTCAAAAATTACAAGGAGACGCGTGGAGACCCGTTGAGAGGTGGAGAAGTAGTGGCTTAACTGCCGTGTTCCTCTAGATCTATTAGACCATCTTCAGCCACATCGTCGCTTAGCATAACTGAAAGCCAGTTTTGTGGATTTATCCACAGCATTATGCAGAAGTCAGACCTTTTTCAATGGCACAGTGCACGGCAGCGATTCTCGTACACGAGCACGTACTATTTATTAATTATTGTATAGTTAAATGTGTTGTTATTATTGTTGTACCATGTGCAGTTTCACTGAACACATTGAACAAGGACAAAACAAAGAATATATATGTATAGGTCACCGTAAAATTGTAAATACTGTTAGATTATAATCTATCTCGCAAGATTGTAAACTGTCTTATTTTTTATTTTTTTATTTTTATTTGTGATATATCTTCGTTTGACCACCATCTCGCCTGATGTTAAGCGACGATGTGGCCGAAGATGGAGCACGTAGATTTAGAAGATACCTATTCACTCTAGCCTTGAAGACGCCCAAATTAAAGTTTTCAGGAAACAGAGAAGACGGCAAGGAGTTCCATTCCTTAGCAGTACGCACTATAAACGTGGAACCAAAACGCTTTGTTCGAATTGGCGGAATGTCTACTATATAGGGACGATATTTGGCTGACTTTCTGCTCGTCCTGTGAATTCGAGATGGGAGTTGGGAGGAGTTGGGAGGTCGTGAAGTTCCTGTGCACATTCCCCGAAATGTATCCTATAGAAGATTGACAGACATGCTACCTTACGTCGATGCTCAAGACTATACATCTTGGTAGCGACTAGTTTTTCGTCCCCAGTAAGTCGCTTCGCACGTCGATCTACAGCCTCCAATGCTGCCAGCTGGTACTTGGCCGATCCGTCCCATAGATAGCAACAGTACTCCACACACGAACGGACCTGAGCTTGATAGAGGTTCAAAAGCTGTCCCGGTGTGAAGTACCGCCCCACCTTATTTAGGATACCAAGTTTCTTGCCTGCAAGCTTAGCTTTGGAGTCTAAGTACATCTTCTAGAACCGTTCCATTATTTTTCGGTAGATTATATCTATCGAAGTGATTAAATATATGTTCGAGGCGTTGTGGTGGCCCAAGGGCCACTCTCGCCGCACCTTAACCCACCGAGGGCTGCCCCTTATACGATTGATTGTAAGCAGTATGTTATGGTTCACAATCTTTCGACAGTTTATAATCTCGCGAGATAGATTAAGATAGATTATAATCTAACGGTATTTACAATTTAGCGGTGACATATACAACACAGTGAAATGTTGCGCGATGTCAGAAAAAGGTTCTGACTTAGCATAATATGTTAAGGTGTTTTTAAGCACATTAGCACTGGTTTTCAGTCGGAACTCTGTCTATGACATCACGAACAATCAGAATAGAAATAAATAAATAGAAACTGAAAGATATAAATAGAAACAGTAAAAACAAAACAATGTATATACATATAGACAAAAATAATATAAAAAAATTTAACAGAAACATGAAGCACGTTTAAAATAGGTAGGTATAATTTTTTTTTGCCTTTTGTCTATGACTGGCTGTGGTTGTCGATGCGATTCGAGTGAAACGGAACTGGCGAGAACGTACTGCATTGCTTAGTTATATATCTAAGTTTTCCTTGCATATTTTTTTGTAAAAATTCAATAAATAAGTAAATACACTTTGTTTGGCACAGGTAAAAAGGTATCCGGTAACAGTGCCAGTTGGGCGAAGAAAGTTCACAGTATAAAGTAAGTATTTACTACTTTATGTTTATGGAGTTGATGATGATGAATCTGTGACAAGAATCAAAGGAAGTAAATGTTCGATTGCGGATCGGAACGTGGATCGACCAGTTTGCACCCGGCTAATGATAAATGTATCATTATGATGATTATTTTTTATTTATATATAGAAAATATTTTACTTATTCTACGGCCCATGTACCTTAGAACTAACATACATACAATTTATATTAAAATATTTATGTGACACGTTCTGTCGGCGACATGTGACGCAACTGCGCGGTGTCGACTTGCGGTGTCAGCGGTGACGCTTGCAGCCGTCCTCTGAATCGCCAAAACACCGTTTGGCCAGGATGATGATGATGTATTATGATGATGATGATACTTCCATGAAGTCCGTCATGTAGTCCTATAGGCTCCAAGTTCTGGCGGTGCATAAGGAGCTGTTCCTGAGTTCTGACTTGTGGCCTGTAGGGGTAGTATACCAGAGGTACAGGGAAGGAGCGAAATGTTTGAAGCCTGTGAAGTAGTGTGTGGTTTATTAAATGTAATGTTATATTTTTGTATGTATTTTAGTCTGTAAGGTATATATATATATATATATATATATTCTATGAGCCTCTGTTAATTTTACTTTGTGTTTTTATATTGACGAAATGAAGATTTTAATAATAATAATAACCCTCAGGTACGTGTTCACCTTTCTTCTCCGAGACAACGGTACCTACGGGTACGCTCTCCCTCCGAGCCAAATCCTGCCGTCGTGCCAGGAAGCCATGACTGGTCTTCTAGAGATCATGACAGCCAGCCCAAGAAGGATGAGAGCCGACGTATTCAGCAGCTCTACAGGAAAAGTTAAAGTAGGAGCATTGCATGTGGTGTTGAGTGTCTTTTGGTTGTTTAAATAAAGTCAACCTTTTGTATTTTTTTCTTTTTATACCATGAGGTGACGCGCAAGGCCGTTACCTCTAAATAGGTACACTTTTGAATTATAGGAAATGTAGGAAAAAACTTGTATCATCAATTTTGGGTATCTTGAGTAAATAACAATAACATATCTAATAATACAGCTTATGTGGTATAGTGGTTGGGCAGGTTGGCTCAAACCACATACATCAAGGAGTTTGCGGGTTCGAATTCCGCGACGCGACAAATGTTTGTGCATAGAAAAATAAGTGTTATAAGCATTTGTTTTATGTCTGAGAGTTGTGGGATCATGTTCCTCATACTTCCTGGTTCCCTTTATACAGGAAATCCTAGTTAGGGGCCAGGATCTATGTTTGTGATGGTTGGGCTTTAAAAACACAATAATAAGGCTATTATTATTGTTGTTTGCAAATAATATGCTGCAAAGCTGTGAAGATGAAGATGGACAAAGCCTACTCTAAATGCGATAAAAAAACATTCTGTGCCACAAACAAAAGAGATTCGTTGGCTACGACGCGTTATTCGAGTCAAGATTCCACAGTGTTGAACATCAACGCAGATTTGCCTAGTTCATCAGTCTTATATCGGATGCATTTCGTAGAGTGTGCGTTGGAATTGCAACAACTAATTCCCCCGTCCCGTTTCATCGGATTATAAGGCCTGAAACTGCGCTAAGCGGGCGCCCGCGACGGGCAATCCTTGCGTGCCTACGCGTGGACATGCGGGTGGACTCTGTGGGAACGCGACGGTCCCCGCCGCGGGGAGCCGTCGCGGAGACCGGATTATTTTATTTACGCAGTGTCGCTAGTTTAATTTTAACGGTGTGCATGTATAGTCGTATCGATGGAGAACTTAATATATTATTACGTAGCAAAACGACGAGAAAAAAAAAAACGACAGCCTCGGTCTCGATCTTTATACAGTTCATTCGCCTGGTCCCATATGGTAGGGTGACACTGCACTTCCACAATTACCCTTTCTGTATCGAAAGGCATTGTCCTTGATGTTCTCCGAGCGTGCGTGCGACCCGTATCGACTGAACAAGCCCGTGCGTGTTTCCGCTGGCGGGCACCGCGCGTGCCCCCGCGACGGGTTCCGTCGCACGGAGGCGGGCCCCGTTGCGTAGGTGCGGGGCGCGCCTCCCCGTGACGGACGCCCGCGCAGGCAGGTTCCCGCGACGGAGCACTTTTGTATGAAACCGCGCGGGCGCCCGCTTAACGCAGTTTCAGGCCTAAGACGTACGGCAACGCGCCACTGTTTCATGGTGAACATTCCTACTGCGCGCATTAAGTGCTTCGCTTTCACTTTCATTATGCGCATTGCTAACGAAAGCCAGAGTCAGTCAATCTTTAAGTCTCGAGTGAACAGTTACTATCTTGGTAAGCGAGCTACATCATAGACCGCATCGTCACTTACCATCAGGTGAGATGGTGGTCAAATGCAAGCCAATAAACAATAAAAAAGATACTAGTCTAAATCCATGGAATTAGTATAATTTTAAGCTCCATGTCTAAACCTAATTCATGGCAGGTCAACGCATGCAGGTAGTGAATCTCGATAGCCATTCCAGCCCACAACTTGGTTTGGGGCCAAGACAGCGGCGGCCGCTTAATTTAGTCTAAGATGTTGTCGAGGGTCACAGCTGCCGTTGTGTTGTATTTACTGAAGATACAAGTCATCAATTTGGTTAAATCTTGTGGCTGATTTACTATGAATCTCAAAATACAGCTATGAATTTAGGAGGGCCTCATCGGTTAGACCGCCTGGTCGTGACAGACGTTTTGTAACTTTGTAGAATATATATATATATATTTAATGTGACTGAATGACGAGACGAGCTGATCGGTTGCCTGATGGTAAGCAATACGCCAGCCCATAACAATAACAGCACTACCCAGAACTTTGTTTTTCAAAATCCTGCGCGGCGCTGCACTGCCACCCTGAGACAATTAGCTGTTGAGTCTCATAATGCCCAGTAATTTCGCTAAAACAACAACTAGAAACTACAACTAGAATGATTTTAGTATACTATTGTTGTGGAATGTGTGGAATGATTGGTTCTTGGTTATATGGATAGGGTATTTCCAATGGGATAGACGAGTTATACAGTGAAAACCGCGAATCAGCATATGTAGTGTAGGACGCCCTGTGATTAGATGGAACACCGATATATTATGCAAGGTAGCTGGCCGTAACTAGAGAAAGAGAGTCGAAGTTCGAGCTTAGTTAGAGGCGTGCTTTTGGAAAGCAGAGACTCGGTAGAGAGTATTATTTTTCTATAAGCACTGAAATGATGTAGGTTGATAATGATGATGAAGATATCCAGGAACAGGTACAAAAGAAATATTTAAAGATTTTGTTTTTTTTTTTGTCTGCTGTATGATCCTCATTGGAATGAAAAACAAACCGCGAAAAAAGAAACATTTTTGACACTTTTATCAACGTCATTTTGGCATCAATGCAAAAAGTACCTGAGAGGATCCAACAAAGAGCTTGCCCTTCACAGATCGTTTTATGTTTTATGTTATATGGAAATCCTTCCCACGCTGGACGATATACCGTGCGTTCGGAATAAGGACTGCACTGGCTGCGGTGGATCATTTTCCATACATTATGGGTACTTTTCGGAACGCACCTATCACATGTCACTATATATTTATCGATGATTTAGTGAAGGGCACCTATCGATTGCCTCGCTGGATGATATCGATATCGATAATTAAATATATACCATTACGTACTCCTCAAACGGTGATATATACCTACAAATATAACAAATATTATTTATATTAGTACAATAAGAGAACAAGTACTAAAACCACGAAGATAGTATGCATATTTTTATATTAAGGTTTAATTTTATATTGCTTTAATGCAATATAATTTCGTTTTTTTGCAATAATATTATTTATCTATTTAATTCTTTATTGCACTATTACAAGTAATGTAAAAAAAATAAGTTAAAAGAAAGTTAATAATTTATTTTATACCTGAATAATAATTATAAAATCCATATTTTGTTAGTAAGAAACTTGTAGTAAGTCATATTATAGTATTAAATACCTAATATTATAAAGAGGAAAGATTTCATTGTTTTTTTTTGTTTGTTTGTTTGTTTGCATTGAATAGAAAAGTTGTAAAATTTATAAAAATAAATTAAAAAAAAACTACTGAACCGATTTGAAAAATTCTTTCACTGTTGGAAAACTACACTATCCCTGGGTGACATAGGTTATATAATATTTTCAAAAAAATTAGGGATCCTTACTAAAACTCCAATAGTGTAAAAATTCTTTCACTGTTGGAAAGCTACACTATCTCTGTTGACATAGGCTATATTATATTTTCAAAAAAATTAGGGATCCTTACTAAAACTTCAATAATGTACCCAATGTACCTAAGGTGTAAAAAACTTACCTAAAATATTCTTTACATCGCGTGCGCTGCGAAAACTATTGATAAATGAATAAAATAATGTACTACGACTTTGCAGAACACATCATTATTTACAAAAAGTGTCGCGACAGCATATGTCTAACTATTATAGTTATGCCACATTAAATGTTCTATTATTTTAAAAAAATAATTGAAATTCCGCTAGAAAATGCTCTTTATTTGTATCTTGGTATTAATCCTTATCAAAATAAATTAATACATATTCAAGACTGCTTCAATACATTTATATAACTTTTTGAATTATTCAATTTGGACATTTCATTCGAAAGATATCACGAGTTTAAAAATGTAAGTAATAGAAAAAAGTTGCGTGGTAGCCGCTCACCCTGCTCGGCTAGCTAGGCAGCACCTTATGCAGTGTAGGTGTCACTGGGGTACGGGCCGTACGGGAGGGAAGATGTGTGTGTATTATAATTTCTAATTTTAAATTTTTTGTTAAATTCCCGTTCGAAGCCGGGGCGGGCCGCTAGTAATTTATATTTTATATTAGCCTACATAGGTCAAAGTTACCAACAATACAATACTTATTAAATACTAGCGACCCGCCCCGGCTTCGCACGGATGCAATTTACTTAAGCGGTGTCAGTTTTTGAGGACTTGATTATAAAACATTGAATTTTGTCTACTTTACAAAAACTTAATTAGAATGTATTGCACATGTTAACCTTCCGTGAGAAATGCTTTAAATGACGGTGAAAACCGTATCTAAATCCGTTGCGGGATTTAAAATAATTAATTTTTAGAAAAAAACAAAAACCGACATCAATGTATCTTCGAAATCCAAGGTCACATATCGATGAAATTTATATGGGACCACTTCGTAGCTATACTGAACCCGACGCAAAAATAATTTTTCAAATCGGTTCATAAATGACGGAGTTCTGAGGTAACAAACAAAAAAAAATACAATCGAACAGAGAACCTCCTCCTTTTTTGAAGTCGGTTAATAAGTAAGCGGAGAAGCAGAAATGAGGACACGGATAGCGACTTTGTTTTACGTGGTTTTACACTATTTAGAGAAACTCAATTGTCACCACCTTGACGGTTTTACAATTTGGGAATAAATTCCATACAACATAGTTTTCCGAACAAGTTTCTAATCTAGGCTATTTATACTTATGTACTCTACGGTACATGTATATAGCATGTGTCAAAAATCAACATGGTCTTGAAAATGTCTAAAGATTTTTAAAATTAAAAATAACATACATTTTGGCAAAATGATCTATCCCAAAATATTTTTTTACGTATTCCTTCTTAATATTTGTCAAAGTTTTTGTGATATCGAAGACAACATGCCGAAAAAGTATCACAACTACACTTTGTTCAGAGGCATCCCTGTGACCACAGAACACATGAGTTTTTTCCAAAACCTCAGTAACATGTATGACGTAAAGTTCTGGAGAAAACCTGGTCTGATGAGTAAACCAGTTGACGTAATGATCAAACCAGCAGACCAGCCAGCTTTTATGGAAAATGTTTTAAAGTACGGCTTGTACATCACGACTATCATCAAAGATGTTCAGGAGTAAGTATTTCGAGGTTTCAAGTATAGCAATAAGGCAGTTCAAAGTCAAAATGCAAAGTTCGAAAGTTCTTTATTCAATTTTGCATCACAGACGTACTTATGAACAAAAATATTACGACGACTCTAACACCGTATCGCAAAAAAATACCAGAAGATACGGAAACAAACTGAGGTGCATTTTTTAGGATTTTTGTTACATTAAGCTTGTTTTTGACAATATTTTGTTTCTTATGTGCCAAGTAGCTACTTCGCAGAAGTGGTATGTTCCAAGCATCTTTGTCTTCTATATAATTACGAACAGTATAGCTATGCTTCAAGACGGAAATCATCAAATGTATGCTTGCCAATAAATGACTTCCTATTAAATTTGTTAGATCGTCAGTTGCATTAACGAGTGTAGGTAGAAAATCTCACAAAACAGTCCAGTTAAAATGGGACTGGGCCGGACACGTATGTCGTATGCCAAACCAGCTGTAGGCAAAAGTTCTTACAGACTGGGTTCTAGTCGGAGCAACACGACAGCGGGGCTGGCCCCGCCGTAAGTGGCGCGACGACCTAGACGCCTACGACAAGGAATGGCCCCTAACAGCAATGTACTGAAAGTCATGGAAAAGGGGAGGCTTTTGCCCAGCAGTGGGACGACGTAGGCTAATATAATAATATACTTACTACTTATATTATTAATGCCAAAGTTTGTGAGGATGGATGGATAGATGGATGAATGTTTATTACTCAATCACGCAAAAATTACAGAACAGATTTAAAAAAAATTGTACGTAGATTATATAGATCCTGGAAATGGACATATGCAACTTTTTATCTCGGGAAACCGCAGGGCGCAGCTAGTAATATAAAAATATAAAAGTTTATTTCATCATCATCATCATCAGCCCATCACGTTCCTACTGCTGGGACTCGGGCCTTCTCTTAGAGAGAGAATGGGCCATAGTCCACCACGCTGGCCTAGTGCGGGTTGGTGGATGTCACATGTCCTTGACTTTTTGTGAAAAATTCTTGGACATGCCGGTTTCCTCACGGTGTTTTCCTTCACCGTTTTTAAAGCGAGTGTTAAATCCGCACATAACTTAAGAAAGTCAGTGGTGCGGGGTCAGCGGGATTCCAACTTGGGTGCGTCGGATCGAAAGTGGCAGGTGCTCCCACTAAGCCACACTCGCTCTTAGCGACACTCGCTCTTAAAAAGTTAAAAGCTGAAAAGTTTATTTATATTGCCTTTACTTCTAGAGCCTTCGATCAGCAAGCTATTAAGACATACATCAGAAGACGTACAGAATCTTTCGACTGGCAAAGCTATTTCAGCATAGATGACATTTACGAATGGATAAATGATCTCGCTCAAATTTATCCAAATCGAATGAGTGTAACAAAAATCGGGCGGACATTTGAAAATAGAGACATTTTGGCTGTAAGAGTTAATCTAAACGATGAAGCAAGGTATTTGATATTTAACTATTCAAACTGGGACAATTTTTTAGGACCTTCAGGGTAACCTTTGATGTGAAAAGTTTTGTTCGATGTAAATATGAGTTCAATTTTGAAGAAAAGTAAAACTGCCGTCTGGATAGGTACCACAGCTTTGTCAGTTATTCTGTCATCAAGCAGTAGTGCGCAAGCATTACTGTAACGGTTTGAAGGGCATTATAGACAGCAAAATAACTGGGCTTATGAGACTTAATATCTGAAATCTCGGGGTGATGAGCGTTTTTTTTTTATATAAATAAATGACGATACGAGCTGGTCGTTTGGCTGATGGTAAGCAATACGCCGGCGCTTCAGGGTTAAGCAGTGCTTTTTATGGTATTGAAAGTGTGGCACTAAAATTGTTATGGACAGACGTGGCGCTTACTACCAGGCAAACGACTTGCTCATCATATCACAGAGTTCAATAAAAAAAGCGCCTGAAAAATTTAATTTTGCCTATTTTGTTAACTATTGTGTACCGACAGCATTGAAACTGTATTTTTTGGAAACAATACAATTGCAATGCCATAGTGCTACTATTACGTTACGCACAACTTGATTTGACAAAATACAATTGTGTGACGAATATCAGTCGAATCGTAGAAGTATTTCAGTATTATGGTGTTATTGACTTGGTATCTTGGAGGTCAGGCTGAGAATGACATCCCCTTCACCTTTTACTGGTGGTATTTTTTTCATATGCGAGAGGCCGTCTGGGTGGGTACCACCGCTTTGCCAATTATTCAGCCGCCAAGCAGTAGTGCGCAAGCATTACCGTGTTCCAGTTTGAAGGGCATTGTAGCCAGCGAAATTACTAGGCATGATGAGACTCAACAGCTCATGTCTCAGGGTGGCGAGCGCAGTGCAGCGCCCCGCAGGATTTTGCAAAACAAAGTTCTGGGTGGTGCTATTATTGTTATGGGCTGGCGTATTGCTTACCATCAGGCAAACGATCAGCTCGTCTCGTCATTCATTTACATATAGAACAATTTTCATTAATGATTTCAGTAAACAACATTGCAATAAAACTCTTCGTACAAAGGTGTTCGTTGAAGGAGGCATCCATGCCAGAGAATGGGTATCCCCAGCTTTCGTCACATACATGATAAATGAGCTTGTCCACGCACCTTCGTCTACAGATTCGGCACTAAGAACGGTTGCTTATAATCATGAGTGGCATTTTATTCCAATTTTGAATCCTGATGGATACGAGTATACTCACAGTAAGGTAAATTTTGTACTGTCAGTTTGCCTGCCCACGTGGGACAATCGGTTACCGATATTTAATTAAGACATCCCGAAATTTTCAAGGGTTTTTGGTGTCAAATAATAAATACAAATACTCATTTATATATAAACTGGGTTTACAAGTCAAGCATGTTTAATGTCTATTTAGTAACTTGAATGGTAGGTTCGTAGTGTATACCAGCATGTATACAAACGATACTATAAATTAATAATAATAATAAATAATGATAATGATAATAATAATAATAATAGGCCAGGGGCGACTTTTTGGCGAGTTGACGGTGTGTGGCGACACTGGGCCTTACCCCGAGATTACTCCCTGGGGCTAAATGAGACCCTTGACCCCCGGCTTGCCTTAACTGGCCATCCGGGGGTGGAGATGCAAGAGCTAAGAACTAAGCGTAAGGGTGGAAGTGTTAAAGGGCATAACGCCGGAAGTAGCGTTTAAGTGAAACTGCAGTACACCTCTTGACACCCTTTAGCCACCCACACCAACGTTGCCCCTCTCGTCGCCAATTAACGGCAGCCCTTAAAAGGGGCCTGTTAAGTGGGTGACGAGTCACCACCTGCCTAAATATTTTCTTATGAGGCGGAACTGGCAAGTGCCGAAGTCTCATATCATAGACCAGTTCTCATCAATTAAAAATTCACCTCAATAGCCTATTCATAAATATTTTCCATATCTCCAATAATAGTCCTCACACTTATTGGGTCTCACACTTATTTTTACTTATTTTTATTACTGTCTTTGATTGTATCTTAGAGATACTTAGAGATAGTCCCCGATAAGTGTTGCCCATTACATATCTAAACTAAATGCTCTTAGAGGCCTCTACGTGTTGGACTCATGTCCCCGCGCAAGCATTCCAAAGGACCGGGTGTATAACCCGTGAGTAAGAGCGAAATAATAAATACCTTATTAGGCAGAAACAATGTTAACATAAATTATTTTTCAAAAAAAACTAAACCGACTTCAAAACCACAAATGGCACTCAAAAGTAAAAAATAAATTAATATAATTATCATAAGCGCTACCCACTCATATATTTGAAGTCGGTGCCAGCCAAGTCTAATAGGTAGCAGATAAATATGTATATAGTAAGTACTACTTGTAGGTAGTATCTATCTACTACCTTTTAGACTTAGCTGGCACCGACTTCAAATATATGAGTGGGTAGCGCTTATGATAATTATATTAATTTATTTTTTACTTCTGAGTGCCATTTGTGGTTTTGAAGTCGGTTTAGTTTTTTTTGAAAAATAATTTATTTTACCCTTTTTAGTGAAAAACAAGTTTTAATTAAATTAATTCAAAAAGTTTTTAAAGACAAGCTTTTATGATCTAGAAGCCACATCATGACGAAGTTTAAAACGGGCTATCACAATGCATGTACAAAAAAATTTCATGTCTGTCCTATATCTCTGTTGAAGAGTTCCCTCGCCGGAAGCCAATCCTGGGTGTATCTGCCATGTCATGATGGAATTTAGAACAGGCTATTATGGTTAAATCCATTGACGAAATGTTGTGTCTGTACTATTCACCGTTGAGGAGTTCCCTCACCGGAAGTCAACCCTGGGTGAAGCAGGTGAAGCAGTCGAATACAAACCTCCACCTTTAGAAAGTTAGTTACGAAAAAAACAAGAACCGACTTGAAGATTAAACTTATATTTTTTGTTTTTGCTATTTTTTTCAAAAACTACTGAATGAATTTCGATAAAATTTATATGGGACCACCTTTGAAGTATTACCTACCAATCAAAAAAAGAATCATCGAAATCAATGCATAATTGGCGGAGAAATCGCGTAACAAACACACAAAAAAAAAATAAAAAAAAAAATAAAAAAAAAAAACATACCGTCGAATTGTAAACCTCCTTCTTTTTGAAGTCGGTTAAAAATAGCCATGCATCTTATAAAATGGCAACACTATAATTACCTACTAAATTTTAAACTATTTATTAATTCATAATAATTATAAAGATTCATTTACACTATTCATTAATTAATAAATAAATTAATAAACATTAAATACATTACTGTATTAATATGTCAAAAATGTAATAAATTAAGGTATTTACATTATGTCAAATTAAATAACAATAAAAAATATATTAATAAATAAAAATTATAACAGTCATGGTGTCTGTCTGAATGTGCCTTTAATTTGTTTTTGTATTACAGGATCGAATGTGGAGGAAAAATCGTCGCCACGGTTTTTACGGAGTCGATATAAATCGTAACTTTGGACTTGCTTTTGGAAGTAAGTTTTTTCAATATTTCGCTCATACGCTCTGTCTGTATATTCATTTAGTACGCCCTTCTACATAGTTGAAGTTGAAGTTCACCACCGTATCGGAAAAAGAACCACTGCTTAAAAGATACGTCATGAAACTGAGTGGCATATTTTTTAGATTTTTTGTTACAATATTTTATGATAGTTTTTTGACAATATTATGTTTCTTATGTGCCAGTTGGCTACTTGGCAGATGCGGAATGTTCCATGCAAGTTTGTTTTCTATGTTATTACTAACTGTATAGTATGCTATTTTCATTAGAACATTTTTCACACGTAATTTGAATCTACTTTTTGTCAGCTCCGTTATACATTTCGAATTTTATTGTAAAAACGTACCCATTTTCTATCCCATCCAAAGGTTACCTGGAAGAGATCGCTTATTAGCGATAAGAACGCACATTGTTGTCTCAGTGATGGTCGTCCCCATACTGGTCGTGCGACCCTGTATTTTTGTTATGGAACTGAGAAACGAGGATAGCGAGTCGGTCGCCTGATGGTAAAGCGCCATGCTTCCCTATAACATGCCACACAGAATTTTAATGCAATGAAAAGTACTACGAAGCTCTGCATTGCTGTCATCACCCCGAGATATATCCAAGTAATAAGTCTCATATGCCCAGTAATTTCGCTGCGCTGGAAATATTTCACTTCCGAACTGAAAAGCAATTATTTATAAAAATAAAATTATAAACGTTATTTTGTGTTGCAGAAGTCGGGATAAGTTTTGATAATAAATCAGAAATATACTGCGGGCCCGGGCCGTTTTCAGAAAGTGAATCTAAGGCCCTGGCGAACTATTTGAGGTCGAACTGTAAAAACATAGAGTATTATCTCGGTTTCCACTCATATGGACAGTATATAATAATTCCGTATGCTCATACGACGTCACATGAGGCCAACTACGATGAAATGGTAAGTAACACACTTTAAAGAAAAATAAGAAAAGAAAGAAAGACAATCCATTTATCGACACACAAAAACGACATCCGAAAATAAACTTACATAACAAATAAAAAAATCTTAAATAAAGAAAAAGTAATAGATTTAAAAGAATCTAAACACCACGTTTTTTAAAGTTAGGTCGGCATTTCATGCCAATAAATGGGTTTACAATGCTTTGTACGGAGGGACTGGCCTGAGATCGCAATGGAGAGAGATCCATGGAAGGAGATGGGGAGACCTTTGCCCAGCAGTGGGATCAAATAGGTTAATAAAAAATATAGATAATAAGATAGCTCGGGAAGTGCTCAAAAATTGAGTTGTATGATTCCACCCGGAGTGACAGACAAACAGACATACAGACAGACCAACAAGAAAGTGACTTAATAAAAACGTTGTAAAAAAAAATATATTAATTAAAATAAAAATAAAATTTGAAAGTTTCCCGTTTTTCCCCTGTATGGAAAAAAAATATTCAAGGTCAAAGGTAAAAAAAAATTAGTTTAACGCGATTTTCAGCAAAGGGGTAAGTTTTATCATAAAAAAACCCCAAACAAAAATTGTAGATCATAAAATTATCTATAAAAAATGTTTAAATACTTTTTTCCTACGAGCCACCGTTTCTGAGATTTTTTTAACGTGGTTTCCCCAGTAGGCCTATAATATTCCACGGGTCAGTTATGATCCTGTTGAATTTGTGTTTGTATTTATTTAATGCGTGCATGACGCTTGTGTACGAACGAGCGGACCGGCATAGCTTGAATGCTTCACTTTTGAATTTGACGACGAGGCGTCCACCTTTTTTATTCATTCAAGGTAACACAGCTATAATAGTCCTTTTTGATGTAGTGGTTGGGCAGGTTGGCTCAAATCTCATACACTACTTTGCGGGTTCGATTTCCACGACGGGACAAATGTTTGTGCACAGAAAAAGCGCAAACATTTGTTTCGTCTACGGGTGCTATGGGACTATAGTCCTTGTAGTTCTTGGTTCTCTAGGTACAAGGAATCCTAGATAAGGGGCCAGGATCTACGAATGTGATTGTTGAGCGTATTTTACTTGTAAAGTTTTTTTCTTTTCAGAAACTAATAGGAGAAAATGCAGCCAGAGCTATCAGATCAAGGTATGGAACTACATACACAGTGGGAACAGCATACGATACAGTAGGTAAGGAGTTTCCTTACAAATTGTTCTGTCAAGAAGAAATCAATAGTAAAAGAGCGTACCCAAGGAAACCCTACGTCATCGACCACGATGGGATTTGTTTCAGGGGTGGATACAAAAAAATTAGTTCCTAAAAAGTAGGATTACGTAAGAAATTCCTGAAGCGTGTTTTGCAGAAAGTAATATTAGGTCCCGTTTTTGAGAGGAAACTATGTCATCGAGTACCGGCATTGGATCTGGCACATTCGTTGAATCTCATCATGAGGTGCATAAACTGGGTTGCCTGATCCTGGAGCGTTCTCAATGAGCGGAACTACGTCATCGACTATCAGAACGAAATTGGTACCATTCGATAGCCTGCTTCATAAAATATAGTGTTGCCTGCAACTGAAAGCGAAAATGAACCCTATTACTGATGCCTTTAAAAGTCCGATTTGAGGCATATTTATTTATTTTCTCTGTAGGTATTTATTATTACTTGATGAATTGAAACTAGGCACAATAAAAAATTTAGGTAAACGTAGGATCTTGGCCATGGTACCCAGTTACTATAGTTCCAATAAACTACAAGTCCAACAAGGGTGGTGCTGGAACTGAAGGTATTTAGAACTATTTCGGGATTCCATGAAAAAATATAATAATCGCAAAAAAGTCCGTTATGTAGAATTAATATTTATGCAATTATTTAAACTGTGACGCTATCAGGTACCAGAACAAAAAGGTGGCATTTAACAGCCCTAATTACCTGCTTAAAAAATAAAGAGTTAATTGCAGTCAGCTTGGATAATTTCCTAATCTGCCATGTTATGTCAGAAATGCTCACTATTATCGATGCCCTAAAAAGTCTGATTTGAAGCAGATCTATGAAACGTAATTCTGGATTTCATAAAAAATATAACAAAGCTGCCATGATGATAAGATTTAATTATAACACCATCATAATACAGAAACAAGCTAAAATTACAATAGTATTGAAATTGTGTAGAATGAACCCTTCTTTTCTTCTCTTTTAGGTTATACAACTTCCGGAATTAGTAGTGATTGGGCAAAGAGAGCTTTTGATATCCCGTGAGTATCTATAAAGGCGGCCAGTTATGAGTCAGGCGTCGCACATTTAGGTTCACTTAAAGATTTCCAACAATTCAGTAAAAGCATTAAATTTATAATTGTTGTGAGTACCGTTTGGCCAGTCAATAGGTAAGTATTCTATTCCACTCTATTCTATTTGCTTCGTGATAGATATTTTTTTTATGTAACTGAATGATGAGACGAGCTGGTCGTTTGCCTGATGGTTAGCAATACGCCAGCCCATAACAATAACAGCACCACCCAGAACTTTGTTTTGCAATCGTCACCCTGATACAATTAGATGTTGATTCTCATAATGCCCAGTACTTTTGCTGGTTGCAATGCCCTTCAAACCGGAACACAGTAATGCTTGCGCACTACTGCTTGGCGGCTGAATAACTGGCAAAGCGGTGGTACACACCCAGACGACCTCTCGCATACCAGTATTACCAATATTTTTTTTGTTAGATACGTCGCCACTTTCGAGCTTCGCGATTCCGGCGCTTTTGGCTTCGCCCTGCCATCGTCGAAGATCCTCCCCACCTGCATGGAAACCATGGATGGAATGGTCACCCTCTTAACCCCCAGGAGCGCAGGGTGGAGTGAACAAATGAAGAAAAAATTGAAGTCTAAAGGTCGGGCGAAAACACTGGACTACATTGTGGTCGTTTTTAATGCGTTTTTATTTATTATAGTGTGTCTTGATTAATTTTTTTTTTGTTTATTATAGTAATTGATATTGTTCTTGTATTATTATTTAGTTATGTCCCTTCAAACGGTGAAAGCCTTATCTGGCACACTGTCGATTTTTGTCCACAATATTCACAAAAATTAATCACCATTTGCTAGACACTTTTAATTCCACGAATGCGTTCCATCGTTCCCATATAAATTTACGTAGCATCACCAGTAGCTCATAAATTGACTAGTGAAAGACCAGAAATGATGTTATCAGAGGTGGTAATATGACTAATGATCCGTATAATCGCTTAGCCGTCACGACAAATTGTCAGATCACGTGACCGACTGTCATTTATTTTGGCAACATAAACCAGGTTTTCCTGACCTAATGGATTACTACACTCTTCACTAAATTCAGCTACAGCGATGGGCTCAACATTCGATGGACGAGTAGCTAAAGTTGTATAAAATGAGAGTTGGTTTGCTTGACCATTTTCAGTCTTATATCTCAGAGGTTATGGTTAGTTTTGAGTTGGTGGTTGTTTACTATTCGGATTAGGGCGTTGCATCTTTTGTATTAAAATTAATTGCTTAATGCTTATTACTGATGATTGGACTGCGGTTTGTGTCTTAATTTAATGCTTTTTGAGTGAATTAATGGAATCAGCTTTCCGGTGATTAAGATAGATAAGTCGCATCAGATGGGGTACATAATATTACACCGTATTTCCCGTTCAAAGATATTTTATTCAAATTCGGTTTGAGGTTAGTGATCGCGATAGAGAAAATGTAGCAAATTATAATAGTATATTTTTTAAGCCTGGTTCAGCCACGAGTACATAATTTAGCAGAGTACTTAAAACTATCAAAACAGAACAAACAGACACACAAACAGAACAATAAACAAAACAGAACAATAAAACGGTGACATTTTTGCCACCTTCTGTTAGTTTGTTAAAACATTTCTGTAGTACCTATGACTCAGCGGGAGCTCGTGCAAATTTTAATTTGACATACCGGAGTTCGAACTTCACAGGCCCTCACAACAGAATGTATTAAGTTATGGCCGAATATAGCACTCGCTCTCCAAACAGTGAAGGGAAATATCGTGTGAAAACAAGCATGTCCAAGAATCACAATTCAGGGAAATGTTGTATCCACCAACACGCACTAGGCCAGCGTAGCCCATACTCTTGCTTTGAGAAATGGTCTGTGTCTCAGCAAGCGTGCGTGTCTCCGTGGCTGATGATGATGACGATCTATGTTAAGTCTTATGACACACCTTTATGACTACATAAGTTACATTATCTATCACACGCTACACCAATCAAGACGAAAGATTACCTTATTCCCATTTTAGATATGGAACAAATGATTACAGTTCTTCCAACATTGGTTTGGTTGCATAAAAAGCTGCTCCTAAATCGTAAGACTGTCCTAGTGTCCCAATTAAATGTACCACTTTTGGAACGCGGCCAGCCCCGCTCAAAGTAAACACTGCACTTTGATCCCAGACATTATGTTCAGAGATGTTGTGGATTAAGGAATTCCGAGAGAACAGACTTTAATGTGTTGAGCTTTGAAGAAAACTTCTACTATAGTAACTATGTTATAGGTATAGATGGTGATTTTTGCCAATCGATGTTTATCCGGAACGAAGTAGTTCGATATAGAGCCAAAGTCACCGACATAGCTCACAGGATTAGCCAGCTGAAATGGCAGTGAGCCGGCCATATTAGACGTAGAACCGATAACCGTTGGGGTAGACGCGTTCTTGAGTGGAGACCACGAATTTGCAAATATAGTGTCGGACGACCTTAGATTAAGTGTAGATAAAGTGGAAGATGGTAGTGCTATAGGTGATCTTTCCAGGGTCGCTGATAGCAGCTGGATGAGAGTAGCCGGGGATTGTGGGGACTGAAGGCGTGCAGTTGGAGAGGCCTATGTCTAGCAGTGGACCGCGACATGCTGATGATGATGATGTTGATGTCCCCATCTACGGTACCGAATTTAACATTTGTCAAGTTACATTTCTTAACATACTTCTATAGCAGTATGTAAAAGATATTAAATGCGACTAAGAGTTTGATTTTTACTTTATTTATCGTTGGAGGTTTTTATTTATTTGCTCTAGGTAGTATTACTTTTATCTAAACCGCAGTTGTAATTCATCAAATGTTAGGTACATTTATCTATATGCAACTCAATCTAACGAGCGGTTATTTTGACCATCGCTGGCACTTGGCCAATTGTGCACTAGTAACGCTTGGTAGAATGGGGCTTAGTGTGTTTTTTGAGGACTGTAGTAATCTAGCTTGGTTAAAGCGGTGGAAACTAGGGCATTACGGGAGTTTGTGATTTGCTCTGTGATAAATGGTGAAATTGGTGGAAAAATCAGGAAAATACCTACTAAAACTTAATGATTTGTGACACATGTACAAAGTTACAAACATCATGAATTTTGGTCAATATTTTGTCTGAGAGAGGGTCTTATTGAGATATTGAAGTTTGAAAGATGCTAACGCCTTCTAAATTTGAAATTTAAAGCGATCGGGTCGGTGTTCGAGTTACACGACACCCCTGCAGTTCAGCGTTTGGCCATAATAGTAGATATTTTTCTCTCAATAGTATTTCTCTCTTATCTCTCTATAGTAGATATTTTTTACGTATATACATATTCTACAAATTCAAAATATGGCTAACCTCAGTAATTATATTTGATGACTCCTTTTTCATAAAATATTTAGACTTTTTATAGTAGGGACGTAATGCAAACATAACTCGGGTTAGGTTTTAATTTACTTAGGTATTATATTGTTACAGACTGTGGATTTAGGCTGATGAAAAATAAATCTAGAATTTGCATTTTTAAGAAATTTACAAAATATGATATTAAAAAAATATTCGACCGTAAAAATATATTCGACTTCTATTCAATCTGAAATACTAGATATTCATGCGAGAAGCAGTCTTAGTTGGTACCACCACTTCGCCATTTATTCTGCCGCCGAGCAGTGGTGCGCAAGCATTATTGTGTTTCGGATTGCATTGTAGACACCAAAATTACTGGGCATTACTGATTTAAGAGTGCCGCGGAGGTGGGTGCTGTAACTGGCCGGACGACTGCAACTGAACAGTTGCACTAGTTCGGTTAACCGGCAATTGAACTACTGCTACTAAAGGGTTATAGGCAGGCGTATTGCTTATCATCAGGTCAATGACCTGCTTGTATTTTAATCAAATTAAGAAGCATCTCACAATGTAAGCTGTGTTTTACGAAATATAACAAATCTTACCTATAAACAAATTAACAAAGCCTTTACACACGCATTGACTTTTTGCCTAATAAATCTGTAGCGCAAGACAATGGTTTACAAAAAACGTAAGTGTAAATTACACTGAACATTTATCACGCTCGTCTCGCCGCCACAATAATACGGTTGACTTCATCTTCGAATAATTCCCTTTGTTCCATGCAGTCGGCGTGTGCGGATTTTTTTCTGTGGTGTAAGTAAAAGGTTTTCTGTGGATGTAAATGTGGCGACCAAAATCGCCATATAAATCAACAACATGCTCGCAGATGGTGCTAATACAAACAAGTATAAACCCCCACACAAAAGCGCGTAGTTCCTAACAAATCTTGTATTGCGCAAACGAAGTTCACACGACAGATAAGTCCTACACAACTTACGAGTACAAGTAGATTCTGTCAGACAACTGTCTCTGGACCAACATAGGCCTGGCTCGGTTGGAAGATCTTCCTAAAATGGAGGCGATTTTACAGTGAATATACCTACCCATATCACCCCATACCTACCAACCTAACCACCATCCTCCACTCCTCCATATTATTCCTACTGATTTGAGCTGTAGTCTGGCGTATATAAAGTCTACAAGGCATATGCCAAATTTTCATGATTGTGTTCGCTCTGGTGATAAGTAAAAATATACTTATGGTCAGTGGTGAGGCAGCAGTGAGCGTGCTTATACCGCGCTTCTAATTAAAATGTATCACGCTCAAAATTAGGTAATATGGGAAGCGCCAGCGGCATCTAAGCAGAATCCAATCACAAATATTCTATATATGACTGCCACTGGATGGACGGACTGATTATCGAGCAGAGTTGGTGCTTTGCATAAGACGCATGACATGATCTGTCGCATTTTTTATGTTATAGGACAATACGAACAGAATTGTTAAAATTGTAAACACTTTAGACTGGCTGAAATCCCAAGTCATGCAAAGCAATAAATAAAAGAAAAACAAAAGAAGACGATTCTAATATCACAGAAACGGAACAGTTCTAACAAGTTACTATCCTATAACTTACGCCAGCTCCGACCGTACATCACTTGGTGTCGTTAAGGGCAGGAGGTGGAGCGATATATCAGGGCGCGTCGTCTACGCAGCCCGTGCAGAGGCTAATGTCATCGGTAATGAATGAGATCACATCACCGATTGGCATTAGATTTTATATTCAGGAAACTGTGATGGTAGTGCCATAGGTAATTATCGTACAATTTTCATGGAAGGTGCCTCCTTCCTATTGACTTCTAAATTGAATATGCCTACTAGCATGTGCACTTTGGACAGTAAGTCGTATTTATTAGGGCGGTTACAGACCAGCGATTTATACGCGCGTATAAGCTCGTTTTTGGAAGCGCATGTAGGTGCGTATAGGCGCGCCTTTTGCCAAACGCGCAACTCGTACAAACGTTGACGCGCTTATAAGCTCGTATAAGCGCGAGCCGCGAGAGACGCCTCCCATGTTGATACTGACGCGCCACTATCGGTTCGAGCAAATACGCCGGTCACGGCCAATAAGCCCGTGTACGCGAGTCCGGTTCCGATTTATTTTACCGACGATTGTCACCACGACAATTGTTAACAGTTTTCTTCATGACTGACCTTTTACGATGACTGAGGATGTCAGGGTGAGGAACTGAGGATGTTCCAGGGATTCATTATTAAAACCAATCTAAGTATTTTTTCTTAGATCGACTCTGTCATTCCTCAGAATCACTTACCGATTAAAAATAAACTAATATAAGAAACTTGTCAAAAAGACCAGACGCATCTCAGAGAAACATTCCTATTTCTATTTATATAATAACGGGCTGCTGGACTGCCCGCGATTTCTTGCGCATGGGTCTTAGTTAGCTACCTATATGCAATTTTTGAGCCAAATTTCATCAAGATCGGTTTAACCGTTTCGTTGTGAAAAGGTAAGGTTTATCCAGACATGTTCCTTTCGCATTTATAATATCAGGATGAATGTGTAAACAATTATATATGTTCTCTATCATATTACACACAACCTTGCCACTTTGTGGTTACTATATGCCAAAGAAAAGTAGGTTACTAAATAAAACGTTAAACTAAATACAGCGCCCGGTTTCGACGTGGATACTCTACAAGAGCCTGAGAAGAGCACTCCAACTTTGGCAAGAATTCTGCTGTATCTTTAAAATGTCCGCTCCATCAAGGAGTGGACTGAAGTGATTATTAAACTTAACGAGAAACGTGTTTACTTTGTTCTGTGAAAGAAAAAATTATGTATTACCAGTGCAGTTGCAAATAATAAGTTATCAATAACTTAGAACTTTGTTTTTAGAGCGAATGTGGCTCAGCAGGAATTCGACGTAACGGATTTCGAATTCCGCTGGCCCCACACCAATCACTTTAGATGATATATAAGTTATGTGCGGATTTGACACTTAGGTACTCCAAAAACGGTAAAGGAAAACATTGTAAATAAACCGGCATGTTCAAGAATCACAAAGTTCAAGGACATATCCACCAACCCTTACTTGGCCACTGTGGTACAAAATTAATAACAAATTAACCTTTACTGTTTATGTCCAAAAATATTGCCCGACTACCCGCAAAACCGCAAAATATTACGGTTAAAGCCAACAACGCTTCGGAACAAACCAAAGTGTTTTAGGCATTGGAACCGTGTTTCAAATGCATTTATTTCGAGTTTCGAACGCATTATTTTACTTTGAACCGTCGAATCGCGCGGTTTGCTATAATTGCGCGGTTTACGCGGTGAATTTAGCTTCATTGCGGTTAGGTTGTGTAGACGAGCGACTAATATATTAACTTAAACATTAAATATTTATTTTTGATTCGTAGGTACTATAGTTACAAATGGAGCAATATAACATATTTAAAAATCTGCACAAATTCAAGGTGAATAGTGACCACCACAACATAAACACTAGAAATAAGGATATAATTGCAGTACCTAGGTTTAGACTGAGTAAAACGCATAAGTCCTTCATGGGCATTTGTGTACGTTTTTACAATAAAATTCCAAAATGTATAACGGAGCTCACAGAAAGTAGATTCAAATTGAGTGTGAAAAATATTCTAATGTAAAAAGCATAGTATACAGTTAGTAATTACATAGAAGACAAAGATGCATGGAACATTCCGCTTCTGCCAAGTAGCCAACTGGCACATAAGAAAAATAATATTGTCAAAAACAAACATAAAATATTAAAGCAAAAGTTGTAAAAAATATGCCCCTCAGTTTCTTGCCGTATCTTCTGAGTAGTGGTTCTTTTTCCGATACGTTGGCAGAGTCATTGTAATAATTGACGTTCATAAGTGCGTCTGTGACGACAAAATTGAAATAAAGAACTTTTGAATTTGAAATTTGAATTTGAATAAGGGACGTGATTGAAACTTCAATTTGGGTACTTGTAAAACTCAATGATGTTGAAATTAGTGTCAAAATTAGAAATCATAATGCCAAATGTTAACAGTATGTAAAACGTGTGGAGCGAGTGTGGCTCAGAGGAAGCATGTGCGTCTTTTGATCCAACGCACCCGAGTTCAAATCCCGCTGGCCCCGCACCACTGACTGTCTTGTGCAGTTATGTGCAGATTTAACACTTGCTCTAAAAACGGTGCAGGAAAACATCGTGAGAAAAGTGGCATGTTAATGTGAATAACCACAAAAATTCAAGGACATGTTACAGGCTACCAACCCGCACTGAGCCAGCGTGTTGGATTATGGCCCATACTCTCTCCATGAGAGAAGGCCCGTGTCCCAGTAGTGAGAACGTGTTCCGCTAATGATGATGATGATGTAAAACCTGATGAATTAAAAAAGTGATTATTTTACAAGTTTATGTATACACGTGTTAGATATATTTATTATTTGAATGTATTTTAGTATTAATGGACACATCTGTATTCAAAATTAAGACATTAAAATCATAAACATGACTATTTATACTCCAGTAAAATTATTAAATGAGATTAACTATAAAATAATCAATTGTTAATTGTAAATTGTCTAAAATTATGATTATTATATATTTAAGATTATTTATTTTACATATTTTTAGTAAAATTTAAAATAATGGTAAACTAATATTGAGGGTATAAAGAGCAATGCAATTTGTAAGAGGGACTCATTCTGTCGTCGATCGTCGAAGTAAACGGACCTATTTATTGTTAAAATCGACGGGGAATTAAAATATAGATATATTTTTGAGCTATTTTGTTTTATTGCCGCCTGATTGCACGATATATAAAATTGTTTAAGACTAAATCAGGCCGTTAGTCCTCCGTCTGTATTCCACGTTGATGTCACAGTGAAAAGTAAACCGTCACAGTTAGCGATGACCACGACGCGGTCGCCAGTGTGGAACGCTATTTATGTCGCGAGTGAGGAGATAGCTTTACCATTATTTTAAATCTGCAATTTAGAGTTCATACTGGATGTAAGGGCTTGTAATAGTTTTTAACGTACCACCTTAAGACTAAATCGGGCTTTTAGTCGCCCGTCTGTATTCCACGTTGATGTCACAGTGAAAAGTAAACTGTCTGTCGCGATGCGACGCACAAGACAAACGACTGCGCTACCACCGAACCAACATTAATCACAATTAGCGATGACCACGACGCGGTCGCCCGTGTGGAACGCTCTTTATGTCGCCAGTGTGGAGATAGCTTTACCTTTATTTTACACTTGCAATTTGGAGTTCATCAATGTACTGGCTTGTATTAATTTTATAGAAGCTTTCATGGTGTAGTGACTAAACTATTTGGCAGTTTTTTGTCAGATCGAAATCGAACGAGGTGCCACTGAGCCACATTTAAATTTATTATAATTACTGGCTTTGCCGCGCGATTTCACCCGCGTAGAATTCAATTTTTTTTTCTAATTCTTAATAGACGATGTAGTCTGCGATGTAGCACGCTTGCCAAGATACTACCTGTTCACTCGAGATTTGAAGAATCCTAGATTATAGATATCGACACAGAATACTTAGGGACAGAAGCATCACTCCGCAAAGAAATTTAAACAAATAGCGACTCTTGCTATGACGCAATAAAATTCAATTCAGCTCGCGTAGCGCTGCATACCTACCAGTCATATTAACCTACAGAGCGCCTCTCTTCTCTTCGCCTTCTATCGCATAGCTCTTATCTCTTCTGACGCGGCACGTGTAACGACGCGCGACCCGCCGTCGGTGTCCGGCTATGTACTTGTAGCTTGATACCTACAGTGCGGAGTGCGCTAGGCCTGGTATTGGTTTATAGTTGCTCCTACGGGAACTATTCATTTTTCGACCACCCAGATCAATCCCATTTTGCTAAACATCTTATTGACACCGGTCACTCAATTAATGACAATAATACATACAAAATTTTACACGTTTGTGAAAAAGGGTTCCGGTTGTGTGTACTGGAACAATTAGAAATTTTAAAACACAACAACCAAGCTCATACACTGCTGAATGACCAAACTCACGTGTCGTCTCCATTATTACGCATCTTCGATCACGCGTCACGTGGCAGAGACGACGTGCGAGAGGGTATTTAAAGCGACGGGGCGCCGTAATGAGCTCACTCTCGTTCTAGCGTTCGGCGAGTCGACACCTGATGATGCCTCGTGCAGACGGCGAAACACGTGTCGTACAAAGAGTGTTGTTGTTAGGAACTAACAACAACCAACATAATATTCAGCGGGATTACACTATATATTTTCATTGCGTTTCAGTTTTATTCATTTTTCCGGTATCTTCTTCTCTCGTGGGGGTGTGTGGCCAACCCTGCGGTCAGGATTTTCCGAGATGAAAAGTGTCTTAAGCGAATCGGCTATCTCCATTCCAATTTCATGGAATGGAGATGAATCTCAATCCGTTCAGCCATTGCGGTGTGAAGAGGTAACAAACACACAAACCCACTTACATACAAACTTTCGCATTAATAACACCGGTCAACAAAAAAAAAATGTTTTCAGTCAGCGAGCAACCGCTCGTTGTGGCGATCTATGGGGGGGGCTTATGTTCAGTAGTGGACGTCTTCCGGCTCATGATGATATTTCTTTTCGCTGTATCGACCTTTACAAAATGGCTACGAGAAGTTGTAAACAAGACGCTGACTCATTTTGCTATATTTTCAGAATATATTAAGTAAAGCCCATGCGCAAAAATGCTGTTGACCAGTGTATTATAAGTTTGATGTGATGTTTTATTTTATTATAGACGCAAACTTTGTCCTTGTAAAAACGTAGAGACGTAAAAATAAAAATAAGCCTTGTTTTTAAGTTGGATAATAAACTAAGTTAGTACGGTACTAACTTAGATTTGTTCTCCGGAGATTAGATTGAAGAAAATACTCGTTATACAAATCTCAGATGGTTTCAGATGTAATTGAAAAACGAAATAGCCTTGGTTGGGCAAGTAGATATATTATTGCGCCAACTATTTGTGCTAAATGCTACAATTAATGCTCATAAAAATCTCTTCTTAGACGATCTGATTACAAGGACTTATTATCCAGGCGTGTTTTCCGACGCCCAATTCCTAGAGCTACCTCTTTATTATCGCGAAGAAGTCCAGTTTTCTCACACACTGTTACTTACAACAAGGTCTGTAAAATATGTGATATTCAAGAATGCACAGTGTTCACATGCAAGAAAATAGTTAAAGACTGGGTATTACAACTCTCTTATGAAGAAACTGAGAACCTTATATAATATAAAACAAAAGTTATACCCAACAAAATTCACAAGCACAAACACCCTTTCACCCTACACACTTGCATACCCTTTCACACGACCTCACACTCAAACTTTCACTTCAACTTGCACATATCTACACCTAAACGTCCACAGACCTCGTGTCCACTCCCTAAATATATAATTTTAATTATTTTTAACATAGAATCAACAAATTAGGTCAAAATGTTAACTTCATGCTTACTCTGACTTATTGTTCTGATATTGTCACAAACTGTGGTATCATCTCTAACCTAATCTTTCTTTCCTAATCTTTTTTCTATCTCTAACTTCTTCCTACCACCTTTATGCAGATGATCTCCAAATTTACTCTCAATCTCCTCTTATTAATTTACCTGATGCTATTGCCACTATCAATAATGACTTACAACGTATAACGGAGTGGAGCGCCGCTTTTGGCCTGAAAGTGAACCCAGCTAAAACACAAGTCATTATTTTCGGTAGCTCGCGCATGATATCTAGAATTAATTGGGTGAATCTCCCGCCTGTTGTGCTTGATGGAATCACGGTTCCTTACAGTACATCAGTAAAAAACCTTGGCGTCATAATGGATCGGCATCTATCGTGGAGTCCTCATCTCGAAGCTCTAAGTTGTAAAATGTTTGCTTCAGCTGGTTCCCTTCGACGCCTTCGAAACTTTTTGCCTACAGATACTAAAATTGCGCTTGCACAATCTCTTTTACTTCCTATCCTTGATTATGCTGACGCCTGCTATCTCGATCTCACCGAGGACCAATTAAATAAGCTTGAGCGACTCCAGAATTTCTGTATCAGATTCATATTTGGCTTGCGCAAATATGATCATGTCTCTAGTTTTCGTAACAAACTCAAGTGGCTTCCAATACGCCTTCGTCGGAATACTCATATTCTTTCTCTTCTTTACAATGTTTTGTTCAACCCCTCCTCCCCGCGCTATCTTAAGGAACGTTTTCAATTCCTTCATAGTACCAATACTCTTAATCTTAGGTCGTCAGAAAATCTATTAATTAAGACTCCCCAGCATGATACCACTGTTTATGGTAAGTCGTTCACCGTTCAAGCGGTGCGATTGTGGAACTCTCTTCCCATAGAAATTAGACAAGCGAAGACACTTCAAATATTTAAGCTTCGTATGAAAAACTTTTACCTGCCATCATGAAAGTCTGCTGTTTTTATGTATTTATATACTTAATATATATATATTATGTACATGTGTTGCGTATATATTGGAATTATATAATATGTATATGTTTTATAGTATGTATAGACAATATAGATGTATTTATGTATAAATGTATCTATATATATTTGTATATCTATATATATATATGTATATATATATATATATATATATATATATATATATATGTGTATATCATATTTTAACCATTTTAGTTTAAAAGCATTTTCTACTTATTATCTACTGCACACTATCCTCTTTTATGTGTTGTTTTCCTTACCCTATGGTTGTCTGGAAGAGATCGCTGCTTAGCGATAAGACCGCCTATTGTGCTTATTGATTATGTGTTACCAACTGTATATTATGTTTTCTTTTTTAAGTGCAATAAAGTGTTATCTATCTATCTAATCTAAACTTAGCAAGTCGTATCTCAGAATCCCAAGACACAGGTTTTCGCCTAGTTTGGGACTCGTCGTTTAGTCGTAATCTGCAACACACCGCTTTGAATTACAACAACCTTTTTGAATTACTTGTGTACCACAAATGTTGTAACCTTTTTGAATAAACAATTTTATTATTATTATTATTAGAGTTTTGAAGTAGCTAACGATTAGGATTCCCACTACGGGATAAATTTGATCATAGGTAAAAAAGTGCGGATATATCAGTGCAATGCAGTGCAGCGCCGCGCATGATTATGCAAAACAAAGTTCTAGGTGGTGCTGTTATTGTTATGGGCTGGCGTATTGCTTACCATCAGGCAAACAACCAGCTCGTCTCGTCATTCAGTTACATAAAAAAAAATATTTTGTTTATACTTTATCATCATCATCAGCCCATTACTTTCTCAATGCTGGGACTCAAGCCTTCCCTCGTAGAGAGAGTATGGGCCATAATCCACCACGTTAGCCCAGTGCAGATTGGTGGGTGTCACATCGCATGCTTAATGGAATACTGACTTAACTCAAAAAAGACGTTAATCGTCATTGCAAGATCTTCTTTTGCGTTAACGTCTTTTTTGAGTTAAGTCAGTATTCCATTAAGCATGCGACATGTCCTTGAATTTTTGCGATAAATTCTCGGACATGCCCGTTTCCGCACGATGTTTTCCTTCACCGTTTTTAGAGCGAGTGTTAAATCCGCACATAAATTAAGAAAGTCAGTGGTGCGGGGCCAGTGGGATTCGAACTCAGGTGCGTCGGATCGAAAGTCGCACGTGCTCCAACTGAACCACACTCGCTATACTATATATATTCTATTGAAAGTTCTGGGTTCACTGCAACTGTTATGGGCAAGCGTGGCGCTTACCATCAGACAAACGATATGCTCATCTGACTGCTCAGTATCATAAAACACTTAACATGGCGCATATTATTGACTTTTTGGTTATTATTCCACCAATATTAAAAAAAAAACACTTGTTTTAGTAAATAAAACTAAATCAAACTCTATTACGTTTTTTCTCCTGCCAAAAAGTCTATCCGATCTCTATTTGTACTTTAAACCTCAGTTCCTGTCTCACTTATCTCGTCTTGTTCCCTTTCCCTTACTCTATCATGTTTTTTATAAAATAAAGCTGAGTACTAGATTCTAGCTCCTTGAATATACCGCACTGCACCTGTCAAAACGTGGCAGGTTAAAAATGAACTGCGAAATGACTAACTCACCACCGATGCGCGACTAATTACCTCCAAGTTCTTGATTAATTACTGTTGGTGAAGTTCTAAACGCTTTTGTCTTTAAATGTTTCTCCAAATAAAAATAAAGTGCAAGTATTTGTTTCGTCTGAGTTTTGTGCGACCATGGTCCTTGGAGTTCCTGATACTAATAATTATCATCAAATGGTCGAGTATTTCATGATGTGACGGAATCTACGATTAGGCCACGACTTATAGAAGGAATCCTACCTATAGTTTGACCGAAACTGCTGTACTGCGCCTTAGGTATGCGCGTGGCAAGACGGAGGGAGTATCGGTCGCTCTGTTCCGTCAGTCTGCCGCATGGCGCCTTCGACGTTCACGGCGGCCTCGGCCCCCACCTCGCCGCGCTTTCCTAAGGCGCGGTACAATGGATTCGGTCAAGCTATAGTTAAAATATAAACTCTAAAAGGAGTAGCAGAGCAATCGTCTAACTCAACCATTGATCCCGATAGCTTTGAAACAAGATCGGTATTTGTTTGTGGAATTGTAGAACTTTTCTTCGCAAAGTTCGCGTCCCAGTCCTTTTCCCAATCACGATCACTAAAAATTATGAGTATTGCAGTTTGAAAGATGCTAACGCCTTCCAAATTTGAAATTGACAGCAATCGGGATAGGTGTTCAAGTTACACGATTCCCTTGCTGCTACGGCTTCAAGAAACAATCTAGATGCTGTTGAAAACCAAATCAAAAACTATTAATTAGAAGAAGTACAAAATAGACATAAGAAAAAAAAAGAATTAAAGAGATAAGATAGAGAAGACAAGATTTAAAAAACCGTTTAATCATATGCCGTAGGTACAATATTTTACTCAAATGTCTACAATAAATAACAGCACAACAATTCTCATGTATTCAGCACATTAATAACATGTTCTATGGTTGTAACATTTTACAACTTATCTCACATTCTAAGAAACACCAAATTAAGTTTCGCTTAGAAAAAATAAGCCACCAAAGCCAGAACCACCGTCAAAATCTGCGCTTTTACTCCAACTCCACTGTTCATGTATCCGAATCTCTTGGCTTGATGAATTATATCGAGCACCGAGTCCCAAGTCTCTTCACCAGATGGTACGATCTGTTCTGGAGGCAAAAGGAAGTGGTACTCTCCCTTGTCTCGGAGCTCATAGCAGTAGGCAAGTGGGACATTCAGGTTGTCTTTCACCCAGTCTACGCTGCTGCCACTAGCGTGATCTGTGAATAAGGCAAATAGGCTTGCTAGTATCTAGCATTATGATCATCGATGTGGTAACTTTAGATTTCATGAACTGGATCCTATATAAGTACCTGTGTCTATTAAAAAAGATTTTCCTATTGAAAACGTCAATATAATACTTTCATCCGTAATCGAGCATTATTTAGTATACAAAAGGAGGTCTTGAAGTGGTTTTTTTTTACCACTCTTCAAACCATATAAATACTCAAAATATTAAGCATATACTGATCAATCCTTTTGACACCGACTCACAAGATGATCCTTAGAATGACAGACAAAAAAATCCTGTTTAGGAGAAGAACGCTTATTTTCAATACAAAAGAAGCTATATAAATAGTTGATACTATAATTTTGATGATAATGCACAAAAAGAGTTGGATGTGAATTCAAACTTTCAAATAAATATTAAAAGGGTGCTGCATCAATAAAAGCAGCATGTAATTAGGTGGCTGATGAGGGGTTTAGCCAGTACGTTCACAACAAAGCCACTATCCGGATTGTCCATTCTTTTCCATCCATGAGAATATACCAGATATTTTTCCGAGAAAATGAGTTGATTCAAAAGAGAAGGAACTAGGAATAAGAAATAAAAAGTACTTTATAATGTCTTGAAATTCAATATGTTTATTAGTGTCACTAATTTGTAAAATACTTTCTACATATTTTAACGAATCATAAAAAATTGAAAATCAAAATGCACACGCCATTACAATAATGATACTGCAATCGTCAGCACCAACATGGCGACCGAAGCTTTCACGCCAACTCCACTATTCATGTATCCAAATCTCTTGGCTTGATAGATAATGTCAAGCACCGAGTCCCAGGTCTCTTCACCAGATGGTACAATTTGTTCTGGAGGCAAGAGGAAGTGGTACTCTCCCTTATCGCGAAGTTCGTAGCAGTAGACAAGAGGAACGTCAAGGTGGCCTTTGACCCAGTCTATACTGGTGCCACTAGCATAATCTGGAGACGAAGAAAACCAACTCTTTCTTAGTACAGAATTTTACAGAATAACGGAATATCATTTAAATCCTTTTGTTCTTCTGTTGATGTCTTCTACGTCTTTTTAACTCACTTAGATTAATCACAATGTTCAATATAAATAAATCAAAATATTCAGTTTAAGCAAAGCCTCTGAGTAATATTGTACTTACAAATAGCTTCAGCAATGTTTCCTGTCACGTAATCTGTTCCATATCGTACACTAAGTGCCCCCATCGCTCGCCTACCGATGTTCATCTGCAATTAATACAAACAATTTAAGATATTCATTAACTGTTGCAGCGACAAAACATAAAAGTCATAACAAACTTAGAAATCCGGAATTACAGCCAGTACTATTTTTGTATACTTACAGCGTCATAATAATTTGCCAAAGGTTCAGTGGTGTTTCCATAAGGTAAGAGCAGCAGCTGACCAGCAGAATGGAAAGACAAATACAGTTCCATCCTATCTCCAATGGTCTTAATAAATTCTGATAAAGATTTGGTTTCCGGTTCCGAGAAAGGTGCAGTACCAGCATAAGTATTTGAAGATGGATCCGTGCTGGCACCAACGACTGAAATCCAATACAAAATATTAATTTCAACTTGTTTGTGCTTAAGTTAATTGCAAAGTTGCCTGTAAACGTGGCAATTGTATTACAATCAGCCCACTGATTATACAGATTGGAAATAACAATTCAATTCAATTCATTTATTAATTTTCAGATATTTACAATCCATTTTGTTAGTATGAACTTACGGGCTATGTTAGTAATTGTCTCATTAAAGTTCATGTAAAATAAAATTATGTCATTTAGTCAATTCAATAATACTAAAACAAATAATTCAATAAATAATTTGATTAATAATTCATAAAATAATAATAATAATGTCAATAACAAATCATTCAATAATAATAATCAAATTAAATATTCAACCAATAAAATAACAATTCACTCAATAAATGTCACATTCACTTTCATTTTTTATTTGCATTTGATGCCCTAACCTGCATCTTAGTCCAGTGACTGAGTATCGGACCATCCGCCCTTTCTGCCACAGTGACCAGGAGGCTATTGGCACTACCACGCACCCGCCGCATCAGGGAGGCGACTCTCTTCCGCATAATGCCGTAGAAGTCATCGACATGCGCGTCTGCGAACATACCTGATGCGCTGCAGTGTCGTGGCAGCCCCAGTAACGCCCTGAATGCATTGTTGTATTGGACCCGGAGGGCGCTGTAAGCCCTTAGAGTGTAGTCGATCCAAAGGCTGCAAGTATAAAAAGATTGGCAGTATGCCCGAAATAACGTGATCTTAACCGTTTTAGAACACTTTGCAAACCTTCGGATTAACATATTGCTCCTGACTGCCAGCGCCCTACGTTCCCTCTCAATATCAACATTGTCAGACTGCGACGCGGTGACCCAATGCCCTAGGTATTTAAAATTTGTCACCCATTTCAGGGTGGTCCCTCCGAGTGTGACTGTAGGTATTTCGGGATAGCATTTAGTTCCTGCCTTGAAAACTAGACATTCGCTCTTTTTAGCATTATACCGAAGGCCATGGGCCTCCGCGTATCGCTCACACACCAACAAAAGCTTCCTCAGGGCTCTGATTGATGGGGCCAGTAGCACCATGTCATCTGCGTAGCTTATGTTATTGACAATCGTTCCATCCACAGAGCAGCCTACCATGGTGCCACTGAGCTCACGAATCAGCCGATCAACGTATAAACTGAAGAGCCTGGGCGAGGTCAACCCCCCCTGCCTCACCCCACATTCCAGTCCATACGGTTCGGATAGCGAGCCTGCCCACCTCACTACATTGTTCTGATGGCCGTACCAGTACTTAAACAATTCAATCAGCTCACCAGGCAATGCAGTGTCCTCATAAAGCTTCTTCCACAAAGCACCATAAGACACCAAATCGAAGGCTTTCGAAAGGTCAAGAAAGCAAGCGTAGACGGGCGTTTTCCTGTCCGTGTAGTATCGGACAGTGTGTTTGAGACAAAGAACAGCAGTCTCAGTAGAAAGACCCGGTCTGAAACCGAACTGAGCGTCGAATAACAAGATACAGATATTTTTCACTACCATCTATTTATTCTTACCAAGCCAGTTATTATCCCAATTTCGGTTCAAGTCTATTCCAAATTCTTCACCTACAGGACGTCTATTTTTGCGCCATAGTCTAAACTGAAAACAACGAATAAATTCAATGATGAATCTTATCCGAACAGACACTCCTAATATTCGCTTTTCCATTATAACAATTTTCTGTATCTAATAAAGGATTGTGTTCTTTGACACCTGATTTTTTTACCTCTTCATGTGTCCAAATATAGCCATCAGGATTAGTCACAGGGAAGATATACCAGTCAAACTCTTGAGCAACTGCTCTTGTTTCTTCATTATCTGAAGTAATAAGCTCATTTGCCATATAGATGATAGTAGCTGGAGAGATCCACTCCCGAGAATGGATGCCACCTTCAATGAAGATAGCTTTTCTGTCTTCACCATGTGATATTTTGAGTCCTTTGATTTCACGACCTTCGTATGTTTCTCCGCCGATTATGGCAGTAACTGTATCAGGGTAAGCTGCAGCTATGTCATCGATCCAATCGTTGATTTGGTCATTGGTGTGGTAGGCGTCAAGTGCAAAGCTTTTGAAATCACCTCTAGTATAAGACTTGACTGTTTGTTTGTCGATGATTCTGGAATCATTAGAATGAAGTCAGTTCTTGGATAATTAGTAATCGTCTAATAAGAATTAATGCAACACTATTACAATTTAAATATAATAACTTACTCTTGGATATTCGAAAATGAAATTCCGAATTCAATTCCATTGCTCCTGAAGAATTCTTCTAAAGAAGCTTTGTCACTAGGGCTGGATAAAATGCTAATAGAATCAGCACTAGGTACAGGATCACTCCAGAAATCAAAACGAGAATCACTATCTTGAAGATTCTGAAGAATCCTTATTTGATCAACATTTTTTGGAACGGTTTTGTACAACGTATAGTTATCGAAACGAAACTTTTCACATGATACATTGAGGATCAAAAAGATCGGTAAAATGATTTTTAAAATCATTTTGTTGGTTTACGAAACCAGTGTATTGCTTTGTTTCAATAACTGAAGTGAAAAAAATACTCTAACTTCTATTATACTAAAATTTATTGATCAACGCCGATTATGAGTTGTAAAGTTTATTGTTTGACTATAACACCATTTTATTATGGTATAGATTGGTGTATGTCGCAGGTAGATAATAATACACATGACCTTGGTTTGCAATTATATTCACGTGACTGACACAATAAATCTAGTGATTATCTTTTTAAAAGAATTCCTACATCATTTGGATCATTTATATTTTTTTAGTAAATAGCGAATGTCTATCTGCCCTTTGCATCGAGTTACCATAATTCCTACCTTTTTTACCATGAACAGACCTAGAAATCAAAGCCTACAGCGCTACTGGAATAAGGAGATAAATTAATCCTATTTTCAAGTTCAAGTTCTTTATTAAATTTTGGCAACCCAGATGCACTTATGAATAGAAAAGAATCATTACTCAGAAGATACGGCAAAAAACTGACTTCAATATTTTTAAGAACTTTTGTTACCATATTTAATATTTGTTTTTGAAAACATTATATTTCTTATGTGCCAGTTGGCTACTTGGCATAAGCGAAATATTCCATGCATTTTAGTCTTTTATGTAATTACTAACAGTATAGTATGCTTTTCTTATTGGAATATTTTTCACACGCAATTTGAATTAACTTTCTGTGTTTCAAATACCTGTTTAAGAATTTGTGTCTTTCTCTGCATCACAGTCAAAATCGCAAATTATATTATTTTGCAGTTCTATTTTTCATCTAATGAAGACAGAGTTCCCTGTATTTTATTTACGGTACGAAACACCTCGATATTTTCTTTCTTATTCGGAAGTTATATAATAAAAATTCTAGTTAACAATTCCTGATGCTGAGGTTCACAATATACTTTTAATGTCTCCAGCGAGCAATATCTGAAACTGATCAAAATAGCCAAAATATGTTCGTAAAATATGAGCTATAAAATTTTACTAACTTCCATATCTTTATGTCAAGCTTTATTGAATCTTTTTATTGACATTCTGTTTATCTTTTCAACTTAATCGCTGAATTTTGCATTATATTGACGGGTGTTTGGTCCACCGTTCGCCAAGTTCTCTAGATTAGCAACTTCGAAAAAAATTGCAATATTGTTGGACGGAGTTCTGAGGTAACAAACATAAAAAAATACAATCGAGTAAAGAAATTTTCCTTTTTTTGAAGTCGTTTAATGAAGAAGCTTATCAGTAGAAGCTAAATATCGTTACATACATTAAGTCAGCTTTTACAAGTCAAGTACCTAATCTTTTTTACAAGAATATAAATAAATAAATAAAATACGCTCAACAATCACATAAATAGTTCTTGGCCCCTAACTAGTATCCCCTATATCGAGGGAACCAGGATCTGTGAGGACCATGGTCCCACAACACCCAGACACGAAACAAATACCTCCGCTTATCTTTTTTCAGTGCACAAAAATTTGTTCCGTCGCGGGAATCGAACCCGCAACCTTAGTGGTGTATGAGATTTGGCCAAACTGCCCAACCACTACATCATAGAAGCTATCAGTAAAGTATGATAATATTGTGGTTAGCATTGATGTAATGCCACTTCTCCATTTTTCTCATGAGCAAGAATGCATCTTGATCAAAGTGTGAAGGCTAGTCAAAATCTTATTTCATATAAATTCATGAAATACTGTCTGGGGTAGAAAAATAAAACTTAAATACGATAAATAAATTTTATTCCGACCCAAAACTTATATAACATTAATGAACCTGGCTTCTCTCAAAATAGCCATAACAGAGTCGAAAGTCTCCTCACACGATGGCCGCACTTGTGCCATTGGTAGAGTGTAGCCCCAAGTACCTTCATCACGAAGATAGTACGTGGCTGCGACGGGAGGGTTGAAACGGAATTTCACCCAGTCAGTGACGTGACCAGTGGCGCCATCTAGAATCAAAGTGTCAATGATAGTGTTTTTAATATATAGGTAAGTATAAATATGTTTATTGTAAATAAATAAAATAAAATTTTTCACAATTCTCATAATAAAACGGGTATTAACTGAAAATCAGCGCCGAGTTGTGGCGTTGTGGTAAACTCTCCGTATCCGAGCTGAACCCATTCGACGTGCTAAGCATTCTTTATATTAGGTACATTCTTAGGTACTTTATATTTAAGATTATTATACCAATGTTTATGTATATTACTTTTGTTTATCGTCTCGAATAAATGCTTTTTCTTTCTAAATTATCTTTGGTTTTAGTTATGAATCAGAAAGGAAAATAGAGTTTCTTACCCAAAACCTCTTTCGATGTACCAACTAGGTATTGAGTATTATATTTAACAGCTAAAGAGCCCATAGCTCTTCTACCGATTGTTATCTGAAAAATGAGACAAGACAGTATTAAATTTTTAAGATGCACAATTTTTATCTCTCTGCTTTACTCAGCCATTCCACACCGCTTACCATTTCATTGTAGTTGTACATATGATCAGTAGTGTGAGCGAAGGGAATCACCAGTTTCTGGCCAAAAGACCTAAATGAGAGGAAGCCAGCTAGTCTGTCTCCAACATTCTCGATGTATTTGGAGAAAGATCTGGTCTCTGATTCCGTGAATGGTCCAATGCCGATGTAGTTGTCATCTGCCGCTGTGAAGCTGCCTCCACTAACTAAAACAAAAATGAGCAAATTTGTTATATCCATACTCATTCTCTCATCACCACAGTCCACCACATTATTTTATTAAATTTTTGTGATATTACTGTGTTTCGGACTGAATAACTCTCCAATGAAATGACTGGACATTTGAAGCTTTATCTATACAGATCAATAAAACAGATGTAAAAGTGCTTGATCTTACCTCCCCATTGAGAATTCCAATTCTTTGTCAGGTCAACTCCAATTTCTTCGGTTCTGGGGATGGGTCTTCTATTTTTCGTCCAGAGTCTTGCCTTAAAGTAAACGTCAATTTGTTACGGTATCATCTTTGAGATGTCGACGTTGTTTTTATCGACATAGAAAAACAAAATGCAGTCAATATTAAATTGTACGAAAATTATATGTATTGACATAAAACAATTCCTTGAATATTTAAATTTTAGACAATGGTCAGACCTATCTTTAATTGATTGCTTCCATACAACCCGTGGATGGAGATAAAATACTAAATAAACGTTTTTTAGCTATGTAGACATGATATGGTCTTAGTGCACAACTACTACGAATTTTACAAAGTTCCATGTGAAGTTACTTACAGAGGACTGACTAAACGCAAGTCCATCAGCGTTGATAACTGGGAAGATGTGCCATTCGAAATCTTGTGTAGCCGCTAGAGCTTCAGCGTCTTCTCCTTTCACCAGCTGGTCAATAATGTAAGTGACGACAGTTGGAGACAGCCAATCAGCTCCAACTTGACCACCTTCAAGTATAAAAGCGCGATCGCTGTTCCCTCTGGATATTCTGACTCCAGTGATGTTTCTGCCTGAAAATATATATTCGGTCTTATAACAAAATCACACAGTACATAGATATTATATAGAAACGCGTGTTGATCGCATATCCACTTGCTTATCTTTTATTAATCTTTAAGTTTAAGCTAGAATTATCTACGTCTATTTATGTTTACCTACCTTCATGAGTAGTTCCACCATGTACCAGAGAAACGATATTGCTATGAGTTTCAGCCAAATGATGCAACCACGCATTAATATCCTCTAGGGATTGGTAGTTATTCCAGTAGAGCTCTTGTCTGCTGGTATCACGCTTTTTTCGGCTCAAATACAGCTGAGCGTCAAATGCTCTGAAAACCAAAAATTATGTTGGTTATTTAAAAGCAAACTATAAGGTGAATGCTGAATGACTTTATTTACAATACCCCAGAAACATTCAGATATAAAGGCGGTATCATAAGAAAGTTGTACCCACATTGCCAGAATCAACAAAGCGAATAGATAGATGTCCTGTTCCCCGGGTAAAAAGTAAGTTTGCGCACAAGCAGTTTAATGTCGTCGTCTCTCGCTTATATAATAAATTTAATAAATAACATAAAGTTAAAAAATTAAGCAACAACGACATTAAGAAGACGCTACAAACCTGGCTTTACCAATTTGATTATGAAGGCATAGAAGGGATGATAAATAGCTAAATAGTTCTGCAACATGCAAATTCACACATACATACACTTTCACATAAACTCGCACACAACACACACACATACACACACACACACACACACACACACAACACAATGAGTACCTAAAACGCAAAGATCGTGTTTTACCTAATATAGTCTTAAATGTAATATCGCTTCACTTCGTTAAAAATAGTATAATTTTGTTTATCCTTTAGTGCATATTATTAATATTAATACATCTAGATGGGAGAAGCCACTGGCACCCGAAACACAGTTTTTAACTAGTTCGGGAGCCTATGGATTCATCATTCACATGTAAACTTCTTATGCAAATAAACTCATTATTATTATTATTAGAATGATTCACCTGTTTTATTTTTATGTGTTTTATATAAGTTAGGAATTAATTTTAAGATCTTTGTTAATATTAGCAGTAAAAAATTCAAACAACCATTTTATCTACTTTCTGAATGATTTAATAGGCTACACGTTTCATGAAAAATGTACTTACTCTTGAATGTTCTCCAACATAAGTTCGGAAAAGATGCTTCTCTTGGCTAAAGAATGTTCGAATTCTTCCCTCTTTTCTGGCGGTGACACAACACTTACATATTGACCTTCTTTACTTGGTGGCACCCAGAAATCTAGCGCATCGTCCAATTTATGTAAATCTTTAAGGAATTGTACATCTTCTTTACTTTCTGGGTGCACTTTGTACAGCGCATAGTTATCATAACGTACTTTATCTGCTACTGCAACACTTATAATACAAAATAATAACAGCTTGAGTAACATTTTGAGATTTGCTACTTGAGCTACGTTTTCAGACTCGAATGAACAACGTCTATCACAATTTTAATGTTATCTTTAATTTCTTAATCTGACAAATTAGTATTGCAATCAAAGTAGACTTTGTAATCTTAGCAGTACAGTTTGTTATCACTTGTCTCAATTACAAATATTAAATTCGGCGATTTGGCGTAATCTAATCAAAGAATGTCTGTTTTCGAATATTTATTAAGTAACGATAAATAAGGTTGATTAGTTACGATTACAGAAATTCGCTGTTTTAGTGGCCAAAAATACTTCTATCATAAATGGTTAGGGCCCTGCCCTACACCTTACTTTATATTAAGTATACGATACATCTATGAATTTTTAAGTACCACGATTAATTAAAATTTAGAAACAGTGTTTCACTTGTGTGAAAATGCCAAAAAAATAAATACATAAAAAATTGAAATCTCGTTTAATAACAGTAATATTTTTAGTCGAGTTTAAATCAATATTATTAAGTATATGAATTTGTGATATATATGCATATGAATTTATTATATTTATATTTAGACGTAGTATACTAGAATTGATCATTTATTAATATTTTATTTACACCGCCGACCTATCTCACTCCGTCAATTAACTCCATCCAAAGGTTGACTGGAAGAGATCGCTCTTAGCGATAAGTCCGCCCTTTGTACTTTAGTTTGTAAGTAATTTCCATGTACCTATTTATTTATTTTATTTGGTGTACAATAAAGCATTTTTGTATTGTATTGTATTGTATTATTAGTTCAACAAGTATTGCAGAAGTACAGATAAATTATATACGAGTATTATCCAATGTAATTCCGCTCAACAGGCCCTATAGAGATCTAGTGCGGGGAACAAAGTTTCTACTGTAAGAGATGTTTTAATCTTTTATTTTTCGTCCTTCCAAATAATGTTAAAATGTACCGAAACTATGTGTTAGAACCAATATTTGTTTTTATGGATCTTGCCTATAGTATAATAAGTAAGATATATAAGTTATGTAAGTAAGATATGTACATACATAAGTGATGGCTGGTCCACAAGTCATACTCGTGAACGGGTGCTGCTTGCGGGGACTGGTCTGTTCTAGTCACTCACTGCTACTGTCATACCTACTTGTGTTTTATTTACACTTTTTTGTTACTAATACTATGACTATGGGACATCTAACTCGCATTTCTTGTTTGACATTCTGTTAATTCTAATTTATACGTTCATTGTTATTTGCGAGACATTTTAAAAGAGCTGAAAAAGACATCCCCGCAGAGTTTCTTGGTGCTGTCTTCTCTAACGGGCGTATTTTTAAAGCACTGGTAGAGTCAGTTTTCGCATATCTTTTCAGCACTCAGACTTCAATTTGAGTATAGGAAAGAAATGGGTAAACATATTTACCTTTTTTCAAAGTCATGTTAACATAAGTTAAAAATATTAACATATTTCATTTGTATCATGTGTTTATCACCTTTAAAAGTGAACTTTTGTGCCTATTTAATAAATGATATTAGACTTTGTGAGTAGAGTAGAGCGAGTGTGGCTCAGTAGGAGCAAGTGCGACTTTCGATCCAACGCACCCGAGTTCGAATCCCATTGGCCCCGCACCACTGACTTTCTTAAGTTATGTGCGGATTTAACACTCGCTCTAGAAACGGTGAAGGAAAACATCGTGAGGAAACCGGCATGTCCAAGAATTTTTCACAAAAAATGAAGGACATGTGACATCCACCAACCCGCACTGGGCCAGCGTGGTGGATTATGGCCCATCCTCTCTCTATGAGTGAAGGCCCGTGTCCCAGCAGTGGGAACGTGATGGGCTGATGATGATGATGATGATGATTTTGACTTTGACTTTGTCTTTGAAGTTTAGTATAGATCTAGACTACTTTTTTTTTACTTATAACGTCCTGCTGGATTACGGGAGAGGCATTGGCAATAATGACAAAACTTTTTTAAATTATAAAATATCCCGCCAAATACTGATAGGCGTAGCAGTGCTTGATTGTTTTGGACGGTCATATTTATTTGTGACAAACAAGCTCAGAGAACGATTTGCATGGTGATAAGTAAGTACAAGCTGTCGTCTGTGGAATGCTCTTCCACTTGAGATCAGACGTGCCAAATCCTTGACTATTTTTAAACATATTGTAAACTCATTACTTATCCTACCCCTAACCTGCTTCAACTTATTATCTTTATGTAATTGTGTAAAATATATGGTGTGTATTAGTATATTGATATATATATATATATATATATATATATATATATTAGTTATTTATTTATGTATTAGTATGTATGTATTGGAATTTATTAAGTATGCAGGTATTTATTATTGTAATCTAATTGCACACCGCCGTCTACTCCTTCTTTCGATACTGTGCATCCAAAGGTTGACTGGAAGAGATTGCTTTAAGCGATAAGACCGCCCATTGTACTACCATTGTAAGGAGTATTGTGCTATTGTTATTTATTATTTTGTTACTGATATGCAATAAAGAGTATTATAATTGTAGGTAATTGTAAATTATTATCAATCGAATATGTATAGCCACTTCGAGCAGATGCAACTTTATTTTAAACAGACGGATTTATGTTTTTTTATGTTTTTATGTAACTGAATGATAAGACGAGCTGATCGTTTGCCTGATGGTAAGCAATACGCCAGCCCATAACAATAACAGCACCACCTAAAACTTTGTCTTGCAAATTCCTGCGCGGCGCTGCACTGCGCTCGTCACCCTGAGACAATTAGCTGTTGAGTCTCATAATGCCAAGTAATTTCACTGGCTACAATGCCCTTCAAACCGAAACACAGTAATGCTCGCGCAATACTGCTTGGCAATAACTGGCAAAGTGGTGGTACCCATCCAGATGGCCTCTCGCATACGAGAAACCAAGAGAGAAAGAGAGAGAGAGAGAGAGTTTATGAGTCACCAAGATACAGGCTCTGCCTAGTTTAGGACCCGCTGGAAATGTTTCGATGTACCTACTGTTTTATGATTACTTTATATGTAAGATGTATTCTTGCATTGTGTACTCATATATCTGGAAATTTTAGAGCGAGTTTGGCTTAGCGGGAACTCGTGCGCCTTTCGATCCGACGCACCTGGGTTCGTATCCTGACTCGGCCCTGCACCAATGACTTATAGTTAAGTGCAGATTTAGCACGCTCGCTCTAAAACGGTGAAGGAAAAACATCGTGATGAAACCCGCTTACGCGCTTTGGAGTGGTAGGCTCTTGCCGTGGTTGAAATACCACCCACCGAACAAAGCCATGCCGTCAAGCGACCAAGTCGTGTTTCAGGATGATGATAGGTGAACCATCAGGGAGACGGATCTGAGCAGCCGCTCAACTGCCGTCTCTCTCTAGATCTATGTGCTCCATCTTAGGCCACATCATCGCTTCACATCAGGCGAGATAGTGGCCAAACATAGATCTATTAAGTGTAAAAAAAAAAATGATTCTAATCTTGTCAAGAGTTGTCAATAAATGAGACCGTCCAAAATGCCAGTAAATTCGAACCCCACTGGTAGCCAATAATAATAAAAATAATATTGGTAATCAATCTTGCAAATTCACGGCAACAAATTGTCATTGCGCCCGCACTGTGACAACGGTAATTGCTGAAAGACGTTAAAGGATTTATGGCGAAGCTTGTTTATTTTGCAATTAGAGTTGAAATGCTTCGTAAGTGTTTAGAAGGTGTTCGTTGAAATGACATAAATAAATGATAACATTTTTGACACAAACACACAAACCTTGGATATCAACTGAGTAATGAAACGCCGCTTTCAGACTAAAAGCTATGAAACTCTGGGAGGAAAGCAAACAAGCCACTCACACAACCATAACAGACAAATTTTCAGGCAACAACCCAATGATATTATCATTATATGACAGGATACCTAAGACATATGTTTTTACAAAAAACTATGAAATCCGACTACATGCAGAGCCCAGTGACAGTTCAGGAATCCATGAAGTCAGAATTTACACTGATGGCTCAAAAATGAATACAGGATCAGGAGCAGGTACATTCTCGGACGACCTCAACATCCACATAACAACAATCCTGGGTGAACACAACTCCATCTTTCAGGCGGAATGTGTAGGTATCATCCAGGCCGCAAGAGCAGTACTACAGAGAAAGGTAACCGATTCTAACATCAGGATACTCTCAGACAGTACTGCAGTACTAAAAGCTCTCCAGAGATTCGACCACTCTTCAGGGCTAACCCTACAGTGCCATGACCTGCTGAAGGAGGTAAGTAAACGCAATCACATTACTCTTCAATGGATCAAAGGCCACAGTGGATCCAGAGGTAACGATGCGGCGGATGAATTGGCGAGAAGGGGTTCGGCCTCCACCTTTGTGGGTCCCGAACCTGTGATCCCGATCCCATTTAGCCAAATCCGCTCATGGATCCGACAACAAACTAACAAATTACATCAAGACTACTGGGTAAATATTAAAGATTGTAGACAATCCAAGGAGGGCTTTCCGGTTTTAAACCCGAGATACTCCAGGAAACTCCGCAATCTCAACCGGGACAAACTCCGAAAAATAATCGGAATCGTCACCGGTCATTGCTCACTAAACAAACACCTGTTTACATTAGGTGTTACTGACAGCCCCCTGTGCAGAGGTTGCCTGGAGGCAGACGAAACAGCGCCGCATGTGCTCCTGGAGTGCAGCAGCGTGGCGACCCAGCGAGCAGAGTTCCTGGGCGCGCCGGGGTCGTTCAGAGAAGCCTGCGCCGAAATAGGAGAGCTGCTGGCCTTTCTGAATGACATCGGGTGGCTGGACTAGCTGCCGCCACCCCATCACGCAAAAAGGGCCGACTAACGGCCTAATTGCGGAAAACTGCCCGCCCAACAAGTAACAACAAGTAAGAGTAATGAAACGAGCAATTCATACGCCTGATGATAAGCGCCACGCTTGCCTATAAACATTGCAGTTAATACTATAAACAGTTCTGCGTAGCACTGCATTGCGCTTATTACCCTGAGACGTCATATATTAAATCTTATATGCCCATTAACTTCCAGGTCACTGGCTATATGGCTATAAACTATTGTGTTTGTATAATTATTGAGGCCAGTATGTTGTTTAAAAATGTTATTTGAATTTTTTTGGTAAATAAATTATATTATTATTATTATTAAAGAGGTGGTACCCACCCAGACGGCGTCTCGCATACGAGAAACCTACCACCAGTGATAGGTGACAAATGTCGGTGAAAAAAAAAAATGCCCTTCAAACCGGGACACAGTAATTATTATTATTATTACTTCTTTATTTCAGGTAACTTAACAAAACAGTAGTTATATATATTATATATTATATATTATATATATTAGTGACTAAACTAACATCATTCTAAGATCCATATTTTTTTTTTAACCTGTTTGATCCCACTGCTGGGCAAAGGTCTCCCCCATCTCCCTCCATGGATCCCTCTCCATTGCGATCTCAGGCCAGTCAATCATATATATCTATATGTATATATTATATAGTCTGTAAGGTTACATATATATATGTAACCTTACAGACTATGTTAAAATATATTTACTTGTGGTAGGTTTATTGTTTTAAAAATTCTGAAGAGCCAAATTATTTTAATTACATCACAGAAAAATCAGTGTTTCGGCCTTTTTCAATTTCAATATTGACAAAAGGAAATAATAATATACCATTAAACTGCTGAGCGAGCCGAGGCTGCGGTTTTTCATTAATTAATTATTCGGATGTCCATTAAAGTTTCCCGGTATACGTTTGACGGTTACCGGGAATACCACGCAGGTTATATAAAATACCGGGAGGATGTTGACGCAAATTATATACTTACTCGTCGTTGTGACCCATGCGTCATCATCATCATCAGCCATTCCGTTTCCACTGCTGGAGCATGGGCCTTTTCTCATAGGGAGATTTGGGCCATAATCCACCACGCTGGCCTAGTGCGGGTTGGTTGATGTCACATGTCAAATTCTTGGACAAGCCGGTTTCTTCACGTTGTTTTCCTTCACCATTTTTAGAACGAGTGTTAAATCCGCACATAACTTAAGAAAGTCAGTGGTGCCGGGCCAGCGAGATTCAAACTCGGGTGCGTCGGATCGGAAGTAGCACGCTCTCCCACTAAGCCACACTCACTCAACGCTCGTCTTCCTATAAATAGATCCATCTCATCGTCGTAATACATCACGCTAGATCTACTTACCTATCTTATTTTGCCAGGGCCCCAATTCACTATGACATTTTGGCGATTCCTTGCTTCAAAATCACGTCGATTCCTTCATTAATAAACGACATTTGTATGACGCATTCATATATTCATATATATGACGCGTCATAGAGAATACAAATTTCGCAGATTGATTGATTGATTGATAAGACTTTATTGTACACCAAAAACATAACAAGAACAAATAAACATAGAACTTAAAAATTTTATTAGTACAATGGGCGGTCTTATCGCTAATAAGCGATCTCTTCCAGACAACCTTTGGATGGAGAGGATTTGTGAAACGACATAAGACGGTGGTGTACTTATATAATAATAACTACTTAGTAAAATCATATAATATCATATGAGTATAATACATACATAGCATTATAATAATATATATATATATATATATATTATATACATATAGATATATACAAATACTTACCATTAATAAATAAAGCAAGGAATCGCCAAGTTGTCATAGTGAATAAGGGCCCAGATCGTCTAAATAGAAATATGATAATTTTTATTCTGGAAAATTGACACAGAAAAACCCGCGGTTCGCATCTAGTTTAAAAAGTTTGGTCCTAAGGCCTGTGCACACACCGGACATGACTTGACCGCAGCGCAGCGTTAGCGTTTTTTTGCCCACAGAGAGCGCGGCATCAACGGCGTGACGCCGCTCTATGTGCATTGCCCAATACAGTTCAGTTCATTACAACTAAAAACAAAACACCAACGCCACGCTGTGGTCACGTTACGCCCGCTGTGTGCAGAGGCCTTCATCATTCTATACAAACCATATCTTAAAAAAATGGGAAGACATGCGCCTAACTGTAACCTTCTCTAATCATCTTTAAATGGTTTTCTGGAACATTAACGACACATTAACATTTAAAAAATTAATCTAATCACTAATCATTCCTCAAGTCTATTTATCTCACTTTTATCATTTATCAGTATAATAAAGATTACGGCCAATATAAATGGTTTATGATGTTATAAATTTAAAAGGAATGATATAGGTACGTACATTTTTAATATGTCGTATTTCAAATCAATGACACTAAAACTGTTATTATGGTTTAACATGCCCCACTATTCTATTTGTATAAATAAAATAATATATGTACTAAAGCCCAACTTATAATCATTTGTTTAATAATACATGTGTGTTATTGAACACAATATTCCCATTATTTACCCAAGACGGCACAAAATCTTAACTAAACATCTCAAGACATTTAACGACATATTCAAACAAGATTTTTTTTTAAATATATATTTTTCATGACAAGCTTTTAACAAATTCGTAATCGGAACCGCGACCAGATTAAAATGAGCCCAAACACTAGTAGTTTACGATTATCCATCAAGGAGTCCTATTGCCCACCTTCCGGCTCCATCGTGAGATCAGCTGGTTATCATCATAATATTGCATTGTCATCAGACTTTGACAAGTATGCAAAATTTCAACTCCTTAGGATAAGAGGAATTGGTTCTGATTCAACTTGCAAGATTTGACCCAAAGAAACAAACATTACAAGTTAAATAAAAGCTGCCACATCGTCGCTTAACGAACGATTAATCGCGAGATGGTAATCAAACGTAGATCTATCTTATATAAAAAAGCTAGTAAAAAGAAATTGGCGGCTACCAATCCCCTTCAAAATATCCAACCCTAAAATCTTAGCACCTCCTTTTGCAATCTCCATTCACCTAATAAAAGTAGCGTGCTAAAGGCGATACTTCCTATCGCTATGAGCTTATAAATTGCACCGCACAAAGGTCGGAGGAATCCGCGCTAGACGCCCCGGGCGCGTGGCTCAAAGAGCGATCGCGATAACCACGGACACGAGACTTCGTTCAATGGACCTCTATATGCAATATGGAGCCATAGGATATCAATGATTTTTTATTATTAGCCTATCACAGTAGACTGTAACAGTGTTCGTAATTACATAGAAGACAAAGATGCTTGGAACAATCCACTTCTGCAATTTAACCAACTGGTACTTAAGAAACATAGCATTGTGAAAACACAAAAAATTGTAACAAAATATAAAAAAATAATATTCCCCCAAATTTCTTGCCGTATCTTCTGAGTAGTGGTTTTTTTCCGATACGGTGGTAGAGTCATTCTGATAATTTGACGTTCGTAAGTGCGTCTGCGATGCCAAAATGATTAAAGAGATTTTGATTTGATTCGATTTGTTATAGGTATATGTAGGTATAGGGTCCTCCAAGTGAGCGCCTCTTAATGCGATCCCAGCGAAATATGGTACCTATGCAAGAAGTTCCGCGCATTATTTTTGATAACAGATCTTAACCTTTATTACGCAGGTAGGTTACAACAAATTTTAATGACATCTATTGTAAGTAGGTACACAGTAGACAAGGTCACGCTTTTTTTGTGCACATTCACACATTTTTCATCTGTCTGGGTCAGCATTTGACCACGATCTCACCTGGTGGAAAGCGACGATGTTGTAGAAAATGTAGCACGCTTACCCAGTAGGTACTTGATTCGAACACACTCAGATTGTATTTAAGTGGAAACAGACGACGGCAAGGCGTTCCACTTCTTCGACGTTCGCACCAAAAAGGATGTTTCGAAACGTTTAGTACGGATTGGCGGAACGTCCACCATGTAGACATAACCCTTGTGCCGTTTTCGAAACTATTTTTCATAAACAATAAATATAATGCTGTCCCTTTCAGAACAGACAATATAGAATCGTCTCATAACCAAAACTATCGCAAAACGCAGTTCTACAAGATACGCACACAATAAAAATAAACTTCAAAAATAGTGCTGCATCTTGCATAAACTGGTTCACACCCAATGACCGTCCTCGCAGGCCGGCGGCAGCGGCTAGATCTTCACATGTGTTGCAGCGAGTCAATACAACCACAGGGAGCTTTAATCGTGGAAGTAGTGCAAGAATGTGAATAGGTTCTGTTAATGCAAAGAAGAAAGGGGACAAAGAAGAAACGGAACATAATATGTCTTACCGTATCATCTGGGTAATGGTTCTTTTTCCGATACGGTGGTAGTCGTTGTATTAATTGACGTTTATAAGTGCGTCTGTGATGCCAAAACTGAATAAAGAAATTTCAAATTTGAAATAAGAAATTAATATTAGAATTACATTTACGTACCTATATTTATATTATTATGAATATGTAGTATTTACATGATATTACTAGTTTGTTTAATACACAACACTACCGTCCCTTACAGTTCCTGAGAGCTCTCTCCATCCAAAGTTTGTCAGGAAGAAATCGCTATAAGCGATAAGACCACCCATTGTAACACTTTAGCTTTAAGTATTGTTTGGTAATAATTTCATGTTGTGCGACAATAAAGCGTTATCTAATCTAATCTAATCTAAGAAAAAAAGATTTAAAAGTAAAATTGGGCACGATGCATAAAAACCCAAGTCTGATATGTAGGTTACATTTTCCAAAGGGCTGATCACATTCACACTTCGGCTAGCTTAAAATGGTGCCGACTGAAACCGGGCTCGCTGAATCTAATCAAAGTGTTCGTTGGCTCAAAGGTGTTATCTTTACACAGGGCTTTCCCTTTGGCGACTACCCAAAACGTTTTACGTCTAGGTGTTATGCGAATCACCAGATAACTTTGTAACGTTACGGAGGTCCACCGGCTAGCTCTACTTATGACCTCCGCACGTACAGTACCTTTCTGAGAGAGAGAGAGGAACTGGAAAGCTGTAATAACAAATTATGTTGATTTAGTGATACATTTAATACAATATATAAAACATTAGTGCTGCTGAGGAAAAGCTCTTCTGCCTGTCGAAGAAGGTAATTAAATTCTCGATAGAGGGAAATGAGAACGTATACTTTGTCCTGGGTTTGTTCTTACTACTCCCAATCCAGGGGACGGTTGCAACCTTTCCTTAGGCATTCGACGGCGGCGAGTGAGCCTGTATTTGAGCCACCAACTGGCGAGACTTCAACAACACTGTCTCAAATAATATGGGTTTTAATCCTTGATATAAAATTATGGTTTTCCACATTTCAACAAATCCTGAGAACCTTTCTCTCACGAAGCTCAAGTTCAAGTCCCCGTTTCTCATCTTTTTCCGTTCTCTGTCAGTTCATTAAATTTTGAATTATGTTTTCTTTTTTTCAAGGCAGTCAAAAGTAGGTCCATTAAAAGTATAACAAATATGGTTTGATGAGTCATGAATTAATGAATGAAGATATGTAACCCTACAACTTGTAGGTTGTTGTTATATTTTTACAATGCCAGGCCTAGCGTACTCCGTAGATACGAAGCTACAAGTACATAGCCGGACACCGACGGCGGGCGGGTGGCGCGTCGTTACACGTGCTGCGTCAGAAGAGATAAGAGCTATGCGATAGAAAGAGAGGCGCTCTGTAGGTTAATATGACTGGTAGGGATGCAGCGTTACGCGAGCTGAATGGTATTTTATTGCGTTATAGCAAGAGTCGCTATTTGTTTAAATTTCTTGGCGGATTGATGCTTATGTCCCTTGCCCTGTGCTTATTACATTACATTATATATCAGTATTGGAATCCATAGGGGCAATACTGCCAGCATCTTGGGTACGCTGCCAACTGGTAGTGGGTTGGAGCATTTGGGCTATCTATAGGCCTTTAATAGTCTATGGGTTGTCCAATTGCTTCTCCTTGTAAGTAGTTAGTTTAGTTTTAGTAAGTAGAGTGTAGTGTTGTTTTCTATTACATTGAAATTTTCTTATATTTTATGACTTTTGACAAGTATTTTGGATCTATTATAAATTATGTACCAATTGACGTGGAAATATTGTTTGACATATAATTGATTTATTATGTATTTTTTTTTACACTTTTTAGGTCTATATTTGGCTACTATCTCGCCTGATGTGAAGCGATGATGTGACCTAAGATGGAGCACATTGATCTAGAGAGAGGCGGCAGTTGAGCGGCTGCACAGACCCGTCTCCCCGATGGTTCACCGAACATCATCCCGAAACACAACTGAGTCGCTTGACGGCATGGCTTTGTTCGGTGGGTGGTATTACAACCACGGCCAGAGCCTACCACTCGTATTTTGTAGCCCCACTCGATATATCTACTTATACTTGTGGTAAATCCCGGTAACATTTTTTTTACAGACAAACTGACAAAATATACATATGCAACCTCACACCACTGTGATACTCGATTGCAAAAACGCTAATCGTGGATGCTAAATGCGGCAAGTGTGGTTATGGCATTTAGACAAAAATCTAGTCAGTCTATTCCATACCTAGTGAACAAAACCAACATTCACAGCCTCTTTGGTGTAGTGGTTGGGCAGGTTAGCTCAAATCTCATACACCACTGAGGTTGCGGGTTCGATTCCCGCGACGGGACAAATATTTATGTAAAAAAAACGCTAGCATTTGTTTCGTGTCTGGGTGTCGTGGGACCATGGTCCTTATACTTCCTGGTTCCCTATATACAGGATATCCTAGTTAGGGGCTAGGTTATCTATGCAAGTATGTGATCGTTGTGCAAAAAAATAATCATAGCGCGTACCACAAGCCAAGATATATGTATATACTAAGCAACAAACTAAAGTTGAAATATAAATGTATTATTAGAGAGAAAGTTATTGTTAAGCCAACAGTTTCAAAAGCACTCAGTGATAATGGATTTGCTGAAAAATAATTAATTTCACCGTTCGCTCGTATATCTAGATTTTTTGATGTGTGAAATACAAACGGCCAACATGCCAAGCAGCTTTCATCTTTATGCTCGAAGGAATAAATATGATATTGGTTTGTTTTTATTAAAATGCTAAGGTACTACGAGTATACATTTTCACAGATATCACCTGCGTGAGTTTAATTTAATTGTGATTTTAGATAAACGCTATGCGAAATATTGCTTTATCAGGCCGATGGTGCTTTGACGAAATAGCAAATACGACAATAAATTATTCGATAATGATTAAAATTCTGATTCTACGCTCAGACTGATAATTTAACAGAATACGAAACGCTATGCCAAATATTCCGAAATATGAATACAGCCTATCAGAGCGTGTTACTTTGACAATAGCAAATACGATAAAATTTATTAAAATTATTAAAAACTGAGCCTGACACTGAACATATATTTTTATCTTATTGTTTTTATTTATTTATAGAATTGACTGATGAAATGAGTCAGTTTGAGTTCGCCTGATAGTAAGCGCTACACCTGCTCATTATGCCTTTTAATACCATAAAAAGCATTGCGCTCATCATCCCGAGACATCAGATATTAAGTCTCATATGCCCAGTAATTTGGCTGGCTACAATGTCCTTCAAACCGATATACAGTAATTATTATTAAACTCTTTATTTCAGGCAATATTAAAATACAACAAAGTAAAATTAACTGAGGCCCATAGAATACTAATGCTTGCACACTACTGCTCAGGGGCAGAATAACTGGCAAAGCTGTGGTACCTACCCCGACGGCATCCCGCATACGAGAAACCTACCTACGCTTCACTACTCACAACTTTATAGTCAAAATACTTTGAAACAAAGATGTCTGTAGATATTGTCCAAAAATAACATTAATTGTATTCAAAATTCTTAGTAGCACTCTCAATCGAATGAATGTATCGAACGCAAGCGACCATTGCCCGTTCCGCGGTTTCCAATAAATTTGCCCCTATGTGAATGCTTCGTATACGCTTCGGAGAGTAACCAAGCTCCATTGAACCGAGCAATGCCAAGCTATAACTTTACTAAATAACAGCTAACATCATACCTTATAATCTAGGTCTTTAAGTCCAGAGTGAATCGCATCTTTTAGGCAAGCTTGATTCATTGTTGACTGCGTCATCAGGTGAGACTGCGGTCAAATGCTTGCCTATCAGGTAAAAAACAGACTTTTTTCATCATGACCATCAGAAATGCCACTGGAGCAGCTATAGTACCCAGTCGCACTCCGCTATATGTATAAAGGAGTTGGGATGGCTTGGGTAGATGCTGGCGGGGAAAATGCACAATACATCCATGCAGAAAGACAGTGCAGGACTTATCCTCCCCATACAGAATAAGAATAGGAATAGTTTTTGACTTGTGCTGCCAAGTTTTATAATAATAAAATAACGCCCGAGGATCACATCATATATCCTGGCCCCTAACTTGGATGTCCTGTATATAAGGAACCAGGATCTACGAGGACCATGGCCCACAACACCCAGATACGAAACACATACTTGGACATATTTTTATCTGTGCACAAACATTTGACCCTTTTACGCAACCTCGGTGGTGTATGAGATCTGAGATAACCTGCTTAAACACTATGCCACAGATGCTGATGTAGGTACTAAGATGAAGAAAAAAAGAAGAAAGAAAGACAACGAAAGAAAGAAGAAAAAAGACGAAGACGTAGAAAGACCGGGCTTTCTCTAGACGCTCTCTTTGCAAGGGTAGATAATTTTTATTTTGTTTGCTTAGTTTCCACCACATCTCTTCTTCTTCTTAGCCGGGCACTTTTGTCACAGTGGTCGTTGTGTAATAGAGGGTGTATTCCGTCTTCAGCATCGTGGTTCTCTTTGCGAGGGCTACTGCTACCGTAATGCTTCTTCATTTCTCGCGGTTGGTAGCATTGCGAGTACACTGGGCTATGGTAAATTGAGCTGCGGTCTTAATAAGATCTTACTAAAGCGTGGGTGATCGGCCACGGGCTCTTTTTCCTGCAACCTGACCCCGGACCACAAGTCTCTCCATCGAATCTTCGTTTCTGAAGATATGACCAAAGAACGTCAGTATTCGTAGCTGTACTGTCGACGAAAATCTATCTTAAATGTGAAGTTCTTTCACCAAATAAAATTCAAGATAGAGAAAAGTAAATACAATCCTCGAAATCGGGTGTAAGCTTACCTTCTGTCTTCACAAAAGTACAGAACAACATATTTTATTGTCACTTTGTTTGCGGCCGAGCCCCAAATATGGGACACCGGTGTTTTGTTGTCTAGTTTTTGCGCAAGGACATCGCAAATTGAAATTCTACTTTGTAACCGGCCTCAGCCGTTTGTTTCTTTGCATTGACTGGGCAATATCAGTACAGCGCTGGAGTCTGGACTTCTAATGAAAGGATCTGCTTTTCGGGAAGTGTAGTTGTGGTGTTGCACTTTAGAGAAAAGTAAGAAGCTTTACCTTTTTTTTACGCTTTATAGATCTATGATTGGCCACTACGAGTATCTCAACTGATGTGAAGCGATAATGTGGCCTAAGGTGGATGGAGCACATAGCTCTTGAGAGATACGGCAGTTGAGCGGCTGCTCAGACCCGTCTCCCCGATTTTTCACCGAACATCATCCCGAAACACGACTAGGTCGCTTGACTGCATGGCTTTGTTCGGTGGGTGGTATTACAACCACGGCCAAAGCCTACCTACCTCTTAACCTACTTCTCATAAACGAATAAAAAATGGCAGACGGAATCTCGCTAAGTAACAACTGAAGCATAGCAATGGCGGTTGCGTTATGTTTGTTTGGGTGGACGGAAGGCCGATATCAAGCCAATGTGACGGCCGTTTGGTATAGCATGATTTAAACGTGTGCGTAAGGCTTGTGTACAAACGAGCAAACCGGCATAGCTTGAGTGCTTCACTTTTGTATTTGACGACGAGAAGTCCGCCTTTTTTATTCGTTCAAGAGCTTTAATAAAAAAATTGAATAATAGTAGATATACATGAAGTAGGGATGCGCTGCAACTAGATGGGGCGACGATATATGCAGGGTAGCTAGTGGCGACTTCAAGAAGAAGAGCCAGACTTCAGCCTCAGTGGCGTGCTTTAGGAGAGACCTATGTTCGGCAGTGCACTGAGGATGATGTTGAGATAGATGAACTGTTTAATGTATAGGCACACCGGTTTACAAATATTACAAACTAAAATAGAAATAGTAAATAGGCAGAGTAGGGCTTTAAAGTGTAAATAGGCATTATCGCTAAAAGCGATCTATATAAACTCAATATGTTTAAGTTTAAGCTATCATAACTAACAATCACAGTGCAAACAAGTAGCTTAATGGTGATTGAGCTAATACATGCTTTAACACATGCTTTTTGCGATTGAGATTTTTTCATAGCACTCCGCTTAACCGTCTGCAGTGATTATATCTTTTATTACATTAGATGCAATAAAAATCTTTGTTAAAATCAGATCATATCGAACCTTAAGCAGTTCCATGTTTATCAATTAACCAAACCTATTAAAATTGTAACAGTAGATTTATTTTTAACAGAATGTAACACATGCGGTGTCCACTCAGGCTCCCTAGTCATCTCTTTGACTGCAGTATCGGTTGTTAGAAGTTATGCATTCGGTATAGCCGTATCTGTGGACAATGAAATAAAGTTTGTATTTTATTGGTTTGCAATACGTAATTCAGCCCTCGCAATCCATTTTTTTGACTAGTTGGTACTGGTCAAAAAGCTGGTAAAGAGCGAGTGTGGCTTAGCGGGAGCATATGTGACTTTCGATCCGACGCACCCGAGTTCGAATCCTGCTGGCCTCAAACCATTGATTTTCTTAAGTTTTGTGCGGATTTACGCTCTAATAACGGTGAAGAAAAACATCATGAGGAAACTGGCATGTCCAAGAATTAATCACAAAAGTTCAAGGACATGTGACGTCCACCAACCCGCACTAAGCCAGTGTGGTGGATTATGGGCCATTCTCTCTTCATGAGAGTAGGTCCGTGTCCCAGCAGTGGGAGCGTGATGAGCTGATGATGATCCACTGGTCCATCAAGCGCCAATTGTATATCGAGTTGAGCTCAGATTAAGGTGTAGATATATTGTATTTTGGTGTAAATTAATAAGATTAAATCGATTTCTTGCCTGAATCGATAATAATTAGACCTCATTTAGACTCATTAGTCGCAGTGAAGCTATACCTTAATTTGAGGTCAACACGATAAACGATTGGCGCTTGAGGGACCAGTGGTTAAAGGGACGGTGCAGTAGACTTTGAATTGCTACATTCATATCTAATTCCTATAGTATCAACATACCAAATTTCATCAAAATCCGTTCAGTAGTTTTTGCCTATATATACATCACCATACCATACTACATATACACCTATATGTATATTGTTTTTACTAGATCGGGCCACTTCTACTCGGACGCTACAAAATTTCATAACAAAAACATTCAGGCAAAAACTACTGAACGGATTTTGATGAAATTTGGTATGTTGATACTATAGGTCGTGGAAAAGTACATAGGTTACTTTTATCGCAGGTGAAACCGCGGGGTGCGGCTATTATGACGATGTTGTTGAGCGTAAATAATGAAACAGTACTAAGTCATAGTACCCAATGGTCGAAAAGGCGCAACCAATACCCATTACCAAATTACTCTATGATACGCGTAAAATATGCGCAGTCATAGTCGAACATACAGATGTTTAACCGATAATTTATTAAAGGCATTGCTTGCCTGTGGTGTGAGGTTGCATATCTATAATTTATTTGTCAGTTTGTTTGTGAAAAATATTTTATCGGGATTGACTATGCTACAAGTATAAGGTGTTAAATTGTTAGCCGAAAGCCACCGTCACTATTTTAGTTATATTCCTCACCTTGCATGGTTGTTCATTATTGATATAAAACGGCTAAGACTCACTCGCACGTAACATGTGAGTTACGTGCGTGGTTTTTCAAGTTTTTTTTACTACATATTTATAGGTTTGCGTTTGACCACTATCTCATCTGATGGTAAGCGATGACGTGGTCTAAGATGTAACACGCCTAGAAGATACCTGTTCACTCTCGATTTGAAGATTCCTAGGTTGTAGTTGTCACTAAACACAGACGTTGACAATTCATTCCACTCCTTGGCTGTTCGTATTATGAAATTGATAGCAAAACGTTATGTTCGTACAGGAAGGATGTCGACCATATATGGATGTCGCATAGCCGTGCGTCTGGTTGTCCTATAATGGAAAGGGGAAGGTGGTATGATGTCATTTAGCTCTTGAGCGCACTCTTTAAAGTGCACTTGATAAAAAACCGCCAAACTTGCAACCTTGCGTCTATGATCAAGTTCTAGGTGACACTGAAATTGTTATGGGTGGACGTGGCGCTTAGCATCAAGCGAACGACTTGCTCAACTCATAACACAGTTCCATATAAAAAAGTAAATAGTAAGTTTGTTTCAACTTCCTTCGTCGTACATTATCTCTTCTGTGGCAGTACTTATGAACTACCATCATAGTAGACAATGTCGGCTGCAGCCACTAGTCGAAACCCCATTGCATGTTACCAAAAAACAAGGCGTCAACAAAAAACAACATTAACGCTCATCGTATCAACGCGTCGATCAATTACAAACGGAATGAGAGCGTTTCTTATCAATAATGGATCAATCACTGTAGTAAGGATGATGTGAATTGGCTATCGAATCAGGGGCCCAATTTACTATGACAAATTAAAAGAAAGAAAGAAAGAAAAACCATTTATTCGGCACACGACGATCAAATAATACAAAAAATAAAAACTTAAATAATAAACATATGTGAATGGGCTCAGCTCAGTATAAAATGCCAAGAGTTTAACACAACTCGGCGCTGATTTTCAGCTAATACCCGTTTTGCTATAGACACAGTGAAAAATTGACTGTACTAATCCACAAAAAAAATTATCTATACTTATACATTCAAAATAATAATATCCTGCAAATAACGATAATACACTACTTATAATAAACATACATATGTTTATATATATATATAAATATATATAATATGAAGAAATAAAAAGTGAGTAAAATGTACATAAATAAATAATAATAATAATAGTAATATGTATATATACATACTCACATAAACAACATATACATACTTACATAAATTAGCGTTTCCTTGCTTCGAAATTACGTCGATTCCTCAATTAATAAACGACATCTGCGAAATTTGTATTGTCTATGACGCGTCATAGAGAATCGTATATATGAATATATGAATGCGTCATAGAGATAATAATAATAAATAACGCCCAACGATCACATACATAGATCCTGACCCCTAACTAGGATTCCCTGTATCTAGGGAACCAGGAACTATGAGGATCACGGTCCCACAACAGCCAGACACGAAACAAATGCTTGCGCTTTTTTTTTCTCTGCACAAACATTTGTCCCGTCGTGGGAATCGAACCCGCAACCTTAGTGATGTATGATATTTGATTTGATTTTGAGCCAACCTGCCCAACCACTACACCACAGAGGCTGTCAAAGAGAGATGTCGTTTATTAATGAAGTAATCAAAGTGATTTCGAAGCAAGGGATCGCTAATTTGTCATAGTGAATTGGGCCCTACGAAGGTTTACCTCTATCATCTACTACTAAGATAAATCAAGCATCATAATTATTGTGCTAAATATCAAAGCATTGAGTTATGTAATTGGTTGACGAGACAAAGAGGTCGTTCGCCTGATGATAAACAACACGCCTGCCCACAACAGTTGCAGCACAACCCAGAACTTTATTATTATTTTATTTTTTTATGTAACTGAGTGTCGTGAGCTCGTCGTTCACCTGATGGTAAGCAATACGCTTGCACCAACTTCTGACCTTTGTTTGCAAAATCCTGCGCGGCACTGCATTGCGCTCTTCACCGATTCCCGTGACGGGAATATTGTTAGAACACAGAAAAAAAATAACAGTCATTAAAATTTATTTCGTGTCTGGATGTTGTGGGACCAAGGTCCTCATGGTTCCTAGTTCCCTAGATACAGGGAATCCTAGTTAGGGGACAAGAACAAGATTAAGGGCAACAAAAAAAATATATAATTTTAGTCTAGAAGTTGGTTTATTTCTTTTTCTAAAAATTTTTTTTTTTTTATTTATATGTACAATACATTGTTATTAGTAGAGAAAATTCAATGTTATTTTATCATATCGTCAAAAAGTTATACCACATTAGTAAACTGCATCCGTATTTTTTCTATTCTATTCTACAAAGCCGGTCGGTAGTGATTTAATACTTAGATAAGGTATCGAAGGTTTAATAAAATAAATTTAGAGAAAATAAACCTTTTTTGCACTGACGCATCTACCTACGTTTTCCCTAAAAGGTACTCAAAGTTATGCAAAAACAACAAAGAGGTTTTATGTTACTTACTGTTTACAAGAAAATTAAATGAACGTTATTCGGATTATAAATAAGCGCGTAACTGTGCTATCAATGTTCAAGATTTTTAGTTGGACTAGAGATGTAAGGTGACCGTGTAAAAATACAGGACTAGTCTTGAATTTTGTACCTCGAGACTGATCTCAAATTAATATAAAATCTGTGGAAGATCAAGGACTGGAACTCTCGGCCGGCATCTGTGTTTCCGGATAGCTATAATCTGAGTATGACAAGAGTAAACAGGTTTCTTTTAGACGAGCGTGCTACATCTTCAACCGCATCGTTACTAAACAACAGGTGAGATTGTGGTCAAACGCAAGCCTATAAATATTAAAAAAAAAAAACTTATCAAAACTTAAAATGTCTTGAATATTTACTCTTGAAAATATGAAAGACGTTTAGTAAGCAGTTTTACAGTGGAATTAATGCTAAAATATTTTTAAATTTAGTTAATAAAATTGCCATTAATTGTGTCAATATTGCCAAAACTATACTTTGAATATGAAGTGGATTAAAAAGTGGGTACTAAATTACTTTATTTCCAACTTAGATCATATGTGTGTTACATCAAAATCAGTTCTATGACTATAAAGATAGAGCTTAAGATAGAGCTTAAGCTCTATCTTAGCGCGCTCTCATATACCTACTGGCACGGTCTTGCTACGATGGTCTTTAAAAAAATACGAATATGGACTTCTCTGTACACGCGAGTGAAGTCACGGAATTAACACATAGGCTACTTTTTATCCCGGGAAACCACGGGTGAAACCGCAGGGCGCAGCTAGTAATATTATAAACGTGAAAGTTTGTAAGAATAGATGTATGGATGTACCTTTGTTACTCTTTCACGCAAAAACTACTGAATTGATTTTGGATTAACACATAGGCTACTTTTATCCCGGGAATCCGCGGTTGAAACCGCAGGGCGCAGCTAGTTATAAATAAAATTGTAATAAAAACCAAGACCAAGTCCGCTCCTACATCTCTATAATATTACCGGTAAGCTACCTCACCCTTCTACAACGTATTTTAGTGCTCTCCGATGACGTTTAGTGCTCGTACACGTGTTACTGCCTTATTTAAACTGTTTTGTTAAGTAAAAGTAAGAAAAAGGCTTCGCAAACCGTGAGAATGTAGGTATTTTCTAGTATATATTTGTAATTATGGAATATTTGTTTCACAATATTATCGTGTTACTTCTACGTAAATTGCAAAAGTTATTTTGAGCTAAATAGACATAGAAAAAGGATAAAAATGTTATAAAATATGGCATTAGCATATATTTATGATCATGCTCTTAAAAAAACTCAGTTAATTATTTCAAAACGCCTGTTACAAAATTAAGAAACAAAATATTGTCATTTTAATGCATGTCACAAACGTAGTTTGATTATCAAATTTTCTTTAGACCCTAGTGATAAAAAGTGCTGTTAACCCCGCTTCTTGAAAAAAGTTTAGCACTTTTTACAAACTTGAGACATTTCATAAGATTTTTTCTTTATTTATATATTTTCATAAACATAATCAATCTATGTAACTATGTTACATGAAATCCTATTACCATTTTAATTGTTTTTATTACTAGTCTTAAGTTTAAAAACATAACCCAACGACGAAAGTTTTTTTATAAAATTGAGTGATGAGATGAGCCTGTCTTTTACCTGATGGTAAGCGCCACGCCTGCCCGTAACAATTACAATGCCACCCATAACGTTTAATATCATAATAAGTACTGCGTTGGACTGCATTCTTTTTACGCTTAATAGGTCTATATTTGGCCACTATCTCGCCTGATGTGAAGCGATGATGTGGCCTAAGATGGAGCACATAGATCTAGAGAGAGACGGCAGTTGAGCGGCTGCTCAGACCCGTCTCCCCGATGGATGGATGCATGGATGCATTGCACAGTGCGCTCATAACCCCGAGACTTCAGATATTAAGTCTCATATGCCCAGCACTTTTGCTGGCTACAATGCCCTTCAAACCGGAACATAGTAATGCTTGCGCACTACTGCTTGGCAGAATAACTGGTAAAGCTGTGGTACCTACCTATACGGCCTTCTGCATGCGAGAGACCTACCACGACTAGATATTACACAAATTGGGTAAAAAGTACCAGAGACCAATACAACCCAACCCTGCTATAATAAATCCACTACAATGAATAAACATAATCGTTCACACAGTTCAATCAATCGTTCCGGTCGAGCGCTTTCTACCCTTTAGTTCGTTCAGTATACGAATAGTTCATATAATAAAAAAAACTAACTTGTATTTTTTTTAACGTGCTGACCGACTAAAACTTAACTAACTACTAGGAAAAACAATTGGACAACCCACTGACCATTTTTTTTTTTAAAACCTTTTATTACTGCAATAAAGGTTACATACATACATAATTACTATTATTAGATACGAGTATAACCAAGATATATATAACCAAGTACCTAATTTAAACTGTAAAGCGAGACCGATACAAAGTCACAACAAATTAGTAGCACATCGTATTTTCAAAAGTCTGTCAGAGCACCTGGTCGATGCGACGCGTGACCAAAATGCTGGAACTTATTTGTGAAACTCAACGTATCATTATTGCAATCCCTTCAAAAATTTCATCTGTCTAACTATCACGGTTCATGAGATACAGCCTGGTGACAGACGGACGGACAGACAGACGGACTGACAGCGGAGTCTTAGTAATAGGGTCCCTTTTACCCTTTGGGCACGCAACCCTAAAAATATGTATTTTTGAAAGCTACATACTCCTAAAGTACAATTAAAAAATATGTTTATGATAAACTAGCTGCGCCCGCGATTCCACCCGCAGTTTCCCGGGATAAATAGTAGCATTTGTGCTATTCTAAGTCCTAAAGTATCTACATACCAAATTTCATCGGTTCAGTAGTTTTTGCGTGAAAGAGTAACAAACAAACATCCATATATTCTTACAAACTTTCGCGTTTATAATATTGGTAGGACTCTTCCTCCACCTTTCACGATGACGTCACAGACCGCGGGAGTGAGCAATGAAAACGAGCTGTCACGCAGGCACTGCTCATTATACCTCGCACTAGCATCAAAACTCCTTGTTGGATTTGAACGAAATATTCTGTTTGTAGGTATTTGGAAATCTTTTTTTTTTATTTTACGCTTAATAGATCTATGTTTGGCCACTATCTAGCCTGATGTGAAGCGATGATGTGGCCTAAGATGGAGCACATAGATCTAGAGAGAGACGGCAGTTGAGCGGCTGCTCAGACCCGTCTCCCCGATGGTTCACCGAACATCATCCCGAAACACGACTAGGTCGCTTGACGGCATGGCTTTGTTCGATGGGTGGTATTACAACCACGGCCAGAGCCTACCACTCCAAATCATCGAAACATCATCGAATTATATATCAAAAATCAACGAATTCACAAAAATAAAACTAGCGGTAGTAGCCCGATTTCTACCTACCTCCATTTTTTCAGCACAACGTATGCTAGGCGAAAGTTTATACTTTTTGGGCATGCCCAAGTCGTGGCTTGAACTCGGGACCTCTTCCTTCAACATACAATGCGTTCTAAACTGAGCCACAGTAATCTAAATTATGCAACGGTTGCCTTTCAGCTTTATCCTACGGTACTCGCTACCTCGTTCACTCGTGGTAGGTCTCTCGTATGCGGGAGGTCGTGGGTAGGTACCACAGCTTTGCCAGTTATTCTGCCGCCAAGCAGTAGTGAGCAAGTATTACTGCTGCTATTACTGCTTTCTATTCAAAGGTTGTTTGGAAGAGATCGCTTTGAGCGATAAGACCGCCTATTGTTATGCTGATTACTGTGAAATTTACTTGTTTTTCATGTACCTATATTTAAGGTTTTTTAACAATAAAGTGTTTATCTATCTATCTATCTACTGTGTTTGAAGGGCATCGTAGCCAGTGAAATTACTGGGCAAATGACACTTAATATCTCGGGGTGATGAGCGCATTGCAGTACGTAAGTTCTGGGTGGCACTGCAATTGTTATCGGCAGGCGTGGTGATCTAGCAAACGACTTGCTTGTCTCAACACTCAGTTCCATAAAGAAAACCTAAAATTAGTAGGTATTAAACTAATGTGTACATATTATCAAAACAGCGCCCCTAATCCACGTTAATGATTCATGCAGAACCATGCGTCAGTATACCTTGTTTAAAACGATAACGCAAACGGCCCTTTATCATGCTACCTTATTATACCCAATCAAAATGTTCCCACAATTAGATGACGACGTTTGCTTACAATAAAACATAATAATAGCCGATATGCGTGCTATTATTATTTTATTTCATTTTATGACTGTTTCCGGAAATTGTGCTACAATAAATTTCATTCAATTAGTCCGTAAATGGACATAAAATTGCTTCAATTGCAAAAATCGTAATTATTAAATAATAATTAATAATGAAATGCGTATAAAATGATTTTAATAATTAATAATAAAATGCTTATAAAAATATTTTATACGCATTTAAATTAATAATTATGCTTAATAGTATAAAGTTCATATTTATTAGTAAGTGATGCTTATGAATTAAATTGTTTAGACAAAATTATCTTTCGTTAAAAATATACAAATTGATTAAAATTATATTTCATTTTATAACAAAAAAACCGACTTCAATTCTGATGTATGTTCGAACTCCAAAGTTAAATATCGATAAAATCTGTGCGGGATCACATTGTAGCTATACTGGACCCAACGCAAAGATTTTTCCCAATCGGTTTATAATGACGGACCTCTGAGGTAACAAACATTAAAAATAATACAACCGAATTGAAAACCACATCATTTTTTGAAGTTGGTTAAAAACTAAAGCCAAATACGCCATGGATATTTTCAAAAAACCTTTTACCAAAAATAGCTAATTTTTAAAACCGTTGCGTTTGTTCCCAAATTCAATTACAGGTCAACGGCACGGTCCCCTCTGGTAAAGCAAACAATTCAATTATTAAATCATTAGTCCAACAAAATACTGGGACCTCAATTAAAATCACATTTTGTTTGTTCGCTCAGATGTACTTTTGACAATGGATTCAACTAGCTTTAAAACTAGAGCGTAGCGTGGAACGGTGATAATTGGATGTGACAGATTCTAAATAGAAGTACTGGTTTACGGTTCAGTGTTGCAAAAAGTTGCTTATATAAACACCATGTAATATAATAAAATATATACTATACAGCAGTGTAAGTACGGTACTTGGCTCGACATATATATCGATCGCTACAGTCGATAAATATATCGAATCTTGCGAGTACGGAAGTCTCCTAGACACATTATGACGATGGTTTAACGATCGTTATAGTCAATACAGTTTATCGATCCAAATGACCCTCCGCTCATCTTCCAATAATAAAAGAAAACCAAAGTCTATTTCGTTAAGTTTTATCGTGATTCTTTTCAAAGCTGACAAAACAATCGCTTAAATTGACAAAATAGACGATCCTAAACGTTGTTTAAACGAGACGTTAACGTTATAATCGTAAAAATTTGACGAATGTTTTTCGAATTTCTCTATCGATCGTTTATATCGACAAAAGATCGATATAACCAGTTTTATCGAACTTTGACAATTTCAAATGTCAAATATATCGATCAATAAGAACCGTACTTGCACTGCTGGTATCGTTGCCAGTCAGAAATTATGACAAACTGTGATCATACCTGAATAATTTTCAATTTAGAACAAAATGTTGTTTAAAAGTGTACTACCGCTTACAAGACAAAATAATCAGTTCAAAACGAAAGGCGTGGCGGCACGCTGAACTCCCATACCAATGGCAGCTAGAAGACCATTCACTGTTAACCGCTCCAAAAGTTCTCTATTCAATTTTGGCATCACAGATGCATTTCCAACGTCAGTTATTACAATGACTCGTCCCAGAGGTAATGAGGTAAAAAGGATAGAAGAAATTGCTCGCGCAGTGTGTTTGATAACCCAAGGCGTCGGAGCAGTATAATTAACCAAGATGTGTATTTGCATCCCGCTCGAGTAAATCTTATTGTTCAAGCGTTTCACGTCGCCTTTTTGCCTCATGTCATGCTCATGACACATCCAAACCAAATATATCTTCATAGATCAGCGTCTCTCTGAGTTCACAATAGATTTTTATTTGTAAGGAGGCACTCAACTCTCGTATTTGTGTAACTGACGTCTGCTTTACCAGGTTTTCGTTTAGACGCTGACCTTTTCATCGGGTTTGTACGGTTGGCACAGTAGCCTTAGAACTGTCATGTTGATACTGATATGGTTTAACTTTAACGTCTTTGTCGATTTACTATCTCGTTTAATGTCGTGACTATGTGGTATTTGTGCACGCGGATCTTTGTTCTACGTGGTGCTTCTTTTCTTTCACCTTGATAGGATATCTCAATGTAAGTGTCAAGAGACAGCTTCTGTGGCGTAGTGGTTGGTCAGGTCAGCTAATATGTCATACCTCGGAGGTAACGGATACGAATCCCGCTACACTACGAAATTTTGTACGAACGTTCGTACAAAAATTATACTTCGTGGTTTAAAAAAGTTGTACCTATATACAATTGTGTTTTTATTTCTAACTGAAAAGGAAACCGTATTCAATAACCGAGTATTGCAGGTGTTCATAGGCGAAGGTCACTTACATCCACAACCACTTACTATCGAGGCAGGCCATGTGCTTGTTTACTGCCCTATTTATAAAAAATATCTAGCTATTTGAATAAGATCAGCAATTTTTTTTTGTTGTTACTGACCTTACCTACTGTAAGTTTAGACTGAAAAGTAATGCAAGTATGAAATTAAGGTTTAATTTGTGTGATCGGAAAATGCTTTCTTGGATTTTTTCAAACAAAATCTAGCAAACCTCTGCCAAATCACAGCCAAATAATGAAATGGGAGACTATTTTTTTTTGAAAGTTGTAGCTTCGAATTTTTTGAACAAAATAAATGCCCCGCAGTTTCTTCTGAGTAGTGGTTCCTTTTCAGATACGGTGGCAAAGTCATTGTAATAATTGACGTTCATAAGTGCGTCTGTGATACCTAAAATTAATAAAAAAACTTTTGAACTTTAAACGTTAAAAACACTAGTCATCGTTCTTACACCGCGCAGCTTGAGATCCGCCTTTTTTATACATGGGGAAATCCTCATTCGTGATTTTCATCTCTCGTGAGATTCGTCTCTGTTGCGGGGGCAGCAGAGAAGGTATGTCGGACTCCTACCGAATAAAACCCCATGGTGTTCCTCTGGGTGCCTTGTGCCGGGGCTACGGGAACGCTTTGGTACTCTTCCATGGCCCCCCGGCGGCGATGGCTCTCTAAAGAGGGTCCCATTCTGGAGGGGGTGGAACTAGAAAACTCCACCGTCTTCAAGAAAAGCGCGCAGAAACTACTCGCGCTCCGTCTTGGAGCCTTTGCTAATCAAGTGACAGGCGAACTTGAGATTCGCCTGAGTTAACCACTTCACCTACGACTGTTCAACATAGATGTCACCCTAAACGTTGTAGACATTTAACTAGCCATGATTTCAGGTGATGCTAACCGAAGCACACCTTAACATGATATGACGGAAACGTAGGATCCTTCCTCTCCATATCTAGGTCATCGTTTCTGATATTCAATTATCCAGTTAGGGCTTTAACCACAGAAGAAAAACAAAAGAGTGGTAACTTTATAGAATTACAACTATTGGATGTTGTTGTTAAGGGCATGTAACATTTAACTATAGAGCAATAGGTAGGCCAAGTTTCATTTTGAATTTTGAAAATAATCTAGTATCGCAGCAACTAAAAAACTTTACAAAAATTACAATGATAAAGAAGAAACGTACGTATTTTTCCAATTCGGACTAATATGTTGCTGAGGGAAATAATATAATTGAGAAAAAGTATTTATAATCGCTGATAAACAGGACTTCAGAGATCTGGTAGGAAAATTGTTACAATCAGACATGGCGATTACCATAAGCGATCATTAACAAGCTACTATACCACATACATATACATATACCATACCACATATACTACCACAAGAAGATTCCATTTAAATTATGAGAAAAAAATATAAAAATAAAACACTAGCTAAATCAGTCTATTGAACTGTATATAGATTACTAAAGAACTAATCGGAAGACAACTTACTTTCATTCCATTTCTTTTCTGTGTCCCAGCCTCTGGCGTTTGGTACCCATTCCAAAATTGCCAATGCCCATCTTACTATCCCTCTAATCTAAATCTAACCTTAACCACCAAGTTACAAGGTTTAAAATGGCTTTTCTGTGGTTGGTCTCTGAGACCACAAGCCTTTGATTGGATGACCAAACGTTGCTTACCAATTACTTAGAGTAAGTGATTGTCTTATGTACAGTTCGATGCAGATTTGCGGTGACCGCTGTTGTTAACTTAATAACTGTGTTTTGGGACTTTCCAGTTAATTTGTCAGAAACGTAATGACAGTATTTGCGAAAGATGTTCACTTGTTTGATCTTGCTGATTTCCTTGTTGACTTTCCTCTTTGTTTAAGTGAGGTTAACCGCGACGGCAAACATTTGTTGTCGATTGAGTCAGGTTTTCTTTTTGTTCTTAATAACTTACGTTTTTTAAGGTTTGCATTAAAATATTCTTTTTTAATCGAGATCTATGTTTGGACACTATCTCGCTTGATATTAAGCGACCATGTGACCGAAGATGGAGTACATACTTTTTTAATGTAAAACAGTGGCTTTCAGACGGCTCGCCTGGTGGAAAGAAATTACCGCCGCTTATGTCCATAAAAAAGTGATGTCTTGCTAGCACTGTAAAGAGGCAGGAGAATGGAGATGTAATAAAGTGAGAGAGAGAGAGAGAATGTGTTGCGTTACTTGAATTACTCGTGGTAGGTCTCTCGTGTTCGGGACACTGTCTGAATAGGTACCACAGCTTTGCCAGTTATATTTTGCCGCCAAGCAGAAGTGCGCAAGCATTACTGTGTTCCAGTTTGAAGAGCATTGTAGCCAGCTAAATTACTGGGCAAATATGAGACTTAATAGGTATCATAAATGTCTTGGAGTGATGAGCACAATGCAGTCCTACGCAGTGCTTTTTATGGTATTAAAAGTTCTGGGTGGCACTGATATGGGCAGGAGTGGTGCTTACCATCAGGCGTACGACTTGCTCGTCTCATCACTCAGTTCCATAAAAATAAATTCCATGTGTACAGTTTGGCAATAGTAAATATTTTTTCTATACCAAAATACAGCGACGCAAGAAGATCAAAGTTTCACGGGCACACTTGTTTTTTAATTATTTATCTACAAAAGCTGTAGTAATGTTATGGTAATGTCTAGTTTACATAGAGTTGTATATGAATGCCATAACATTAATATCAATGATTTATCCCAATTTATCATATCTTTAGCACTCCCTATAGGAAAATAGTAACTTCAATAGCTTCACTCCCCAAACACTCCTTCCACTTTGGAATAAATCAAAGGCCAGAAATGCCATTCCATAGAGCTCGCCTTCCGTTGGATGTCGCATGCGAAAGCATTAGCATGTGAATGAGAGCTTACAGAATCTGTAAGAAAGAATAACAAGTGAATTTCAGTAAACGGTAATAGTGGTTCTTTTTCCGATACGGTGGTAGAGAGTAATTGTAATAATTGACGTTCATAGGTGCGTCTGTGATGCAAAAACTGAATAAAGAACTTTTGAACTTTGAAAACCAAAATTTTAAAAATCCCCGACTCAAATACTTACAACAAGTGAAAAACGGCTAATCTGATTCTAATAATACAGTATCTAAGAACCACCGCTAAGGAACCTGCTTCCAAATATAAAAAACTGCATCCAAATCGGTTCACCCGTTTAAGAGCTACGGTGCCACAAACAGACACACATAGTGGTCAAACTACAACAGCGCTCCTTTCTGCGTCGGGGGTTAAAAATACAAATAGGTTAATAACACAAAGAGTGAAGATACTGACGGCAGTTGTAATACCGTTGGTTGTAGTAACGGCATGCCGTGAAGTGACCCTATATAGACGTGTTACGGGATACTGTTCGGTAAACCATCAGGAAGACAAGCCCGAGCATTCACTCAACTTGCCGTCTTCCTATAGTTTTCATATATATATATGTGCTCCAACTTTGGCTACCGTCGTTTAAAGATCAGGCAAAATAGTGATCAAACATATGTATATACTATTACCAGCTTTTTCCCGCGACTTAGTCTGCGTGGACGACACAGGAAGCATATTCGTATTTTCTAAAGGCCATTTTAGGAAGACCTCCCCTGCATATGAGAGCGCGTACTACGAAGAGGTCAAGCTGTATCTTCGTCATCACCCAACCATTGTTCATGTAACATACCCTATAATCTAAGTTGAGACTTATGCTACCAAACCCTGACAATCACATCCAAATCCGTTAAGCAGTTTTCGAGTCCATAGATAACAAACATAGAAACAAACAAACAGACAAAAATTCTCTGGCTCAGTTCTGTTTTTATAAGAGTATAGATAAGAGACAGTAAATAAGTATAGTATATATCAACACCATGGCGAAATAAATCAGGCCCGTCTTCCGTCCCATTAGGCACTTGCCGGGTCGATAGGCTGCCATAGCATTCAGACAGCATTACCATATGAATGATACAGGCTAAAAAAGCCGCGCAGGTGCCGTGTCCGGAACGGAAATAGGTTCTAGCAAAGTCGGGTAGTCCGGCTTGGGATGGTAACTTAGCGCGTTTCGGAAAACGTTAGCTAAATAGTTGTAATTTTGGTTTTGACGCTTTAAAACATATTTTATACGGTTTAAAAGTGTCTATGGTTTTTGTAATATCAATAATCAATCAAGAAGCCCTCTATCCTGAACTCCCGTCTGTTTTGAAATGTTTGTTTTCCTCATTTAGTGGATATCTCTAAGTTCAGTGTGCCTTTTGGCAAAGGCCTCCTCTGACATTTTCCATTGCGTTCTATCTCTGGCAACCCTTCTCCAGTAAGATTTTCTTAATAGAATATAGGTATATAAAATACTTATATTCAAATAGTAGCTATAGGAAATTGTGCAATTCATTTAGGATTCCACCATCCCCCTTCCATCACAGGACGAGCAGAAAGTCTGCTAAATATCATCCGTATATAGTAGACATTCTGCCAATTTGTACAAAGCGTTTATGGTGCGTACTGCTAAGGAATGGAACTCTTTGCCGTCTTCTCTGTTTCCTGATAACTATCGTTTGAGTATCTTCAAGGCTAGAGTGAATAGGTATCTTCTAAATCTACGTGCTCCATCTTCAGCCACAACCTCGTTTAACATCAGGCGAGATGGTAATCAAACGTTAATTTATATTGAATAAAAAAAAACCAGATTCGTCAAGACTGTTTGGGCCATTTAAAAACGATGAGGTTACCATTCAATGCAAGGTTGGGTAAAGGGCTCACTTAAACCTCGCGCGCGAAATCGCGCCAGCCAATAAGAGCGCGCGCTGCGACGTCGTGCGAATCCCGTATGGGTGACTCCCGCGCTCGCACGCCACCTGTGTCATCTTTGCTCCGGCCATGTTTGATTGAAAAGTGCGTGTGGAGTATCGTATCAAGAAACTAAAATATTTAAAGGGAATTGGTATCTAATAGTGCGCTCAAAGTGTTTTGTGCATCACAAAGAACTGAAAACGCTCTTGTGGAGTGCGGTTGAGTGCATATTATATGTGGAAATTCGGTGTCGCCGCACCACGCCGGTCGCCGGTTCCAGCACGGGGATTTGGACATTATATTCCACTGTATCTGCTAGCTGTAGCGTCAAGGTGAGTGGGCTTACGCCTTTTCCTTTAGCTTGTCTGGTAACCACATCAAAAATGTACCTCAGAGCCTCCCGGAGTCCGATTCAGTAATTACCATTTCCCATTTTTGTGGCCTATGGCCCTCACATAATTTTGGTCACTTCTCACCGGATATCGGTATCCTACGACCTATAATAATAAAATATAATTTATACAGTCCACATAATAATATAATATTAAATAAGTTATTATTCATTAGTACCTAAATACTTAGTACCTTATAGTACCTGTCGAATGTAATGTTTTACCATTGTTTGTTAGCTTCAATCCAATATTTAGTGGTATTTGATTAATACAACGGGGTAATAACTAAGCCATATCGCGGGCAATAGGTATTTTAGTAGGTGATATGAATCACGGATTTCAATTGAAGATAGTAATTTACGCAGCGGTACTTTAATTACCTTTTCTACATACTTTACCAAACATTGTTTTGTGTAGGGTGTTTATCGTTACGAGTGTTATTTTGTGCTACAGCATACAGTTTGTGAGTAGTGTTAACGATCGTACCAGATTATAATATAGTAATCGGTAAAATTTACCGAGAGCGGAATTCCGCCCGCCATTTTTCTAAGTGTGCAGTGAATTTGGTAGTTGGTAGTAACGTGCTGCGTGGACGACGTCGACGTGACGTCACGTTCTTTACGTTCGTTCATTTAAGTCAACGATCGACGAGCCCTCTACCGAGCGCCTCGGTGCAACACACCTTATGTTGTGGGTTTATTCATTAAGTTCAGTTCACTTCGTTCATACGACACACCTGCGCCCCCTATCGTCTTTGACGGTAGCGGTTTTGACAGGTGAGGAGATTCTTTTAATATTTCGGGCCTTCGGGATTTCGGGATAATTATTCGGGATTTCGGGATCTGTCATACTTATTTCGTACGTTTGTTTTAACTTCGTGAAACAAATTCAGTGCTTTATTTTGTTTAATTTGACGAAATACGAAGTGTATATTAGTGTACCGCCAAGATGACGGGCGAAAAGAAGTTAACGATGAAAGTTAAATATAGTGAATCAGTGTTACAGTCGTACTTTGCACAAATCCAAAGTATGTATGATTTTTCGTTAAGTATGAAGTCGGAATCGGAAGAAAATACCTTTTTAGTGTCCACTTCTAATTTAAATATGCTTCGCTCGGAATTTATGAATGCGTTAGAAGATTGGAATATGGCCCAGATGGAGTTGGACCCAAAGTATGAACCAAGCTTCAAGAAGTGGGAAGCATTTGAGGGTTTATATACCTGCTTGCAAAATAAATTAAGTACTCTGAAAGCTGACCACAGTAGTAAGAGAACTAACGACAATTTAAAATCATGCCAAATTAAATTGCCAGCTATTCAATTAATAAAATTTGACGGCAAGGATCTTAGGTCATGGCCAATGTTTATTGAGTGTTATAATAGCACAATACATAATAATGGACAGCTCACCAGTGTGGAAAAGGTGTATTACCTATGTGGTCAGTTGTCAGGCAAAGCACTTGAATCCATTGCAGGATTGGCACCCACCGGTGTTAATTATGAATTAATATATAATACCCTAGTAACGAAGTACCAGGATTTGCGTACCTTAGGCACTGCCTATTTGGATGAAATATTTAACTTAAAGAAAATGCAGGTCCCATCGGTGGACGGCTTGAATATGTTTATTGACAAGTTTGCAGTATCAGTAGCGGCTTTTGAAAAATTAGACATTGCTTCAAAATTAGACTTTATTTACCTGTACCTTGCATTAAAGAAGGTGGATAGTGAAACTGCGCGGTCATTTGAAAATTCTGTGCGTAGTGATCCCATACCTTCCTATAGCAGTTTTGTGAAATTCGTCAAGGAGCAAGCTAAAATATTAGAACGGACAGGATCGGGGTCGAATGCGAGTGAGAGAGGTTCATTTAGGTCGAATAATTCTCGAGTGCCAGTGACTTTAAAATCAGTGCCTGTTCCGGGAAAAAATACAAAGGCGTTTATAACTGCAAGTGATGGTGGGTTGTGCCCCTTGTGTAATGGCACGAGACATGAATACTTTTCTAAGTGCACTGAGTTTTTGAAACTCTCAGCTAAGGAACGTTTTAATGTAGTCAAAAGGCATAATGCATGTGTCAATTGCTTAAGTGTTCATCATCGCTCACCTTCGTGCGGTTCAAAAAATGGTTGTAATACATGTCAAGCCAGGACTCATCACACCTTGTTACATTTTCGGAATGCACAGTCTAGTACATCGTTGCCAGTGTCAAGTGAGGGACATTCCGAGGTTACGTCATTGTCAATTGGTGATTCTGGAATGAATAGTGAACCCAATGCAGGTGTATCGTTGTGTTCCATGCATAGTGCTAAAACACACAACTCTTTGTTGAGTTTGCATTCATCTACTGTGCTGTTAGCTACAGCAAGGATTTGTGTAGTGAGTTCGCTAGGTACATCTCACCTTGTTCGTTGCCTTATAGACAGTGGATCACAAAATCACTTCATTACCTCCAAGTGCTGTAAGCGATTGTCCTTGACATTGCACCAGCTGGAGTCTCCTATTTCAGTTCATGGGTTTGGTGGTGGTGTCAATCGAGTCCAAGGTGTAACAGAGGTGAAGTTCACTTCACGATTTGAGAAAAATGAATCTTTTCATATACGGCCATTGGTAGTACAGAGTATCACTGATAATTTGCCAACTTCAACAGTTGATCATTCGGTATTGTCATACCTGTCGGGCGTTCCGCTTGCGGATGATACCTTCCAGGTTCCAGGGGAGGTAGAAATGCTGATCGGAGCCCAATTGTTTGCCCGTCTACTACAGCCTGGGAGAGTTCGTGGACCATGTGGAATGCCCGATGCCATTCAGACCAGGCTGGGATTCATCATTATGGGGGAAGTTCCAGCTCTTCCGGCAACCAAGTTTTCTCATACTGGAGCATACTGCGCTCTCGTAGAACCGCAAATGCACGAGGCGATAACTAGATTTTGGCAATTAGAAGAGGTTCCTTCCTCTACCTCTGCCCGTCTTAGTCGCGAAGAGCAGGAATGTGAACGTTTTTATAAAAACACAACAACCCGCGATTCTTCCGGTAGGTATACAGTAGCATTACCTTTTAAATCTGAACCCACGGAACTAGGTAGCTCGTTAAAGGCCGCGGAAAAACGATTTTTTGCATTAGAACGGAAGTTAAAGGCATGTCAGTCATTGCGTGAGGCTTACGAGGATGTGATCAAGGACTATTTGGAGGTAGGATACTTGACACCAGTTCCTAATAATTATGTCTCTGGTGGTGATGTTGGGTATGTCATTCCCCATCATTGCGTCGTAAGAGACGATAAGGTTAGTACGAAGGTTCGGATTGTTCTCGACGCTAGTACACTTACGGATCGAGGCCTGTCGTTGAATTCAATACTTCACGCAGGTCCTAATTTACAGGGTGATATTTTTACCTTGTTATTGAATTTTCGTCTGTTTGCAATAGCATTCTGCGCGGACGTAAAACAAATGTATTTGCAAATAAAGGTACATCCTCAATATTGCAAATACCTGCGGCTACTGTATCGATTTAATCCTAATGACAGCCTGCAATTGTTTCAATTTGATAGGCTTTGCTTTGGTCTGTCTGCAAGTCCATATTTAGCGCTACAGACGGTTAAGACACTCTGCGAAGATGAGCAGGCTAATTTCCCACTGGCTGCACAGATCGTTGAAAACGGTTTGTACATGGATGACGTTGTGTATAGTGTGAGTTCTGTCACGGCGGCCACAGAAGCGGCGTTTCAGCTGATAGGGATGTTCAAGGCGGGGGGCTTTGACCTAATGAAATGGTCGAGTAATTCGAGTGATCTCCTTTCACAAATTCCTGAAACCCATTTGCATCCTCACGTACACAGTTTCGACGATGACGGGCATAAAATATTAGGCGTCAAATGGGAACCACGTACTGACGAATTTTCGTTTGAGGTTGCTCTTTGTCCGGACGAATGTACGAAGCGGAATGTTCTGTCTGTGGTAGCTAGGTTGTGGGACATTTTAGGGTTTGCAGCACCGGTGATTTTGTACGCGAAATTGCTTATTCGTGATCTGTGGGAGTTAAAAATAGACTGGGACGAGTTACCGCCTCCACACGTGGTGGAGAAATGGAGTCGTTTCAAGGCGGAGCTACCGTTGTTGTCACAGATGGTTATACCACGTCATATCGGAGTAGTGGAAAATGGAGTTATATCTCTTCTGGCTTTTGCGGACGCCAGTGAAAAGGCATACGGCGCAGCCATTTATATACATTGCCAAACACCCGATGAAATCAGTGTAAATTTCTTATGCGCGAAGTCGCGTGTCGCCCCTCTCAAAACTGTATCCTTAGCTCGCCTGGAATTGTGTGCCGCTGTGTTGATGTCAAAGTTAGTGAGAGTGGTTTTAGATAACTACGACCGTCGCTGTAAAATCAATCGCATTTTTGCGTTCTCGGATTCCACTGTAACATTACACTGGATCCATTCTAGCCCTCATAAATGGAAAACCTTTGTGGCGAATCGTATTGCTAAAATACAAGACAATTTGCCACCTTCTCATTTTTATCACATTTCGGGAAAGACAAATCCTAGTGATTGTTTGTCACGAGGTCTCAGCCCTGCTCAACTTCTCGAGCATACATTGTGGTTCAAGGGTCCCTCATGGATGCAGAAGGAGTTTTCTCAATGGCCGATCCAACCTTTTCACGCAGATATGGATGTAGCGGTTCCTGAAGCAAAAACCGTATCATTGGCAACGGTCGAGCCGGTAGAGCCTATCTTATATGCCTTATCTCAAAGGGTATCTTCTTGGCCCAAATTACTGCGTGTTGTGGTATACGTGCTGAGGTTCGCGAGAAAATTAAAATCCCGTGGCATTCCTAATGCGGAAGATTTAGGTCAGGCAGAATTGGCGATAGTTCGGTCGCTGCAGGCAGTTCATTTTTCGGAATCGATGAAGGCCATATCGGCTGGTAAACCGTATTCGAAGAGTTTGCAGAAACTACGACCATTTGTTGTTGACGGAGTCTTGCGCGTTGGAGGGCGGCTAGGAAATTCTAATCTTACATTCGATCATAAACACCCTATACTGTTGCCGCAGAAGGATCATATGGTTAACATAATCATTGATCATACTCACCGCGAAAATTGTCACGCTGGTCCCCATTTACTGTTGTCTATACTTAGGCAGCGATTTTGGATTTTGGCAGGAAGAAACATTGTTCGTTCGCGCGTTCACTTGTGCAATTTTTGCTTTCGTGCTCAACCAAAGGCTTGCTCTCCTCCTGTGATGGCTGATTTGCCCGAGTGTAGACTGCAAGTATCGAAGCCATTTGCGCATACTGGGTTGGATTATTGTGGACCTATAAATATTACTCTCACACGCAAGCGAGGTGTGCATAGCCAAAAGGCTTACATCTGCGTCTTTATATGCCTTACTACTAGGGCCGTGCATGTGGAGGTTGTTCCCGATTTGAGCACTGAGTCATTTCTCAATGCACTGAAGAGGTTTTTAGGTAGGCGCGGGCCTGTAGAAAAGTTGTTTTCTGACAACGGCACTAATTTTGTTGGTGCACGGGCTTATTTAGATGAGCTTCACAAGCTCTTACAATCGGACCAACACAAAAGTCAATGGAATTGCGAGTTAGCTAACCAACGTATTAAATGGCAAATGATACCGCCTAATGCTCCTCATTTTGGAGGTGGTTGGGAGAGTACTGTTAAATCTTTTAAGACTCATTTATTCCGCTCAATTGGCGCTCAATTATTGACATACGAAGAGCTTCTGACCGTGTTGATTCAGATAGAAGCTGTACTGAACTCAAGGCCGTTAGGGCAGGCATTGACCTCGGATCCTTCGGAACCAGTAGCTTTAACGCCTGCACATTTTTTGCATACCGTTCCATTGCGTTCACTTCCATCTGTGCCAACTACAGAGAACATAGATAAAATCCGCTCTAGATTTTTACTAATAGACAAGCTCGTTCAATCGTACTGGAGTAGATGGAGTATGGAGTATTTAAACACTCTTCAAGTGCGTGAAAAATGGCTGACGGATTCTAATCCTATTCAAAAGGGTACTGTGGTTTTGATAATGCAGAATAACACTAGTCCATTGCACTGGCCATTAGGTGTAATTCAAGAGACATATCCCGGATCCGATCGCCGAACGCGCGTTGTTCTAGTGAAGACCAAGGGGGGCATTTTGAAACGTGCAGTAGCTCGGCTATGTCCGTTGCCTGCACAATAGAAAAATATTGGATTGAAGATAATAGAATAGTAATTGTATTTATTTACCTATTAATGTTGTCCCATTTGTATGTATGTATTAATGTATTTTTATTATAAATTTCAAGTACGTCGTACTTTCTCAGTCGACTAAACCCACCATTGGGTTGTGCCTTAGTATGGTGTAACTCAATGTACTTTATTGAAAGGGGATCCTTTCAAAACCGGGGGCTGTGTTTGGGCCATTTAAAAACGATGAGGTTACCATTCAATGCAAGGTTGGGTAAAGGGCTCACTTAAACCTCGCGCGCGAAATCGCGCCAGCCAATAAGAGCGCGCGCTGCGACGTCGTGCGAATCCCGTATGGGTGACTCCCGCGCTCGCACGCCACCTGTGTCATCTTTGCTCCGGCCATGTTTGATTGAAAAGTGCGTGTGGAGTATCGTATCAAGAAACTAAAATATTTAAAGGGAATTGGTATCTAATAGTGCGCTCAAAGTGTTTTGTGCATCACAAAGAACTGAAAACGCTCTTGTGGAGTGCGGTTGAGTGCATATTATATGTGGAAATTCGGAGGCGCCGCACCACGCCGTCGCCGGTTCCAGCACGGGGATTTGGACATTATATTCCACTGTATCTGCTAGCTGTAGCGTCAAGGTGAGTGGGCTTACGCCTTTTCCTTTAGCTTGTCTGGTAACCACATCAAAAATGTACCTCAGAACCTCCCGGAGTCCGATTCAGTAATTACCTTTTCCCATTTTTGTGGCCTATGGCCCTCACAAGACCCTGATCAATATCGATGTTAAAGTAACCTTCGCTTTTTAAAATCCATGATATGAAAAACTTTCATATATATTATTTACTCGCTGTTGCTGCGCCCCGTGGTTTTACCCGCTGTTTCCCGGGATAGAAAGCCTTTGTGTTAGTCCAGGGTGTAAGCTATCTCCATACCGAATCTCACCGAAATCCGCTGTGCCGTTGCAGCTTAAAGAAGTAACAAACACACTTACATACAACTTTCGCTTATGAAATATTAGCGTGATTATTTTACATGTTTACATATATTTACGCACCACACCTCATTTCTAGTCATGTCCGACAGGGTTTTTGGGACATACTGTATAGCAAACCTTTTCCAAAGAAATATCAACATTTGGTTCTTTTGTAACGTGTAAATTTACAGCTTAGTGCATCTGTGCAAGTCACAAGTGGTTCTTTTAATACTATTCTGACTAATCTATGTATAAGACAGTGTGGCCTCTGTGGTGAAGTGGTTGGGCAGGTAGACTGAAATCGCATACACCTACCATTGAGGTTCCGGGTTCGATTCCCGTAATGGGACAAATGTTTGCGCACAGAATAAAAATAAGCGCAAGCATTTGTTGTGTAAACAGAGGCTGTATATATTAATAGAATAAATAAATAATAAATAAGAAGCCCAACGATCACATACATAGATCCTATCGAGGACCATGGTTCCACAACACTCAGACACGAAACAAATGCTTTCGTTTTTATTTCTGTTCATTAGAAATGTCTCAGGAATCGAACCCGCAACCCAAGTGGTGTATGCGATTTGAGCCAACCAGCCCATCCACTACACCACAGAAGCTGATGAGCTTATAACTTTAACCACACAAACAGTAGTCCATGCTATGCACGTCTCCGGAACGGCGCGCGACGGCGCTGATTTTACTCCTTTTGCTTTACCAATGATAGATAGAGTCAATTCTTTTATTAGGAGGTGGTAGAGTCTTTTAACAGGCTCCTTTTGTTGTGGTATCGAGCTTTATTCTCGAGATTTGCTGGATTGAGTTCCATTGTAGAAACTGTAGAGACGGTAGAGTCGGTAGAGTCTTGAAAATAGTTTCGTTTATTGAATTAAAGTTAGATTCGAATGGGGTATTGTGACTTTGTATCACGTATTTCAAAGATGCTATCTTTAAATAGGCACTCCTTATATATGACAAAGAAAATTGAAGTCGGTACAGATAAATAAACGAGTAGATAGGACACTTTTTGAATTCAAAAACCATGATAGAGATTTAATCATTTAATCATGCTTACACGTAATGTACCAGACAGGTGTTAGAAATGTCTTACATAATTATTACATGTGCCCTGTGAGGGCAATGCACGTTTTGAGTGGAGTTAGTCACTTATCCCTAGTGGTTTGATTATTATTTATTGTAAACATTTAAAAAATAAATTAAAAATTATTTATTTCATAATAGTACAAATTACAATTTGTTGCGACTCTAGCCACCAAACTAGGTGTTGACACACCTGTATCTTGGCAGTTAGCTTCTTCCCAGCTTTGTTCTGGCTCTTGTACATATAGTTAAGTTAAATTTAAATTAAATTAAGTAAATTAAATTTAGTTGATTAACAATAATAATATCAGTATTAATTAATTATAAAAGTATTACAGATTAAGAATTAATAAAATTAAGTTAAATTACTAGAGCGAATGTATTTAGATGTATATTACAGTACGTACATAGTACGTACGTAGTACATTTGTCAATTTAAAATAATTATTATTCATAAAATTGTCACATTGTTACTTTGGTCTTCTCTATCTATGTTAAGTTCACATTATAATCATTTAATAATAAAATAAATACCTAATAATAAATATTTAATAATTATTTGTGATTAGTCTATTACAGTTATTGTTTATTTATTTAAGAATTACAATATTTATTTATTCATTCCATCATATGAACCTAGCCTACCTTTATCGCAATATTGAGTTAGTTTAAATTTAATAATACTGTTGCAATAAGTAGAACTATTTGTCAATGCAATCTCTCCCAGTTTTTTTTATAGAACTGAGTATTAAGCCCCATACACTCCTTCCACTTGAGATCGAATGTGACTCAATTCACGTGCGACTCTCGATCCGACGCACCTGAGTTCGAATCCCGCTGGCCTCGCTCCACTGACTTTCGTGAGTTATGTGCGGATTTAACACTCGCTCTAAACGGTGAAGGAAAACATTGTGAGGAAACCGGCATGTCCAAAAATGTATAGCACGAATACATGTGACATACACTAGCCCGGACCGGGCCATACTCTTTCTACGAGGGAATGGCCGAGTCCCAGCAAAGGGAACGTAATGGCTTGATAATGACTTCAACTTTGGAATAAATCTAAAGCCTCGTCTTTCGTTGGACGTCGCACGCGAAGGCACCGCATGTGAATGAGAGCTTACAGACCAACAATTTACAATCATTGTTTTTTTTATTACATATATGGAACTGAGGGATGAGACGAGCAAGTCGTTCACTTGATGGTAAGCGCCACGCCCACCCACAACAATTGCAGTGCCATCCATAACTTTTTATACTATCAAAAGCACTGCTAGCCCCTACTAATATTATAAATTCGAAAGCTTATGAGGATGGATGGATGGATAGATGTTTGTTACTGGATCACGCAAAAGCTATCGAACGGATTTTGATGAAATTTGGTATGTAAATACTTTAGAACCAGGAAGAAGATCTACTTTTTCTCTTGAGAATCCGCGGGTGAAACCACGTGGCGCAGCTAGTTTATAATATTAAAGATGTGATACTAAGAAGGTAATCCTCACCTCTCCCAACGTTTTATTTAATAAAAGCATATAAAATTTTACATTCAAGAAATCTTTACGCTCCTTTACCAATATCCGATAATACCACTAACGCCACAAAACAGTGTCCACTAATCCTCCTCTAGTACCGTTTAGTACCACTAGCCTGTTTATATCACTATAAGGGTAACGACACACCATACATAAATAAATCCTTCTAATTTATATCCTATCCTACTTCCTTCCTACTAATATTATAAATGCGAAAGTTTGTGAGGAGGGTTTGTGAATTATGAAAAACAATGTGACAACCCTACAAAAATACTACAGCTGTTTAAAATGAGAACTATGACCCTAGGAGCTGGAGGCACAATAATAGCAGACCCCCGACACTCCATACAAATTCGCCGAGCTAACTGTCTAGTACTACTACTGGCGCACCGGCCTGTCCGCACACGTTTTGTGTGTGTGCGTAATTATTGTAGGGATGAGCTAATACGAATCGAGCGCGACAAGGACAATGCTATACGTAAGCAACCTAAGTGTTTCTCTTTCACACGTACTATCGCTTGGCTAGGAGACGCAAAAAAAAACGGAAGGAAAACCAAACAATCTCCGATTTTTATTTGTGTAAGTGCTTTCTTTGCATCCATACACAGAATAATGTATGGATGCTATATATCATAGTCAATATATTGAGTTTCAATGAAAAAAGAGATAGGCAGACCTCAGTCAGGTCAGGTCCTGGTCAGCTCCACCGTCTTCAGCCGTTCTCCGTCTTTTTCTCAATATGTTTCGTCCATATGTCAAAGTCAAGTCAGCCGGCCTGCTCTACCTCAGCAAAGCAGGTCGTCGTCGTCATCCAAAAACGTCATAACAACCTCAAATAACATCAATTGATCACACATATAAAATAAACATTTGAATCTCACTCATTAGTCATTCGCAGCGAGCGGTGACAACCGAGTGACGAAAGCACGGCATTACCCATTTTTTCATCGATGCATTGCGGGTGACAAATTGTCGGGGGGGGTGGTAGTGTTGCTTCTTTATGTAGTAATATTTAGTTTTCTTTGGTAATAGTAAACACTGATTCAAGTTAGGGTTGTCGCAAATTTCTAAAATAAATATAATTTTACTTTCTTTGAATTTAAAATAAGTTATATCCAAACGTGTACAAAGATTGGATAAAACGTATTTAATTCGCATGCTTGGTCATAGCCTGGCCCTAAGTATACACCTACACTTAAGGTACATATATTAAGAAGGTTACACATTGTTTGATTAGAAAACATGCAAAATCATTACGTGTACACTGGCTCTAAAATAGTGAAAGAAAATATTGTGAGAAAATCACGATAAAGAAAAACGTGAGAAAAAGGTTTTTTATTTATTTATGATAAATCTACGTTTGACCACCATTTCGCCTGATGTTAAGCCATGATGTGGCCGAAGATGGGGCACGTAGATTTAGAAGATACCTATTCACTCTAGCCTTGAAGATACCAAATTATAGTTATCAGGAAACAGAGAAGACGGCAAAGAGTCGGTTCCTTAGCAGTAGTAGTTACAGTACCACAGTAGTAGTCACAGTAAATTACTCCGACCAGGTTTCGGACATTTTAGAAGTCCTTCTTCGGGGAGTTATGAGATCAAGCCGCGGCGTAGGTCGCGAGCGCTCGCACGTAACTGGCGGCGCGTGCGCGGCTCTGCAGACGCGGCGAGCGGCGTCGGTGGAGTTCGCGCCCGCTCGGCGATGTTCGTAAGTTCAGTGGTGGGTGAATCATCACTGTCGCTACTAATGTCTGCTGCATTAGTGTCTAAGCACACTGCACTAATTGTGTCCATTTCGCACTCGAGTAAAATCCTGGTGTTGATCATGTTGAGAACCGGACACGAAACTTTTCAAAATCTAAGTACCACTATAATCGTGGGCCAAAAACATAGACCATCCTACTAATATTATGAAAGAAAATGTTTGTGAGGATGGATGGTTTGATCAATAGATGTATAGATGAATGTTTGTTACTCAATCACGCAAAAACTACTGAACAGATTTTGATGAAATTTGGTATGTAGGTGCTTTACGTCCTGGAATAGGGCATACGCTTTTTATCCCGGGAAACCGCGAGTGAAACCGTAGCGCATCTTCCTTGCCATCCTATCCCCGCATGGTGGATTATGAGCCCATATTCTTTCTTCAAGATACACGTGTTCCAGCAGTGGTAAAGTTATGATTGTGATGCCTTTTTTGGCATGATGTGTCGCTTCACTTACAATCCGTTGCTGTGTGTTGCCGTTAAGTTGCCACCAATTGCCACCCACAGGATTTCATAAATAATAATAAATTAGTCATTGACAGAGATCAAGGGGGCGTATGCAGAGTAATATAAGCTTTAATAATGCAAGTAGGCCATTATGTGTAGAGTCAAAGAGGTGTAGAGACAACTTTGTAAGTTTTTCGTATGCGGGAGGCCATCTGGGTAGGTACCACAGATTTGCCAGTTATTCTGCCGCCGAGCAGTAGTGCGCAAGCATTAGTGTGTCCGGTTGGAAGGGAATTGTATCCAGCGAAATTACTGGGCATATTACTCTTAATATTTTTTGTTTTTTTTTAATGATTAAATGGGCTCACGTTTGACAACAACTCACCTGATGGTAAACGTAGTTGCGGTCTAAGGTGGAGCACGTTTGCCCATGAGGTGCAATAGGCACCTCATCACCGCTCTTGTCATAAAAAGACCCACGTTGTAATTGGAAGGAAATAAGTATTCTGGTAGAGAATTCCACCCCTTAGACTTTTTACTCCTTACTCCAATATCTGGTGTTCCGGGGTGATGAGCGCAATGCAGTCATACGTACTGCTTTTTATGGTATTAAAAGTTCTAGGTGGCACTGCAAGGCAGACGCGGCTCTTATCATCAGGCGAACGACATGATTTTCTCATCATTCATTTCCATAAAAAATGTTACATATGCGTTTGTTTAGTACAGTAATCTTTGTTCAGATATGGCGGTGGACCATCATGCATCCTGATTTCTTTTCCATTTTGGAAATTCCTCCATCCGTCTACATGTTCCTCCGTATCTTGCATATTGTTCTAAAAAATTGGTCACTAATTTCATAAATAATATCATTTTTTTATCGTTTTTACCTTTCTGGATCAACTAAGACCAAGAAAACTTAAATCTTTTTAAAATGGCTCTCTTTTTTAGCTTTTAGCTTTTAAACAAGGATTAAGCAGAATTTTAACTTAACTTACTTATATTTGATTTTAATTTAATTTAGTTTGATTTGATTTAATATAATTGAATTTGATTTATTTTAATGTGACATATTGTAAGTAAATTTTAAATTAATCTAAATTGAATTATTTAAAATTTACATTATTTATTTTGATGTAATTTGTAATATGAATTATCTGAAATAAATGATTTAATAATAATAAATAAATAAGCTTAAAATTTTATTTTCATATAATTTTTATCTAGGATCATAGACAAACAGTCTCTACTTTCGCTCTACTCTACGAAAACACGTTACTTAAGCCGGTGAAACGCAAATAGGGCCGTTAATGTGTTTACTAGTTTCTTATTTAAAATGCTGCTTGTATAAACAGAGTGTAATGGCACTGCATGGGGCAATGCCTCAAGTGGAGCAATGCCTCAAGTTGACAGACACAGTTGGAATTTTATAATTGCTATTAGTGCTTTGAGTAGTGTAGCAGGGATGACATTAAATCTGCAATTGTTTTGTAGCAACTACTTATATTTGATTCATCATCATCATCAGTCTTTAACCATTCGCTATAGCTACAATCATCTTTATCCTGTTATTGTAATGTATTTAATATACATTTATTTTAATGTTTATGTATGTTTATTATATTTTAATTGTATTGTATTTATTAAGATTATTTACTATTTTATTAGTGTGTATTTTATGTAATTGGTTTATGTAAGTGTAGATATTGAAAACCACCGTCCATTATTTTTGCGGAATTCTTCTTCCTGCATGGTTGTCTGGAAGAGATTGCTTTAAGCGATGAGACCGCCAATTGTTACACTTTTGTTACGTTGTTTTTAGTATTCATAATTTTATGTGTGTTTCAATAAAGAGCTATTTCTTTTTTTTTTCATTTTCATCATCCGCTGCCTTTTACATCCCAATGCGAGTATAGGCTGCTCTCATACTATGCCATTCGCCTCGGCTCTGTGTCATTCGTGTCTAGGTTCGACCCACGATTTTTGCTATATCGTCGACCCATCTTGCTTCTCACCATCTATGTTTGTGTTTGTTACCTTTTCACACCGCATCGTCTAAACAGATTTTGATGATATTTGGAATGGAGATAGCTTATTTGCTGGAATAATACATAGGACAACGTCAGCCTCTGTGGTGTAGTGGGCGTGACATGAGGTTGCGGGTTTGATTCCCGCAACGGGACTAATACTTGTGACAGAAAAAACATCTTTCCTTATAGCTTCGATTTATTAGTACTTATGTATGTATTACTCCTTATAGTTATGTATGGTATACATATATTTATTTGTGTATTTATTATATTTATATATTTAGTTATTGATATTTATTTTAGATATTTATGATTATAGTTGCTGATATTTTCTTGTCAAACCGTAACCGTACACTGAAACCTATTTGCTCATGTGACAGTTCTCTTTCCTCAAGGTTTTGCTGGAAGAAAACTCTTTTTAGGGTTAAGCTCGCCTTTGTACATATATTTTATAAATCATCGATGTAAATATTAAAATAGTGTACAATAAAGAATATAAGAAGAATAAAAAAGCGCAAGTATTGTAGGACCATGGTCCTCATAGTTCCTGTTTCCTTAGATACAGAGAATCCTAGTTAGGGGCCAGGATCAATGTATGTGATCGTGGGGTTAAAATAGGACACTTTTTATCGCGGAAAAACGATCAGTTCCCTAGGGAGCAAAGATAAACTGAATTCTACGCGAATTAAACAATGCGGCGCAGCTTATAATGTATATTATAAGTACTTAATTTAACAAAGCTTCACGACTTCGAAGCTCGTTCCCACAACTATCAGCCAATTTAAACAAGACATTTAGCGCCGACGACCTCATGCCGCCATTTATTAGCGCTAAATCGTCGCCCGGCGCACTCATTTATCGGCACGATAAAATAAATCAGCCCGGTTTAGACGCGGCGACGTTTACGTGCAGTTGTCACGTCTAGCCGTTAGTACTACGCAAACTTACGATTGTCTGTTTAGGAATCTCTTGTTTACTAAACACTATAGCTTAACTATAAAACATAATGTCACAAAAAAAATGTGAGAACCCGTTAAATGTTAAGTTTAGAATTCTAAAAGCTCACAAAATTGCCGTTCCATACTGATTAACCCCTTGACCATTTGGTTAAGATTTTTGTGAGGTATTTAGAAGGATGAATATCGACTTTATCCATATGGGACCATTTTGAAGCACTACTGCAACCAACGCAAAAATAAATTTTCAAATAAACTTATCAATGACGGAGTTCTAAGGTAACAAATATTTAAAAAAACTAATTGAAAACTTTCTAAGAAGAAAATTTCGAGGAGAAAATTTTCAATTCAAGTGTTTAATTAGTTTTTAAAATACAAAAATGTTTGCTATTATTACGTCATCATTAAATAAAAATAATTAGATTTTTTAAACATCTGCAATTTATGGATTCCACTAAAAATCTAGGTATATAAATCTTATAGCTTAATTTATTAGTGCTAAATCGTCGCGCGGCGCACTCATTTATCGGCATAATAAAATAAATCAGCTCGGTTTAGACGCGGAGACGTTTACGTGCAGTTGTCACGTCGTTGGTGCTAAGGCTTACTGCAAACTCACGACTTCTGCAAGTGTTGTCCGCAAAATTAGGTTATGTTTAATGTATTTTGTTTGCCTAAGCAAGGCTAAGGTTAAAAAGCAAATTAAATATAAATATTTTGGTTTATTTAATTTCATTAAGTACCAAATTAATAATCTAATAAAGATCTATAAGAAAAACAAACCAAAACATTAAAACCAATTAAGTAATAGAATTTATAAAAAAATATTATTATTATTATTTAGTAATTATCAAATTAATTTAATTAGTAATTTAATTAATTCTGTACTTATTAGGCTCAACGTATCAGTATTGCAATCCAACGGGGCAATACTGCCATCATCTTGGGTACGCTGCCAACTGGTAGTGGGTTGGAGCATTTGAGCTATCTATAGGCCTTTAATGGTTATGGGTTGTCAAATTGCTTCTCCTTGTAAGTAGTTAGTTTAGTTTAGTATTACCCGCAGCCGCGCCTCCGCCCGCGACTCTGGTGCTTGAACATCTTTAAATATAAATTCAAACTTACTTAAGAGCATCCGACGTTTACCGCTCAGTAACATTTTTTTTTACACTTTATAGCTCTATGTTTGGCCACTATCTCGCCTGATGTGAAGCGATGATGTGGCCTATGATGGAGCACATAGATCAAGAGAGAGACGGCAGTTAAGCGGCTGCTCAGACCCGTCCCCTCGATGGTTCACCGAACATCATACATACTTCCACCAAACTCAAGACAAAAAAAAACACTTCAGTGACGCAGTGTGTTTAATTAAGGCTTCTCATTTGTTTCATCGTTAATTAAATAAATACAATAAATACGCCCAACGATCACATACATAGATCCTGGCTCCTAACTAGGATTCTCTGTATCTAGGGAACCAGGAACTATGAGGACCATGGTCGAAACCGCAACCTCAGTGATGTATGAGATTTGAGCCAACCTGCCCAACCACTACACCACAGAGGCTGTCAATTGGCTTGCGTTTGACCACTATGTCACCTGATGGTAAGCGACGATGTGGTCGACGATGTAGCATGCTTAACAAGATAATGCCCGTTCACTCGAGAACTAATAAATCCTTCAAATCCATACAGCTGAATAGCTCAAGCAAGCAAGCAGTAGTGCGCAAGCGTTACTGTGTTCCAGTTTGAAGGGCTTGTAGCCAGCAAAATTACTGGACATAAAAGTCTTAATATCTGATGTCTCGGGGTGATGAGTGCACTGCAGTGGTACGCAGTGCTTTTTATGATATTAAAAGTTCTGGGTGGCACTGCAATTGTTATAGGCAGACGTGGTGCTTACTATCAGGAACGAACTACTTGCTCTCATCACTTAGTACCATGAAAAAAGCTAAATAGCTGAAACGAAAAAAAATAACCTCAAGATCGGGCTAGTCGCAAGTCTGCGCGTTACCTTACACGCAGTAATCTCAGCCCTAAATAGAACGGTTTCCAAGATAGTTAACGCGCCGGAATTATTGGGATGTTTACAGAAACTATGTTAACTATTACTTTCGTATAATTTTCTTGTGAATTCGCTTTGTTTTAGAATGAGTTAGAGTACTGTAGAAGCGGAACTGACCACCTTTTGAAACATTCTACTTTGTTTAAGTTTTAACTACATCTATTTTTATCGCATCACATCACACTCACACCAATGAAATAATTGCGAAAATTTGTATGTAAGTATGTTTGTGTGTTAGTGGGTTTGTTACTTCTTCACGCTGTAACGGCTCAATGGTTTTTTTTTCACTCTTAATAGATCTATGTTTGGCCACTATCTCGCCTGATGTGAAGCGATGATGAGCCTAAGATGGAGCACATAGATCTAGAGAGAGACGGCAGTTGAGCGGCTGCTCAGACCCGTCTCCCCGATGGTTCACCGAACATCATCCCGAAACACGACTGGGTCGCTTGACTCCAAAGCGCGTAAGCGGGTTTCATCACGATGTTTTCGTCCACCGTTTTAGAGCGAGCGTGCAAAATCTGTACCTAACTATAAGTCATTTGAGTGATATTTAGAACGAAGATAGTTTATACCCTGGATTAACATATAAGCTACATTTTGTCATTTGAGTTCATTTAAACCCCAGATCTTAAGAGTAATGAAATTAACTTATTATTAAGTCTCACATACAATTATGGAATTACTTTATATAAAAAGGAAACCTATAAGTGAGCAGAAAAGTGTCATCATCATCATCATCATCAGCCCATCATGTTCCACTGCTGGGACACGGGCCTTCTCTCATAGAGAGAGTATGAGCCATAATCCACCACGCTGGCCCAGTGCGGGTTGGTGGACAACAACACTAGTTATAGGTGAGAACCTATAACTTATTCTGACTAAGGATCCGTGAGAACGGATCCTTAGTCAGAATGGGGGTACCGCAGGGATCAATATTGGGGCCGTTTTTATTCTTGGCATATATAAATGATTTACCCTTTGTAGTTAAAGACCTTGCAGATATTGTTCTATTCGCTGATGATACATCGATAATTTTTAAAGTAGATAGAAAGGACAGTGAATTGGCGCATGTAAACTACGTATTGGATGTTGTTTCGAAATGGTTATCTGCGAATAATTTGTTACTAAACGCGAAAAAAACGAAATGTTTAAAGTTCTCTTTGCCTAATGTTAGACATGTAGAGCCAAACGTAATGCTCAATAGTAATAAACTCGATACAGACAAAGCGACGGTATTCCTAGGTATAGGCATAGACTCTAAGTTGCAGTGGGGTCCTCATATTGATGCTCTATCTGGAAAACTTAGTTCTGCTGCATATGCGGTTCGTAAAATTAGGCAATTAACGGATATAGCTACGGCTCGGTTAGTTTACTTTGCATACTTCCACAGCATAATGTCATATGGCATTTTGCTGTGGGGTTCTGCTGCGGATATAGATACTATTTTTATATTACAAAAGCGTGCGGTTCGCGCGATTTACGAGTTGGGTCCACGTGACTCGTTAAGGGATTTTTTTAAGCAAGTTAATATATTAACTTTACCTTCTTTATATATTTATGAAAATATAATGCATGTTCGCAAAAACTTCCAAAAATTCAAAGTAAATAGTGACCATCATAACATTAACACTAGAAATAAGGATAGGATTGTTGTACCTAGGTATAGACTAACTAAAACGAATAAGTCCTTTATGGGCAACTGCGTACGTTTTTATAATAAAATTCCAAAGTGTATAACGGAGCTCACAGAAAGTAAATCCAAATTACGCGTTAAGAATGTTCTAATGAGAAAAGCATACTACACTGTTCGTAATTACATAGAAGACAAAGATGCTTGGAACATTCCACTTCTGCAAAGTAACCAACTGGTACATAAGAAACATAACATTGTAAAATCCCAAAAAATTGTAACAAAATCTTTAAAAAAAAAATGCCCCTCAGTTTCTTGCCGTATCTTCTGAGTAGTGGTTCTTTTTCCGATACGGTGGTAGAGTCATTGTGATAATTTGACGTTCATAAGGGCGTCTGTGATGCCAAAATGATTAAAGAGATTTTGATTGATTGATTGATCACTTTACTGAGAACTGAGTTCTAAGTATTTAAAGTGGGTAATTATAAACTTAAATTCATTAAAAGTTTGCTAAAACCTAAATACTCTTCGCCTCGTCCATTCTACCTAGCCTCTAAAAATCTCGCTTAGAATATAAATAATAGAACCGGGGATTTCTATTGTTCTAATCCCTTAAAAGACCTTAAAGCCCTTTTCATAAAACAATAGTTTTAACTTTATTGTTCTACTCTTTGGCTGTTTAATATAAAAATGTCATAGTTGTATTACCAAAAAAACTTATGTACCTTCTTAAAAATATGGTTCATTCGAATACCTAATTCAATGTTTTGCTTCAATTAATAGTCAGTAGTGTTAAATTTAAATAATAATATTTTCTGTTTTTTATTCATTTAATTTATCATTCAAATGTTCCTGAATTGTAAAGGTTTTGTTAATTAGTAGGTAATTGTTTAACGTGTTTTATATAAATGTCTGTCATTAGTTAGTACCATTTTACAAGCAGACAAAACTAGTCAAAAACTACCCACCCGCAACATTCTCACATTTTAACCGACTTCAAAAGGAGGAAGTTCAAAGGAGAAAGTTCTCTGTTCGTTTGTATTTTTTTTGTGTTTGTTACCTCAGAACTCCGTCATTTATGAACCGATTTGAAAAACCCCTTTAGCGTTGGGTTCAGTATAGCTACGAAGTGATCCCATATAGCCCCAATTTCATCGATATTTGTTGTGATCATGGCGCTTGCAATAGTGCCGATAAATCCAGTAAGTCTTCTTCTTCTTCAAGCGCCGCTCCATCACTGAAGGTTGGCAGTCAGCTCCTTAAACTTTATCTTATTCAGAGCAAGTCTGAATAGTTCTTCTACCGTCCTTATTCCTGTCCATTCCCAGATGTTTCGGAGCCACGACATCCTGCGTCTCCAGTAAGTCTACCTTGTTCTAAAAATACCTTTTGATCGTGAGAATTACCACAGTTAAGATCAAACAAGAGACCGTTCTATTTCACAAAGTAACAGATTTTATGGTAGCATACCCCACGTAGTGGAAACTGAAATTGAAGTCGAAACACAATCAAAACAATAGCTGCATTTATCAAATCAAGTTCTAGAAACAAAAAGGATTTTGCTCCATTTGCTAATAAACTTGGGCTGCATTTGCGGAACACGCCATTTCGCGTGTTTTAGCTTCTTGTAATTAGATTAGGTTCTGGTTGTCGCAAAATAGGATCGACACGGCTAAATAGTTAATTGAAATTGATGATATTTGGTTGTAGACACTTTACGCCGCGCTTTTGCAACCGCGTTTTGAAAGGCGCTTTGCGTTTCACAGCTGCTGCTGGGATAGTTTTCTTTTTTAATGTTACTGAATGACAAGACGAGCTGGTCGATTGCTTGATGGTAAGCAATACGCCAGCCCATAACAGTAACAGCACCACCCAGAATTTTGTTTTGCAAAACCCTGCGCAGCGCTGCACTGCGCTTGTCACCCTGACACAATTAGCTGTTGAGTCTCATAATGCCCAGTAATTTCGCTGACTACAATGCCCTTCAAACCGGAACACAGTAATACTCGCGCACTACTGCTTGGCGGCTGAATAACTGGCAAAGTGGTGGTACCCACCCAGACGGCCTCTCGCATACGAGAAACCTACCACCATTAGATTTACCACGTTTTCATTAAGTCACTTTCTTGTTTGTCTGTCTGTATGTCGTTCCATCTGGCGAAATTTTCAGGGTAGCTCACAACACAAAGAAAATGCATTCTAAATCCATTTATTTTTTTTAAGGCGAATAAAAATGTGGCTTTTAGATATTTTTTAGGGTTCCGTACCCAAAGGGTAAAACGGGACCCTATTACTAAGACACCGCTGTCCGTCTGTCTGTCCGTCTTTCCGTCACCAAGCTGTAGTTCATGAACCGTGATAGTTAGACATTTGAAATTTTCACAGATGATGTATATCTGTTGCCGCTATATTAACAAATACTAAAAAACAGAATAAAATAAATATTCAAGGGGCTCCCATATAACGAACGTGATTTTGCCGTTTTTATAGATAATGGTAAACCCTTGCTGTGCGCGAGTTCTACTCGCATTTGGCCGGTTTATTTAGTCTACATAAAATTCTTGTTTTCTTATTATTCACCGTTTTCTACTTATACTGGGAAAAATATTTTTTTTACAGAAACTTTACAGCAATTGACAAAACTGCAAAATTGTAAGTTGCAACAAGTATACATTTTATAACAACAAAAACCGACTTCAGTTCTGATATCTGGTATCTTTGAAGCCCAACACCGATGAAATTTATATCGATTTAAAGCTAATAATTTTATATATAAGTTTATAAATGACGAATGTTGACAAATTATTTAACATAATTAGACATTTCTGAGTTAACAAGTTAAAAAAAATCGAATTGAGAACCTACTCCTTTTTTGGAAATACGGTTAAACATTAATAGTTATTTTGTGCTGTTAAGTCAGCGGGAAACTAGTTTTATTTTCAAGCGCGGCTTATCGACTGTATTGGCAAAGAAAACTAAATATTACTACGTAAAGAAGCGACACTCCCATCCCCCCGCCAATTTGTCGTCACCCGCAATGCATCGATGAAAAAATGGGTAATGCCGTGCTTGCGTCACTCGGTTGTCACCGCTGGCTGTGAATGACTAATGAGTGAGATTCAAATGATTATCTTATATGTGCGACATTGGTTAGTTTTTTAGTTGTTTTTTTAAGTTTGTTATGTACCACGGCACGATGTTAATAGTTTTTAGAAATATGCAGTATTTGCAGCATTTATATGTATAGATATTTCATACATCCGCACCATGCTTATAATTATTTTTAGTTAGAATCCTTTAAAAAAAACCTTTCAGAACACTGCACCCGTTTCCCTCGTACAGTGGAGTTATCCTAGAGAGGCATCCTAACTGCCAAAAGAGATGACATGGCTTGCATCAACCCAAGCTGGATGAAGCCAAGATTAGATGAACTTTCATACGTATAAAAGTCAAAAAAGATGTATTTAATAGGCACAAAAAATTTAACTTTTAAACGTCATATACACATAATACAAATGAATTAAAGTACATTAAAAATTGTAACTCTGAGGGAGGTCTTATTTTTTTTTAATGTCTAAAAATATAACACTAAACAATGAGGTATAAGTTACGAATTAACATAACACAATATCAAACTAGAAGTGCGAGTGAGATGTCTCATAGTCATAGTATAAGTAACTTAAAAATATGAGTAGGTAATATAAAAGTAAGTAGGTTTTCACGTAGGTCACAGCTTTATTGAAAGGCGTCTTTTGATATTTTTTCATTCGCGCTTGTGCAAATCACAAACCACTGAAGGATCAAATATTTACAATGGAAGTGCCATTATTGACTCGGGGTGAGATGACGAACACTCGATTGCTGTTATAAGGACTTAGGCAAATAGCTCGCGATCGGGAGCGAAAGTTTGTCGCGCAACTCTTGATGGAATGCTCAGGGATCAGATAATGATGAATCGGGAGATACGGTAGATGTATTTAGAATGTGCAGCTATAATCACAACTAGCTGTTGCTCGCGACTTTGTACGCGTAGTGAAGTAATCTAACCTGTTCCCGACAATTTCCATTCCACCCTAATCCCGCTCCTGCTCTCTCTCCGCTCCTATCCCGATCCCATTCCCGTCCTGCTTTCGTCCCGTTCCTATCTAGATCACGTCCTTTTCCTATGCCATTACCATCCCGCTTCTATCCCCATTATATCCCGTTACCGACCTCTCCTAACCCGGAACAGTCCCCCTCCATTCCGTTACCAACCCGCTCCAATCCCGTTAACGTTTCTCTCGTATCCCGTAACCGTCACGATCTTGTCTCAATTCCATTCTATCTCGTTGTAGCCCCTAGGCTAGGCTCAACAAAATATTTTTTAGAAAACGACATGTCCATCTTTTAGTTCTCAAGGTGAGCAAAAAAACAGTTTAAACTAAGCCTTGTGCACTAAGGGTCCGGTATGTTCCGAGGTAAAACAACGCCTATGTGTTGCGCGGGACTCCATATAACATAACATAACATAAAAAAACTGCATTTAAATTCGTGCCTTAGTTTCTGAGTTTATCCCGTACAGACAGACACAAAAATTTAAATAATTAATTTTTAGAAAAAAACAAAAACCGGCTTCAATGTATCTTCGAAGTCCAAGGTCACATATCGATGAAATTTATATGGGACCACTTCGTAGCTATACTGAACCCAACGCAAATAATTTTTCAAATCGGTTCATAAATGACGGTTTTGAGGTAACAAACTTAAAAAATAAAAAATAAAAAAATAATACAATCAAACAGAGAACCTCCTCCTTTTTTTGAAGTCGGTTAAAAACTGGATTTGAGGGTTTTGTTGCTCCCAAATACTCTTAAAAGTAGATTTTCACATAACACTAAAAAATATATGAATAACGCCCAACGATCACACTAGTCAAGTTGCCGCATCCACTGAATTCAAATATTAGAGCTTCGATCATCTCCGGCGCCTCACGCCTCTATTTATGTTTGAATATTTTTGCAGATTTATTGAATGCTTGAAGACTTGTTCTATTATTTTTCATTATCCTATTAATATTATTAATGTGAAAGTTTGTGAGGATGGTGGATGGATGGATGAAGGGATGGAGGCATGGATGTTTGATTTCTATCACGCAAAAACTAATGAACGGATTTTGATGAAATTTAATATGTAGGGTCTGGAAAAGGACATACGCTACTTTTTATCCCTGGAAACTGCGGGTGAAACCGCGGGCCGCAGTTAGTTTTCAATATTTTTGTAGACATTTTGACTTAATATTGTGTTTAGGTACCTACTGTTTAAATTTTAACTGCATGTGGCCGGCTGCACCTAGTTGTAGCCGCCCATAACTAGGTGTAGCCGCACTCCGGCTATTAGCCGTAACATATATACATGATGCTGATAAAGATTACCAAATAATATTACATAATACCTATATAGCATGACCAAGCTACCAGCGGCATTCTCTCCATACATAAAGTAACCGCAACCCCCAACATTCTATAATTAATCGGCACTAACCAACTACCTAAACTATGCTTAATTTACGTATTAATTTATTAGCTTATTAATCTTCTAATATCCTTGATAGTACGATATCCGGTACAAGTTTGCTTGCGGTATGTTGGGTTTATTGATATTGTCTAATAGCGAAGCTGAAATTATTATTATACAATAATAATTTATTATTATACAATAATAATTTTAATATATTCTCGGCATTTTATGTTGAGCTGAACCCATTCGGCACATATATTTATTATTAAAGTTTTATTTTTTGTTTGTCGTGTTTGTGTGCTAAATAAATGGATTTTCTTTCTTTTTCTTTCTTTTCTTTCTATTTAAAATAATTAGTAAGATGAAAAATAATATTGCTCGGGCAGGGATCGAACCTGCGTCTTCTGAATACCGTCCCGACGTCTTAAGTATTGAGCCACCGAGCCAGCTGCTCAAGCAACCAAATTTCTTCTATCATTCTTATATCGTCTTACGGGGACGAGTCTACGTCATCTGTCGTCAATGCTTACATAGATCAACCGAATAAGTAATATCAATGTAAGCATTGACGACAGATGACGTAGAATAGTCATTCACGTTGTAAAGGAACTGCATAGTCCAAAGTTTATCAATACTTTTTGAATGCGCTATTTTGCAACACTGGCAACACAACACTGACGAACAATTTCTTATAGAAAAGCTTCGTCCAACGATCACATACGTAGATGCTGGCCCCTAACTAGGGTTCCTTGTATCTAGAGAACTAGTAACTATGTGTATAAGGACCATTGTCCCACAACTCCCAGATATGAAACAAATGCTTGCGCTTTATTTTCATTTTAGACGAAATTCGGTAATAAACCTGTCCGCAATGTGGCAACACAAAAGTTTATTGAATTATCTAGACTAGAGCAACGTGAGCTCACCGGAATTTTGTGATGAACCTGTATATTTTCTAGAAAATTGGTAACGAAGCTTTGTTTACGTAAATGATGTTGGTATTTTATTAACACGTTGGGAATACCATGGCAAAATTCAATTTTTGTTGCAGTTTGTTATGAAACTGAAACTGGTGCTAGGAGTCTCGTATGCGATAGGCCGTCTGGGTGGGTACCACTGCTTTGCCGGTTATTCGGCTGCCAAGCAGTAGTGCGCAAGTATTACTGTGTTCCGGTTTAAAGAGCGTTGTAGCCAGCGAAATTACTGGGCATTATGAGATTTAAAAGCTAATTGTCTCAGAATGACGAGTGGAGTGCCGCGCAGGATTTTACGAAACAAAGTTCTGGGTGGTGCTTTATTTGTTATGGGCAGGTGAACTGCTTACCATCAGGGAACAAGCAATAACATAAAACTGAAACTAATAATTTCGGCCATGCAAATGTTTACAAAATTCAAGTAAATGTATGAATTTTGCGTATATTATCATTATCGCAAAAAGCTGTGGAACAGAGCTCTTTAAAAGATAAAATCAAAACGAGCGATTAACTATTGATGTATCATCCATAGAGTTGTCAGAGCTCCCACTGCATAAGACCCTTCAGAAATTTAAAGATTTTATGAACCCTATTTCAACAGAGATAAGGTTTATTTTGCTTCGATCGAAGATAAGACTGCAAGTAATAATTTAAAAGCAAAGCTACTTGAACTATCGATCATTCTGAGAAGGAATCGTATTAACAGTTATTTAAAATGAAGACAATGATACGGTTGATAGTTTATGATTGCAAGACATGAATTCGTAACCTTGTGTAGATAAGAGATTTTGTAGTAAGATTTTGATAAAAATATCTTTTAATTTTATTAAATAATTTAGAACAATAACTATATAGTATATAAGATTTTGATAAACATATCTTTCTTATTCTTATATTCTTTATTGTACACTAGTGTAGTATTTACATCGGTGATTTATAAAATATATGTACAAAGGCGAGCTTAACCCTAAAAGAGTTTTCTTCCAGCAAACCCTTGAGGAAAGAGAACTGTCACATGAGCAAATATGTATTTTTTAATTTAGAACTATATAGTTCTAAATTATTTAATTTAGAACTATATAGTTATAGTTCTAACTACTTATATAGTTCTAGCACTGCACTGCGCTCGTCACCCTGAGCTGTTGAGTCTCATAATGCCCAGTAATTTCGCTGGCTACAATGCCCTTCAAACCGGAACACAGTAATGCTTGCGGACTACTGCTTGGCGGCTGAATAACTGACAAAGCGGTGGTACCCATCCAGACGGCCTCTCGCATACGAGAAACCTACCACCAGTAGTGGGTAATGATAAAATATTGATAACTCTTAGCATATAATCAAGTTCCTTTTCATTGTATTGAGTTTTGCAAAAATATATTAAATTGATAAAGATGTGAAGTGTGAATCATTAGTTCGTCTCCGAGGCAGGTATCACTAGCAACACAAAATAGCAATCAACGATGTTTGCGGAAAAAACAACTGGTTGTATTCATTCCCAAAATTAACAGATGCATGGGCGTTAAAACTTTTCGCGTTTGAATATCCTTTTGCCGAGTTAGAATTACTAATTCGAGTTGTTTTCATCTAGTTGTTTCGTTCTCATCCTTCATAATTTGAAGAACTCCTATAGGGGGGCGAGCGAGTGTGGCTCAGAGGGTTTTTTTTTTACACTTTATAGATCTATGTTTCGCTACTATCTCGCCTGATGTGAAGCGATGATGTGGCCTAAGATGGAGCACATAGATCTAGAGAGAGGTGGCAGTTGAGCGGCTGCTTAGACCCGTGTCCCTGATGGTTCACCGAACATCATCCCGAAACACGACTAGGTCGCTTGACGGCGGCTTTGTTCGATGGGTAGTATTACAACCACGGCCAGAGCCTACCACTCCAAAGCACGAGTACGTGCGACTTTCGATCCGACGCAACTGAGCTTGAATCCTGCTGGCCCCGTACCAGTGGTTTTCTTTAGTTATGTGCGGATTTAACACTAGCTCTAAAAACGGTAAAGTAAAACATCGTGAGGAAACCGGTATGTCCAAGAATTTATCACAAAAATTCAAAGACATGTGACATCCACCAACCCGCACTGGGCCAGCTTGGTGGTTATGGCCCATATTCTCTCTATAAGAAAAGGCCCGTGTCCCATCAGCAGTGGGAACGTGATGGGCTGATGATGATGATGATAGGGGGGACAAGATAGTCGCAGGCAAGTCCAAGCTTGAACTGATGCCTCTGAGAAGACGAAATCTTGCAATGGTTTTTCAAAAGTGATACATCTCGTTCGTTAGACCTTCTTCGGACAGTAGTATGGCTGTCGTGTGGCAGTATACACTCCCAAAATTAATATGTGCATAGGCGTTGAAACTTTTAGCATTTGAATGAAATGAAAATGAATGAAATGAAATATGTAACTTTTTATTGAAACACACACAGTTAATTAAAAACTAAAAATAGAAGCATATTTATGGTGTAACAATTGGCGGTCTTAATTGAATATCTATTTGCCAAGAGTTCAAACTACTAATTCGAGTTGTTTTGTTCTCATCCTTCATTTGAACAACTGATTGTATTGAATCTTGCATCTCATTATTCTAAATCAACATATTTATGTCTTACATGTATGTCCAATGCAACATTCCTCTACGACCTAACATATTCCATTACAATAACTTTTGAACACTAATCTTCAATACCAAAGTCATGCATTGAGGTCCTACGCATCCCTTATTAGGCTACCAGATGGTACCTAAACATATGCGACTACAGAAACCAGTTTGTCTAGATCCCCCGCCATTTACAAAATGTTTAATCTATTCTTATTGGAATGGGTCTCTCTAAACTGGAGGTTTTATAGAAATAAAATATAGGAGATACAGGATAGGCGACGACAATACATGTTTGGAATTTAAAATTGAGTGTAAAATTTAGAATGGTGCATTCGCTGAAAGTAAAGTATGAATTCCGTGTTTGTATACGATGCCCTGTTATTGAGTCGATATGGAGTCGGTTTGTCTCGTGTTATTTTTAGTTATTCTAAATGGAAGAGGTTGTTGGGAAGATGTGGTTAAGAAAGGCGCAAGACCGGAAGGGGTGGCGTGATGGAGAGGAGGCCTATACTCAACAGTGGGATAAAAAGGGCTGAAAAAGAAGAAGAAGAAAGAAAAAGAAATGGAAGAGAGCGAGGTAATGCGAAATTCTAGATGGCTCTTAGTGTTTATTGGCTTTTTATAATGTCCTTTCAACATTTAATTGTGTCAGAAATAAATGCAAACTCAACAAATATTTAAACATTTTATTTAGATTCATTTTAAAGATGTATGATAGCTGGGCTTCACCCTTAAGACGCTCAGATCACAATGTGCAGATTGTCAGTGCAGTCGCTCTGATATATAGTCGCTTAGATAGATAGATAGATAGAAAACCTTTATTGCGCTAAAGAAGGAATAACTTATACTTACTTTATTCAGATAAGTAAAATAGGCGTTTAATATCGCTAAGCAGCAATCTCTTCCAGAGAACCGTATGCTATAGAGAGACAATATTTTATTAACGATAGTGTGCAGAAATAAGTAAATAGGTATGGTTTTTTTTTTTTACTCGTTATTAGCATGCGTTTGACCACTATCTCACCTGATGGTAAGCGACGATGTGGTCTAAGATGTAACACGCTTACCTAGAAGATACCTGTCCACTCTCGATTTGAAGACCCCCAGGTTGTAGTTGTCAGGAAACACAGACGTTGGCAATGCGTTCCACTCCTTGGCTGTTCGTAGGATGAACGTGGCACCAAAACACTTTGTTCGTACAGGAGGGATGTCTACCATATATGGATGTCGCATAGCCGTGCGTCTGGTTGTCCTATGATGGAATGGAGACGGTGGTATGAGGTCATGTAGTTCCTGAGCACACTCTCCAAAGTGCACTCGATAAAATACCGCCAAACTTGCAACTTTGCGTCTATGGTCGAGACTCTGTAAATGAAGTTTAGCAATATGTGAAAAATAAATATATAAAACCAATAACATACGTGTATATAATTAATAATTAATACATTACATTCCATTGGTACATATCATCACAAATGAGAAAACCAGCTCATAAGCTTGAGTATGTGGTACTATTAGGTATTCTGTGGCTTGAGTGTTGACTCCCAAACGCTTTGTCATTGGAGAAATATAACTACTTTCTTCTTCATCTATTTCCAACTTTTCCTCAACCTGTCTCGCAAATCGTCAGATGATTCCGCAAGAGGCATCATCAATAGCCTCCGAGCGGGTAATTACAGGAACTAGTGCACGAGAGTGGCCGTCATAAATCAGGGGCTAATCAGCGACGTAGTATCGATGCAATCTGAAGCAATGTGGATGATTGATGAAGAACTTTTAATGTCATGTCCGTTAAGCCTGTGTTACACTTCAGCCAGTGATTTCTACCAATGCTTTAACTTAGGGAAAATTAAAGGAAATCAGACAGTAGTCAGGATAGATTTAGTATGATTCATACTTAACCAAGTAGGCATCCTGATTACGAATTCCTAACAAACAACTGGCAAGTGCGTTGCAAGGTTTGGATGCAGTCAAGTTTTGTCAAATAATATTTTATTTTACTTATCCGGTGACAGGGTTGCTGTTGTCTATGTAAATTCTACGGATACTGTATCTTCTTTTTATGTTTTCTGGTAGTTCCAGTTTTGGCCACCGGATCACATAAATTTGTGGCAATCTACTTGTGAATATTCCCAATCCTTTATAGTTTATCCTGCAAGGAGACAGTGGTCAGGATAATAAGAGTTGATATAAAGTTATTGGCGTCTGTGAAGTGTGCTGTGACCGTGGTTTCGCGCATGTACAGTCAAGTTTTACAACGTTTTGACGACAGCTAAGTCAGTTTGTGCCATTGAGGAATGACCAATGGTTTGTGCATATTTAAATTATTTACTACTAGCTGACCCGTCGAACTGCGTACCGCCATATTTTTTTGCCGTCAATACTGTCTAGTCGTAGATTATTTTTTTTAATATTTTTTTTCATACAACCCTTTTCCTGGCAATAACAAACACATAAAATAAAGGTTTATCTAATTCGCTGCAGTCGTTTGGAAGTTATGCGCGTAGAAACATTTCGGTGATTAATTTTTATTTATAAATAGATTATTCTGCGACTTGTACCTAAGTTCACAGCTGGTATTAAGTTTTAAAAAAACTTAGTTCTAGCTTAAACGTAGTCAATATAATTCTAACAACTTGTTGAAATCCTGCCGATTCGTACAAGCTCTTGCATTTCTCACGCGCGCAAAATGAACAACGTGTCATGGTCGGCGAAGCGTTTTTTGACAAGTACCATCGATATTTCCCACCGCAGCCATTGTTTCGTGCGCGGTGCGCCGCTTTGCACAATGGACCAAGCCATTATAACAAATAAAAAAAATGACTTTTTAGAGAAAATGACAACTCTAAAGCTGCCCACGTCAGACAATCGGTCACCGATATTTTGTCGGTGAAAATGAAACATACGGAGTTTCTTATTGCAACGCGTCACTTAAAAACACACACGTCTTTTTAAAGTTGGTAACAAAATAGGTGACAAAATAAATGACAGTGAAAAAGGCGGACCTACAATAAGTCTGACGTCGACGGAAGCACTTAAGGCTGAGTTCAGATGATAAAAATACAAACGCAAGTTTTCGAATCTTCTAGAGTCTTCTAGAATGTCAAGATTCTAGACATTCAAACATTAAATACACAAAGATTAAATGCACGCGGCACAATCGCACTGTTAGAGCTTAGCTTAATTAAATCACTACTTTAAGAAATTTAGCACCCCAACTTCTGTTCTGTGTACGGAAGTCATTGGTTAAGCAGGATTCAAACCTCAGTGCATCAGTTTGAAAGTCACACAAGCTACCGCTTCAGCGAAAATATTATAAACAGAAAAGCAATCGTTTTCACAAACCTTTCTCAATTTACATCAATAGCCCATTAAGTGTACTGGAATTTCTGTCGTCCTTGACAGTGTTAAGTCTCTGTCATTTTCATCTCTTCTGTCATTTTTGGCGGTTCGCTCCGTTTAATGTTTTTAGATAGTTGTAAATAATCACACTAGTAAGTATTATAAAATTAAATGCGAAAGTTTGTATGTGTGTTTGTTATTTCTCCACGCTGTAACGTCACAACGGATTTAAATGTAATTTGGATTAAAGCTAGCTTATACTCTGGTATAACACAGGCTACTTTTTATCCCAGGTAACCGCGTGTGTAACCACAGGGTGCAGCTGGTTACTCATATGATTGCAATCTTACATTTTTCATTAAAATATGTAAGAAAATTCAATTTAAGAGCAGTCGACAGTCGGTATTTTTGAGAAGAGCCATCGATACTCACCGCTGCCATTGTTCCTCTGCGCCGTCATTGCCTGTTACAATGGTGCAAGCCATAGTGGTCACAAAATAGCAATCAATTGTAATTTTTTTTTTATTGGCAAAGAGGCGGCTTAAGATGGAGCACGCTTGCCCATGAAATGCCTATTTACTAGACTTTCCCTGCCTGTAAGTCCTTAGATGGAAAGAAGAGGAAGGGATTAGTTCGTGCAGTTCCTGGGCACACTCCCCAAAGTACAGCCGACAAAGAAAGCCGAAGAAGAGCGACAAACACCCAACTTTCCGTCTGTGTTAGAGACTTGTCAATTTGCTCTCCACCAGCGCATCGTTATTTATTAAATTAATTGCGCAACGTTCTAGAGTTCAGAGCTGCTAGTTGGTGTTTAGCTGAGCCATCCCACTGATGGCTACAGTATTTTATGCAAGATCGTATTTGGGCTATATTCTTGGACACATGGCACTTTGGCACCGGCCGCAGTAATACATACAAAACCTGAGATGAGGTTCAGTGAAACATCAGGGAGATGAGTCTGAACAGTCACGCAACTAACAATCTTCAGCTACATCGGCGCTTAATATTTTTTTTTTACTTCTGACTGGGTCAGCGTTTGACCACGATCTCACCTGATAGGAACTCACCAGTAAGTACTTAGTACCCAGTAAGTATTTAGTTATATCAGGCAACGGCGACACGGATCCATCAGGGATAAAAAATACGTACATTTTATGAAGAGAGCTTAATGTACAACGGACTTCTAAGGTGACCATAATACGTAGTAGGTATAAAACCTTAATATACCTTTGACTTTATCCGATTAAGTTAATTGATTAAAGTTAAAGATGTACCTACTTAAAATAGCTTCATCGTTACGAGTACTGTATGAAGCTACTCCCGGGGTAGCAATAGCCAAGCATTGGGCTAAAATTATTTAAAAATTAAAACATATTATAGACCATCGGCATGAAGAAGAAGAGAAGTTACCAGTGTGAAGTTGGCGTCCAAAATCAAGCAGACTGAATTAAGAAGGATTTTTCATGCTGTCTTGTGCTATCATTTTTTTTCTAAGATAGAACTGAAAACCCGCATTGTTCCTAAATTTTGTAATTAAAAAATGCAATGAAACTTCACAATTCATAACGTTGTCGTTGTTAAAAAAATATCACCACTGTAGAACCTCCCAGATCTGCGCCAATGGCGATCGCGTTTCAGTAGAATATATTTTGACGTGTTCGAATTTCGAAAATATTTCTTTTTTTTTCGTTTCCGCGCACGAGTCGAGGACAATGCGGTCTTGGGCGTAACGAATAACTTGATTTATAAAAACGCATGTGAGCCGCCGGCCTTGTAATAAATGCCTATGCTTTATATGAAATTTTGTGTAGCCATAAACGTAAAAAAAATGGATTTCACGAGCTTTTTATACGTTTAGTACAGCGCTTCCAGACCAATTCATACTATCTTTGTCAGTAGTCTATCTATCTAACATTGAAAGAAAATAGCAACTAAAAACACTAGAAACTATAAGTTTGGATTCTAAGAAACAAATAATTACATTTTAGAAAAAATAACCGACTTCAAAACTATACTTATATCTTACGTATACTTGTTTCATTATCTTAAATTACTAATGTTTAATGCGCTTATAAATCTGCACCATTACACGATTATGAGCGCTAGTTAAATCAAAACATCCATTGATGAATTGCAAAACTGTAGTATATTCGTGAATCTAGTGGCTCGAACGCATTCTTCAGCCAGTCTATAAATTAATACTTCCATTAGCTTCCTAGACATTTCACAAAACGACCGATAAACAACACTCCTACAACACATCTCTTATACAGTCGCGAACAAAATTGGTAAGCATTGAGTGTTGAATACAAAAGGAAACATTATAAATTTAAAGCGGACTGCTCGTTAAAATATCAAGTTCGCCATCTTGTTTATTTGTTTGCCATATGTTTATTTGTTCGTCATCTTGTTTTCTTGTTCGTTTGTTTGCTTGTGAAGGACACGGGAAAGGTGATTTGTAAGTTTTTGTTAGTTGACAAAAATTGGCAGCGTATGACATCGTAATCGAAGAAGGTGGTTGTGGTGACTGATTTGTAATATTTTACGTTTTTGTAGGCATATTTTGGGTACAAAATGATAATCTTAATAACAGCCTGAATTTTATCGTTCCAATAAATACTGCCTCTTGCTTCACATGTTCTTTGTTTACTGAAACATATTAGGCATTTTCACACCCTGAAATATCAGATTTCTTGTCAGAATGCTCAGTAATTTCACTGGTAATAAAGATATTTAAACCACATTTAGTCCCTTTGCAAAAAAACTGTCTCAGAAAAATAACTAACAATAGGATGGTAGTCTCAGCCATCACAGCTCCTGCAGAAGAGCTCTATATCCAGGTATAATAATGAGATATGGATTTACATGCGGTTAATACATCCTATATTAGTATAGGTAGTAGTATATCCATGTATTTGTGTAGGTATATATATCCCATGTATTTATAATAAAACATGGGAAAATGCGTGTAGTATGTGTGTGTTTATTGCCATTTCTGTTAATTCTAATTTATACGTTATTGTTCATTGTTATTATCGAGACATTTTAAAAGAGCTGAAAAAAAGACATACCTGCAGAGTTTCTTGGTGCTATCTTCTCTAACAGGCGTATTTCCGAAACACTGGTAGAGTCAGTTTTCGAATTTCTTTTCACAACCCAGACTTCTATTTGAGTATAAGAAAAAAATTGGTATACATACGTACCTTTTTTTCAAAGTCATGTTAACATAAGTTACAATTTTTAACATATTTTATTTGTATCATGTGTTTATGACCTTTAAAAGTGCACTTTTGTGCCTATTTAATAAATGATATTTGACTTTGACTTTGACTTAGGCTCATAACGACTGAACAGAATTTTGTGAAATTTAGTAGTTTAGGTCATGGAATACGACACAAGATACTTTTCATGTCAATTTTTTTTTAAGTTCATCGAGACTATGGGCCAGTTCTTATATCATTTTATTTAAATTGCACCCATGCAAAGACTGGGTGGGTCGGTAGTATATCTTTAAAAAGTTACTGACCTTTTTGTGCAAATGACGATCATTTATTCTGATTTAATATAACATCAAACTTATGTCAAATAATCATGCTCATTGGTTTCTTTTAGGTCGCGGTCCCATAAAGTTGAATTCTTATTTTAGCGGATACGGTGAAAGATATCTGCGTTTCGGTACAGGTGGGTGGAAAAGCCTTTTGTATAATACATCATTTAGTGTAGTTGTAGGCCTTTTTGCAAAAGTTGCTCAAGCAGTTGGATCAGTTGCCCACTGGTTAAAGTGTTGGGACGGTATTTCTAAGACGCAGTTTTGATCTCTGCCCGAGCAATTTCATTTTTCTTTTGTCTGATTTTTAAAAATCTGTTAAATTAATTCCTAAAGAGCTGTTTCAGACCAGCGATTTATTACGCGCGTATAAGCATTTTTGGAAGCGTATGTAGGCACGTATAGGCGCGCCTTTTGCCAAACGCGCGACTCGTACGAGAGTTGACGCGCTTATAAGCTCATAAAAGCGCGAGCCGTGAGAGACGCCTCCCATGTTGATACTGACTCACCACAACCGGTTCGAGCGAACACGCCGGAATAAACCCACGTACGCAAGTCCAGTTTTTTGAAGCACAAAATGTAGCGCGCGTGTTAGCGCGTATGCCGAAACGACCGTCTCCGCGCAGAAAAAAACGCTAGTTTGAAACCGCCGCAAAATCTAGATCTACGGATGGAAAAATTATACCATTATCATATTTCAAAAATATTTGTTTTCGCTGTAATTATGGATAAAAGTAGGTGGTAGTGAGGTGATATAAGTTATATACCTTAAAAACCGATGATTTCGCTTTGCCTTTTTTCTTAATAATTTAGCTTAAGCTTTTCTTCCTACCTGTACTCCGCACGCGGTGGGCAGACACGGTATAATACGAACCGGTCTCGGCCCACCAATGCGTATTCAATGCCCCTGCGAACCGCAATAACATATGCTTACTGCACAAAAAACTCGCTAGCTACCACCTTACAAGTTACTACACCACATGAGTAAGAACCCGTGGAAGTTTCTACTTTAGCAGCATCTTAATAGAGGTGGGAATCCTATGCGAAAAGTTGAGGTAGTTGCGGTTTTTGATCGTGCGTTGTACAGTTGCTCAGCTTGTGATAGCATCTTCATCAACTTTATAGGCCATTGTAGACTTTTTTACCATTTATAGAGGGATTAAAATGCTGTGAACTTGTTGTTTTATTGAGGAATGCTCGTTAAGGGAACTTATCGCGTTTAGTTATGAAACGTATGCGGCTTAAGTTTCAGAGCTTTGAGCGGCTTTTGTTTTGCAGATGCGTTTGTGAACGTTATAGCTGCTATAATGAACTTGTGTCTAAGTTTTTTTTTTTGTGGGCTTCGTATGGTTTGTCCATTCAGCCAAGTATAAGAATAGGCATAAAATAAGGAATAGGAATATGAAAGATAATTTGATAATTATTTTTTAGAAATTCAAACAAAAGCCGACTTTAAGATTAAATTTACCTATATTTTTTGTTTCTGTTATTTTTTTTCAAAATGTGCTGTTCATTTACGATAAAATTTATATGGAACCATCTCTGAAGTATGACCTACCAAACAGAAAAGAATCATTAAAATCAATTCGTAATTGGTGGAAAAATCGCGTAATAAACATACAAAAAAACACGCAGTTGAATTGAGAACCTCCCCCTTTAAAGTCGGTTAAAAATAAAATAAGGAAAAGGAGTACGAAACGGAATTGAAAAACAAAAAAGAATATAAAAAAGATCCTTCTGGGCAATAGTTAAACTTAACTCAATCATAGCTAAAGAGAGAGCTATTTTGTAAGAGCTCGTTGGTCGAAATAAGTACCCCCAAGGGATAGAAGGGATCAGTCTGCCCCACAGATCCACAGGTCACTCAAGCGATAATCGTACCTATATCGAAATTAAGACGCAGCTTCACCTTTTTATGATACGAGCAAGTCCTTCGCCTCATGGTAAGCGCCACGCCTGCCCATAACAATTGCAGTGCCACCCAGAACTTTTAATACCATAAAAAGCACTGCATAGCACTTCATTGCGCTCATCACCCCGAGACAATAGATATTGAGTCTTACATACCCAGTAATTCCACTGGCTACAATACCCTTCAAACCGGAACGAAGTAATGCTTGCGCTCTACTGCTTGGCGGCAGAACTGGCAAAGCTGTGGTACCTACTCAGAAGGCCTCCCGCATACGAGAGACCTACCACAAGTCACTGCAAATAATGAGAGACTTCTATTCAGTTCGTGTATAATTTGGTTTGAATTTGTTTCTGTACTTGTTGTACTTATTGTAGTAAATGTACGCCGACCTCCACTTCTAACTTTTAGATTCTTAGTTTTTTAATAATAATAATAATAATAATAATGGCGAGTCACCACCTGCCACAATATTTTCTTATGAGGCGGAACTGGCAGGTGCCGAGGTCTCATATCATAGACCGGCTCTCATCCATTAAAAATTCACCTCAATAGCCCAATCATAAGTAATTTTTATATCTTTAATAATAGTCCTCGCACTTATCGGGGGCTGTCTTTGATTGTATCTTCTAATGATGCACTTAGAGACAGTCCCCGATAAGTGTTGCCCATTACATATCTAAATTAAATGCTCTAAGAGGCCTCTATGTGTTGGACTCATGTCCCCGCGCAAGCCTTCCAAAGGACCGGGTGTATAACCCGTGAGAAAGAGCCACATAATAATAATAACGTTTATTGAATAAATAGTTAGTTTACAAAAACTAAGTCCATTGGTCCCCAAACTAGGTAAACCTGTATCTTGGGGACGTCCTTCCCAAATTATACATAATTGCTTTATGATAAAAGAAAAAACGTCATTTTCTAATATGTTATAAAATATAAAATAACTTGTGGCAAAACATAAGTGACATAAGTTTGTGTTTGAGTGAGAGGGTATGCCTCTAGTGTGACAGGTGTAGTCCTTGAGTGCGCGTGAGTGGGAGAGGTGAAAGGGTGTGTCGGGGGGTGTGTGTGAGTGTGTGGCTGTTATCTGTGCATGTATGGAGTATATATTCGCAAATGTAATAAAAATAGGTGTGCGTGTTATTGTTCTTAGTTAATATTATTGTACCCCTCCGTAAGGATAAGCTGTTGTTACTTTTATATGTTCTATTACACCTTTAATGAACTCGTTTTTGAACACACACAGTTTTGAACAATAAATTTTATTCTATTATATTGTTTTTAGTGGAATTTTGTAGGATTTGACATGATTTGACAGCCTCTTTGGTGTAGTGGTTGGGAAGTTGACTCAAATCTCATACACCACTGAGGTTGCGGGTTCGATTCCCGCGACGGGACAAATGTTTGTGTCAATAAGAAAAAGCAAGCGCAAGCATTTGTTTCGTGTCTGGGTGTTGTGGGACCATGGTCCTCATACTTCCTGGTTCCTAGATACAAGGAATCCTAGTTAGGGGCTAGGATCTGTGTATGTGATCGTTGGGCGTATTTATTTATTTTATTTTTATGATGATCATGATGTAAAGATGCACAGAATAACTAATTGATGCAAAGTATCGGAAGTCCCAGCTCTTGAATATAAATTTAGTTAGGATTCGATTACAGTTACGGAATGTTCACACTAGTCGCGTTCTGATCCAGTTTTTTTATCTCATGGTACGATGACGTCTAGTGTTAGAGCTGTTAAAAAAGCATTCCTTCATCATCATCTTCATCAGCCCATCACGTTCCTACTGCTGGGACACGGGCCTTCTATCATAGAGAGAGAATGGACCATAACCCACCACGCTGGCCCAGTGCGGGTTGGTGGATGTCACATGTCCTTGACTTTTTTTTGTGAAAATTTCTTAGACATGCCGGTTTCCTCACGATGTTTTCCTTCACCATTTTAGAGCGAGTGTTAAATCCGCACATAACTTAAGAAAGTCAGTAGAGCGGGGCCTGCGGGATTCGAACTCGGATGCGTCGGATCAAAAGCCGCACGTGGTACCACTGAGCCACACTCGCTCTTTATTTTTGTGAAATAGATAAATGTATACCTAATGAATGTGTTTAATAACCAAAATAAGGTACAGTTCAAAAATACACTCGAGAGCAATGAATCCGGGTCACTTAAAGAATGTTAAAAATCTCGGAAACTAAAAATGATAGGTTAATGCAATAAATTGTATTTAATAGACAATGTAATACTCCTTAAATGAAAGTAAAAAAAATATGAGTCACCATACATTTTATTAACACAAAATTACATAAAGAAAAAAACTGCTGATCTCTCCTTAAAACAAAAATAGGAAACATGAAATTTTTGAACTTTATTACGATTTTCTTGAATTTTAATACTTCGTATTGCCTCCTCGTGCTTCCATTACTGCGTTTACGCGGTTTGGCATGCTGTACACCAAGTTCCTTATACGATTTTGGGGAATATTCTCCCATTCCTCTGTGAGAGCAATTTTGAGCTCACGAAGCGTGATTGGGGGAGGGTTTCGTTGTTTTACGCATCTGCCTAGCTCGTCCCAAGCATGCTCGATCGGGTTGATATCCGGGCTGCGCGCTGGCCACTCCATACACGAGTAATGTTCATCTCTTGAAGGTAGTCATTCACAATCCTACCTGTATGAGGTCGGGCATTGTCATGCATAAATATAGCATCCTCACCTAAATTGACCATAAATGGACCAACGTGATCATTGAGGATTTCTTCCACATATCTTACGCTAGTTAAAGAGCCGTTTTCTATGATCACCAGCTCTGTGCGACTTTCAGAAGAAATTCCGGCCCATACAAGTACAGACCCACCACCGTAGGCTACTTTTTCTTCGATGCATGCTTGCTTGAATCTTTCCCCTGGTCTTCGATACACTCTGTGTCTTCCATCGTGCTTGTAGAGCATAAATTTTGATTCGTCGGAGAACATAACTTTTGACCAATCTTCAATACTCCAATTTACGTGGCTCTGGGCATATCTTAGTCTCGAAATACGATGCCCACGCTCCAGTTTAGGGCCGTTTGCAGGTCTAAGGGGTTTTAAGTTAGATTCAGCAAGCCGACGTCTTACTGTCCATGCACTTGGGTTACTTCCTCCGAGGCGTCGAAACTGATTGGTGAGTTCAGTTCCTGTGAGAAAGCGATTTCGAAGCATGGTGTTCACCAAGTATCGGTCTTCTCGTGCTGTGGTACACCTGGTTCTGCCTGTTCCTGGTCTGCGTAGGTTAGAACCAGTTTCTTCGTAACGTCGGAGAACTCTTTGTACTGTTGACAGCGACACACCGACAGTCCTGGCTGTATCGCGCTGACTCCGGCCGGTTTCCAGCATTGTAAGTATTCTGGTGCATTCTTCAGGCGTAAGCGACATAATTTCAGCTTGAATAATGAATATAGAGCACTATCAACATGGTTTATGTACCCACATAAATGACAGATTACAAACAAAAGCAAAACCAAATGCTGTAATTTCGTAGTTCCATCTTCGAAAGTGGCCCTTTTTCAAATTTGATTTTTTTATGATATAACTTTACAATAACTAAGAAGTTTTAATACCTTCATTTAAGGAGTATTACATTGTCTATTAAATACAATTTATTGCATTAACCTAGCATTTTTAGTTTCCGAGATTTTTAGGATTCTTTAAGTGACCCGGATTCATTGCTCTCGAGTGTATATGAATAAGTTAACAAAATTATATATAGGTAAGCATAACAAAAGTGAAGGTTGGATGAAAAATTCAAACTCTGCATTGCTGATTTTCAGCTCCGCTTATGTAGTAGATAAAGAAATAACACCAATAGGAAGTAATATTGAAACAATAAATATTGCAAAACCTTAAATGTATATACGTTACTCCCACATTAGATCTGTGACGATGTGATTTTTTGACTCGTCTATAAATGATAAGTAAGAAACCTTCATAAATCTTTCTTTCGATCTTTTATCAGACCTATTCACGGCAAGTTTAGTGTAAATTAAAAAACTGCATCCGACATCCGATTTGAAATCGATTTTAACATTTGACATAATGTGAACAGTCCCTCATCTCAATGCATCGGTTGCAGATAATCAGGTTAAGGACTCTACTACAAAGCTGGGATGTAGAGTATCTATAATATTGTAGAGCTAATACTGCTACTAAGTGCTTTGTGGATCTACAAAAGGAGATGCCATCTTATCTAACAACTGTACTGTAGTCACTACTACTCTAACTTACTCGTGGTAGGTCTCTCGTATGCGGAAAGCTATCTGAGTTGGTGCTACAGCTTTGCCAGTTATTCTGCCGCCAAGCAGTAGTGTGCAAAAATTATTCTGTTGCGATTTGAAGGGCACTGTAGCCAGCAAATCTACTGGGCATATGAGACTTAATATCTGATGTCTCGGGGTGATGAGAGCAATGCACATACACAGCGCTTTTAATAGTATTTTTAGGTGACACTGCAATTGTTGTGGCGCTCACCGTCAGGCGAACGACTTGCTCGTCTCATCACTCACTCATCATAAAAATAAAGTAGTGTTTATAGAGAATATGCAGGCGATCAAATTATAAAAGGTCAAAGTTGTGTAAAAATACTTATGTATGTTAACGTGGCCATATGGCTTGGCACAAGTCGCATCTGCTTGCCGCTTCCTTCGTCATATCCTCATGGAGCTTCAGCAGTTGGGTCTATATTTTGTGTTCTGTGGCGGCACTTTGCATGGGTTCAGAAATGTCTGAAAAGGGTCAAGATAATAATGAATTCAGGTAGGGCATGTACGAGTAAGTACTTAATAGTTTTGTTTGGATGTAAATGGGGTCTAACATAGGAAACCGGACTATATATCATAAATAAAAAGGTTCTGTGAACAGGCAGAACAATTAGGTAGGTACTGTATACAAACATATTTTAATCGAGCACTTTATTGCTTACCAAATTTATAAAGTCCTATTTACCCATGTCGTACCATGTCACTATAATGATTGGTTTTTTACCTGACATAACGACGCTCCCTATTTTTATTTACCACGTTTTTATTTAGTCACTTTCTTGTTTGTCTGTAGGTCTGTCTGTCTGTCGTTCCGGGTGGAATCTAGCAACTCAAATTTCAAGCACTTCCCGATTAGCTATCCGGCTGAAACTTTCAGGGTAGCTCACAATTCGATGACAATGCGTTCTAAATCCATAAAAACATGGATTTTAGATTTTTTTAACTATTACGGATTCTTATTATTACAATCTAGCCACATAATAATTAGGCTAATGAGTAATTTAAGTTTTACTAAAACTGATACATAGAATAATACTAAGAATGTCATTACCATGTCTATTATTAACCATTAATAAATACTAAAAACAAGCGGAGGCATTACTTACATATATATTTTAATTTAAATTCATTTTACATTTGCTATCTACCCCCATACATATTATATTATTCTAACAACAAACTACATAATATTCAGCGGGATTACACTATATATTTTCATTGCGTTTCAGTACTAAGAATGTATCAATTAACAATTTTTCTTATTGTCTAGAGCTATTTCTACCAGACAATAATACACGATTACATACTCAAGCTCAAGCTGAGTTTGGGGCGGTTTCAATTCGTTAAGCGTTATGTTTCGTATTGATTCGTATCAACAGTATGGCTTTACTAAAGGTCGCTCCACTACGGACGCAGGAATAGGACTTTTAAAGCACATTTTTGATGCTTGGGAGAGGTCACAGGATGCTATTGCAGTTTTCTGTGACCTGTCTAAAGCATTTGACTGCGTTAATCATGACACACTAATTTGTAAATTAAAATATTATGGAATTCACGGAAAAGCTCTTGATCTTGTCTTCTCGTATCTTAGCAATAGGATCCAAAAAGTTGATGTTAACGGGTCTAGGTCATCCGGAGCTCTCACAAAAATGGGAGTCCCTCAGGGCTCAATACTAGGACCATTTCTATTCCTAGTCTATATTAACGACCTACCCTTTTTTGTGAAGGACTTATGCGATATTGTTTTGTTCGCAGATGACACATCTCTAATATTTAAGATAGACAGAACCAATAATAACCTTGACGATGTGAACAAAGCCATCTCGCTAGTTCTACATTGGTTCACAACAAATAATCTACTATTAAATGCAAAAAAAACGAAATGTATAAAATTTTCTCTGCCCAACGTTAGGGGAGTTTCTGCTCCTTCAAATATCTTAGTAAACGATAACCCTCTAGACCTTGTTGACTCAACAACATTCCTGGGCATTAACTTAGATTCTAAATTACAGTGGGGTCCACATATAACATCACTAGCTGGGAGATTGAGCTCAGCAGCCTATGCAGTACGTAAAATCAGACAGTTCACTGACGAAGCCACTGCAAGATTAGTATATTTCAGTTACTTCCATAGTATCATGTCTTACGGAATTTTACTATGGGGTAAAGCCGCAGAAATTCAATCCATATTTGTATTACAAAAAAGAGCAATTCGTTCCATTTACAACATGAAAGCTCGTGACTCGCTTAGGGAACGGTTTAAAGAGATCAACATTCTTACAGTGGCTTGCCAATACATTTATGAAAATTTAATGCACGCTCGCAAACACCTTAGCACCTTTAACAAAAACAGCGACTTGCATAATTTTAACACGAGACATAAGAATAAATTGTATGTACCTAGATTCAGGTTGCAGAGAGTTAATGGTTCGTTTATGGGGAACTGTATACGCTTTTATAATAAACTACCTGAGGGCATTGACAAATTACCAATGCGTAGATTTAAATCATTTATCAAAATAAACCTTATGAAAAAAGCATACTACTCAATAAATGAATATGTTAATGACAAAAATGCATGGCCTGTATGCCCTAAGCCCCATGATGATGAAGATTAACACATCAGTGTGTGCATGATGTTTATATTTCATTTCTTCTTGGATTGTACAATGCTATGTGAGATGTCTAATGTAGTTAGTCATTCAAATAAAGCTATAAAAATTGTATTTGAGTTGGAAGTGACTAGGTTTTACAGTCATGCTCACTCAAATGTCTTTGCTTGCGGCGGCTCTGTGTGTCGGGTCACTCCCTTCCCTCCAATATGGTTGAGGGGGGTGATGGCTGGTCCACAAGTCATACTCGTGAACGGGTGCTGCTTGCGGGGACTGGTCTGTTCTAGTCACTCCTACTGCTACTGTCATACCTACTTATATTTTATTTACACTTTTCTGTTACTGATACTATGACAATGGGACATCTCACTCGCATTTCTTGTTTTACATTCTGCTAATTCTAATTTATACGTAATTGTGCTGAAAAAAGACATCCCCGCAGAGTTTCTTGGTGCTATCTTCTCTAGCGGGCGTATTTCCGAAGCACTGGTAGAGTCAGTTTTCGCATTTCTTTTCAGCACTCAGACTTCAATTTGAGTATAGGAAAGAAATGGGTAAACATACTTACCTTTTTTTCAAAGTCATGTTAACATAAGTTACAATTTTTAACATTTTTTATTTGTATCATGTGTTTATGACCTTTAAAAGTGCACTTTTGTGCCTATTTAATAAATGATATTTGACTTTGACTTTGACTTTGATATATTACCTACTGTAAACCATCAGGGACACGGGTCTGAGCAGTCACTCAACTGCCGTCTTCCTCTAGATATATGTGCTCTTGCGCCATCACCGCAGGGTCACCAAAAAAGAAAAGGAGAAGGTTATCAATTCATTTTTTTCAAGTTTTACCTTAGTTGACCGTCAGTTTATTTATTAACCGATTTGGAAAATTATTTTTTATTTGAAAGATATACATTCCAGATTGGTCTCATTTATATTTAAAGTCGGTATTTATTCTGTTATAAAATTTAATAAATTGTGTATTCTATGCTGCGTGGCGTTCAATGCGATTTAAAAATATCAACTACATATCCTCTTATATTAGTAATGAAGCTTCAAGAACATTATATTATCAACATTATGTTATGTTTAGATATCACTTTTAGTTATCTATTCTGTGGTATCGCTTAAACTTTACAATTAAGTTACTTAATTATACGAATTCCACCAAAAACATCTTAAATTTAAGAGTTCTCCAGGTTTAGTCCTTGAAACTGAGTCAGACAAACAACCCAGCTCTTAGAAAGTTTCGAAGTTGTTAGAGAACAAATCCGTATCACATAAATAATTCATGCAGTAAATAGAGACTGAATTAAGGTATTCCCAGACTTGGTGCGAATTTCGCACCTATAGATACCTCTATGGATTTACTAGCTGCGCGCTGCCGTTTCTCCCGCGGATACCCGGGATAAAAAGTGCTTATACGTTAATCCAAGTTATAAGCTATCTCTATTCTGAATCTTACTGAAATTCGTTGAGCCGTTCCAGCATGAAGAAGTAACAGATACACTCAAAAACAAGAAAGGGACATATTACATAATTAATCTAAAAACCGCGTTTTAATGCATTGTCATCAAATTGAGAGCTACCCTGAAAGTTTCAGCCGGATAGCTAATCGGGAAGTGCCCGAAATTTGAGTTGCAAGATTCCACTGGAACAACAGAGAGACAAACAAGAAAGTCACTCAATAAAAACGTGGTAAAATACACTTACATACAAACTTTCGCATTTATAATATTAGTTTGATAGGGACCTATAGACTTCTAGACATTATGGTTCGTCCATACGCTAGCCGAGCGCCTACTAGCATTCACGAACTCCGAGAATGTTGAGCCACTAGGCACAAAAGAAAAAATGGTACAGGCCTCGGCTTGCGTAGTTTTCGCAGGCTCATCGACGATCGGGCTGCTCTCGTCAGCTACTCTCGTTTCGTTCACAAGACAAATGAAGCTAGCAGTGATTTCCTACGAGGCATCCACGCATATGCCGTGCCTTTTCAAGCGCGCTTGGTATGATTTGACAAGCGTGTGGACGTACCATTAAATGTGAGACTAAGTGGTCAATCAGGACATTAGATCATGTATTTTTGCTTTTAAGCGTTGACGCGTGTCTGGCGTAATTTTAATAAAAGACGCCTGGGTTCAAACCTCGGCTAGAGTGAAATATTTTTATTATCCAAAATGGACATCAGATATTATTATACGTACACGTTTCGGCCTTTTTAATAATTCGAAGTATATTCCTTTTTTAGAGATAAATCCGGTGTTTGTCAATTGACATATAGAAACTTTATATTTTCAATTATGTCAAAGGTAAACACAAACATATAAAAGATTTTTCATCGAAAATAACTTCTACTTTCTGTAGTGACTCTAGTGTCTCTAGAGTCTCTCTCTAGCTTCTATTCTCTTTACTATAATTACTATAAATAGTAAGATTATGACCGTGAGCTAAGGAAGTCAGTTCCTTACAGACACGCGCCTTCACCGAATTTTAGTATTCGCCGCCCGCTGCAGCTTCGAATGTTACATTACGACAGAGTAATTCTTTGCTCAGTCTCCTCTTTAAAAATTTACATATCGAGAGCTTCTCTGAATAAAATCTTGAGATGCCGCGAATTTACAGCGTTGCCCTAAGCCCTGAACCTTAAGTGGGAATTTGTCCTAGTTAGTGAGAAACAACTAACGGATAACGGGAATATATTGCCATTGTCGAGTATGTTAAAGACTATAACGTATGTTAGTATGGTCGAGTATACTATAAACAAAGTACCTAATAGTTACCTATTTATAATACTGAGGTTAGGATAAAATTTAAATTGCCTTTGCTAACAACACGATTAAAAAAATAATTATCTTAAAATTTTTCTTTTAAAATACTTATAATGTTTTTTCACGAGAATCAAACCCGCGCTTTTCAAAATCAAATCCAAGAATCCTAAAATATTTTTTCCATATCAATCAGTTTAGATTTTAAGGTTTTAAATAATTGGGAAAAAGAAAAACGATAATGTTTGGGCAGGGATCGAACCCGCGTCTTCAGAATACTGTTCCGACCGCCTTAACCGCTGGGCTACTTCGCCGATTGCTCGAGCAAGCAAATTTCTCCTATCCTTGTTATATCGTCTTACGAGGACGATTCTACGTCAACTGTCGTCGCAGGTTCAATCCCTGCCCGAGTAGTATAATTTTTTTCTTCCTAATTATTTGAAATTTATTTATTCCGTTAAATGGTTCATAGACGAGCAGCACGGGTGCTGGTATGTCTATATCAACAGTGTTGAAGGTTTTTTCAGTTTTCCATTTTAAAATCTTACAATTTTCGCCTAGCATGCGCTAATGCATTTAATATCAAAGTTTAAATTTTGGCCCCAAAGGCCCTCGAAAGAAACTCACCTGTATATATCACAAATGTAAAACTCCTAAATCACCCGCATTACCCACTTAATCCCACTTATTTTCCCCACCCGTACCGTAAAATTTCAATTAACAAAATCGAATGCGTAAAATAAGATGGCGATCAGAGATTTAATTAACCTCCCACGCGAGCCATCGAAGTTTTTTATGCAAAATTGAAAGAAAGAGGTCTCATTAGCATCGATTCAGGTCCCTTTTAACGTCTTAATTTGAAACTGGGGACGATAAAAAAGTTGAAGATATAATCAGAGGTGTTATTCTCGTGCGTTAGTTTGAGTTAGGTTAGTCAAGCGTTCTCTAAGTTCTAGTGATTTTATGTAATGGTAGGTATTTAAATAATTAAATTTCAGCAGGATTTTTTCTGTTCTAAATGCTTTTGCACTGGCAGATCCTTTTATTTGTTCCCACTAATACTGTTTAGTATTTCTGTTGACAGAGCTATTGCGTTTTATTTTGCCATTAGTTCTGTTATTTCCTCCGTAGTTCTGTATTGTCATTATAGAGAACTGACATATTTGATGTTAATAAATAAAGATTCTAAAATTACTCTGACCTGCTGCTTTATCCACTCCTTTTCTTCTGAATCTTTTACTCCTCACAGCACCCGACCTGTCGCAACCGCTACAGCCTGTATTAATGCATTAGAGACATTACATTAGGAGTATTAATTGAATACGGTCATTTAAGCTTATTGTTTTCGTCTAAATTATTTTCATTGGTTTTCACAAGTCTCAACAGTGACGTCGATGTCATCTATATTCACTCATATTTCTGTCATTCTTTTCCTATATTTTTCATGTTCCGTTTAGGTTTAGTTGCTTTCACAATCAGCATTATCAGCCTTCGTCAGCCCTCTGCTGAACATAAGTATTTCCGACAGTACGTGCCTGATCTTCGGCTCTTCTTCTCCAGTTGCTGCCAGTTACACTGCGTAAATCGTCGCTCCAACTAGTAGCAGATCGTTCTACAATACGTTTTCAAATTTGGCGTCTACATCAATGGTGATCTGTTCTGCATCAAATATGACCAGTTTACTACATTTAGTTGTAGTAAGTTTGATCCTCGACGGCAGGATTCTGGGGATAAAAGCCCGGGACGTCCACGACGTAAATGGTTGGGCGACATCAAAGCATGGACTGGATTAAGCTAAAAAAATCTAAAAAGAGCAGCGTGGGTTCGCAAGAAATATTGAATACTGACCTCCAAACTTCAATAGTGTTAAAGAATTCCACTAACGATGTCATTTTCGAAATCAATACCCAAGTCGATTCCAGAATCCACACCCGATGCAAAACTGGTTGCAAGGGCCAGCGTTGAGTTAGCCTAAGTTGCTAAATGGCTCTTATTTTAGTTGTTTTTACTGACACTTGCCTTAAACGCCAATTAAGAGCATATAAAGTCATTGGCTGGATATTGGGAGGATATCATTATGCAGCCAACAGCATTTTGAATGCGTTGGTTCACAAGGGTTCTCATCAGTAGCCCAACACCTTAGAGTATATATAACTAGGTACAACACGTTGATGTCATTATATCGTGATTGCACAAAACAATTTATCAGGATAGTAGGTATGTCTGTATAATGTACTAGCTGTTGCCCGCGACTTCGTTTGCGTGGACTATAGTTTAACGCTGATGTAGAGACTTTTTTGTAGATTATGTACAACACATGTTATTTGCGAAATCCCTACTTCGTCCGCATGAACCATAGTTTACGCTAATCTAAAGAGTATTTTTTTAAAGATTATGTACAATAAATGTTATTTACAAAACTTCTCTGATTGTCGGGAGCAAAGCACGTTAAGTCATATTTATTTATATCGAATCAACAGCCTCAAAATAAGTTTCATAATGACGATACTTCCATACAACTTTCATCCCCCCCATTAAGAATTAGCCTATGTCCTTTCTCAGGCTCTAGACTATCTGTGTACCAAGTTTCATTTAAATAGGTTCAGTAGTTTTGGCGTGAAAACGCGACAAACAGACCGACAGAGTTACTTTCGCCTTTATAATATTATCAAGTAAGTATTGTAGGGATTGGCGACGAACTTAAGGAGGCCTGTAAACTATACCACTGTCACAAGGCTAGTTTAGGTTTCAGGTGCTCCACCAGTTAGGTTTTTGTAACAAATGTTTCAATTCATAAATTATTTTGTTTTTTTTATTTGCACTTTTTTTTAATCTACTATGCGTAGATGTAGCAGTAGTACGTATTCCCTTGCTTTTATACTAATCTTAAACCTTCGTATATCTGTGTCTTTGTAAATATTAATTTGTTTGGAGTTAATTACCTTAACAACAAACTTTATTATGACATGTAATCAATCATCATATAAATACGTAATGACAGTATGACCATATTCATCAGTTTCCATCCAAATTGGCGACAGCGACATTAACACCGCCGCGGCTGAAATATCCCCGCATTGTGTGGAAGCCACCGTCTCACCGCTGTTATCAGATTGATCACTATCTGATTAATAGCGAGCAGCTATCACGATGGTCATAATGTAATTAATTGGTAGACGCTGTCGCAGAAGTGAACCTACTTATCAACATTGTCCATTGGTTTCTGAGCGCTTTCATCATTATCATCATCAGCCCATCACGGTCCCAGTGCTGGGACACGGGCCTTCTCTCATAGAGGAAGTATGGGCCATTAGCATTTTGGTCTATTCGCAAGCATTTGACCCCCAACCCTCAACCTCCGTGGTGTATGCCTGCCCAACTACTACACCACAGAAGCTGACAACTGATGGAAAAACGTCAAAGTTATTCGACCATGTTTTAGAAATCGTTTTTTAGATGTAATGGTACAAATTATATAATGGTACAAGTACATAATCATATCCGTCTTTTAGTTATAGGAAATTATATAGGTAGAAAATAATTAATTAATTATTCTTCTTTGTTAAATATTATTGTTATATTTAATTTTATACACCTACATAATACTCATAGTTTACCGAATAAATTATTTACTCCCTAATTGAATTACCTCTCAATCCTTCAGCTAATTACAGTTGCCAATTACCTGCGATTGTTTACCCAACAATAGGAGATGGAGACATCCAGCCAAACATTACCGCAATACATATAGATACTAACAACAACTATACCAACTAATTGGAAATGTGATATATACTGTTAATGGGAAATAGGTATAGGAATGATATTGGATGTGTCTTCGTAATGTTAACTAGTTGATCCCCGCGGTTTCATCTGTGATTTTCCGGGATAAAAAGTATTCTTTATCCTTTTCCAAGACCTCAAGATTTATGGTATGGAACAAAAAATTTATGCACAAAAAAGGGTATTTAATTTTTAAAAGACTTCAAAAAAGGAGGATGTTCTCTATTCAATTGTTTTTTATGTTTCTTCCCTCAGAACTCCGTCATTTATGAACCGATTCGGAAAATTCTTTGCGTTGGGTTCAGTATAGCTACAAAGTGGTCCCATATAAATTTCATCGATATTTGACCTTGGACTTCGAAGATACATTGAAGTAGGTTTTTTTGTATTTCGTATACTTGAGTTTCGTATCTGGATGTTCGGGTACCATGGTCATCGTAGTTTCTTCACACACTCTTCACTCAGGCGAATCGTTGTTATGGGTCAGGATGTATGTAAGTATGTATGTGATCGTTAGGCGTTACTATTATAATTCAAACTGAAACTCAAAAGCTCTTTATTTAGTTTTGGCATCACAGACGCAAAATTACGAACGTCATTTTTTTACAATGGCTCTACCACAACATCGGAAAAAGAACCAGCACTCAAAAGCTACGGCAAAAACTGAGAGACATTTTTTATTGCATTTGCAACTAACTTGCACTACCTATAGTTTGAAATTATGCAAGAAATGCCTATATAAATCGCAATCGTAACAACAAAATAGATACGCCAAATATCACCCGCACAATCACATTCCGCCAATGCGTACTGTTACACATTGCAATATTGCTGACCTAGGGGCGCACCCCCAAAACTAATTAAATCGCTGTCAGCAATATGCCTCCCTATATAAACTGGTAAATTTAAGTATTCAAGGATTTTTCCTTAATCGTTCTCAAGCGACCTGACTATGGAGCTGACCCTAGGCCTGCCGGTCAGCCTAGAATAAGCAGTCAGGTAGAATAGCTGCAAAATTATTTTATTGTACTGTGAAGTGCGGGAAGTAGTCCGTGTGTGTTAAAAATTGTGGAAACAAAAATAAATGTTTGTGTGTGCCTAAAAGTTGTTTCTTTTTTATAACAACCAAGAGGTGCCACACAACAGTACGAAGCGTTTTGGTTTCACGTTTTTGATGCTAAGGAATGGAACTCTTTGCCGTCTTCTCTGTTTCCTATTAACTTTAATTTGGGTAACATCAAGGCCTGATTGAATAGGTGTCTTCTTAATCTACGTGCTCTATCTTCGGCTTCATCCTCGCTTACCATCAGGCGAGATGGTGGTCAAACGAAGATTTATCATAAATAAAAGAAACAATAGATACGACACAAGCACTACAATTCGCATTTTTCAATAACCAAAGAACAATCCTGCGGAAGCGGTCATAACCGTCATTTATAAGCCGCTACTTTCAATGTTATCTAACAGGTTTTGGACATCTCATGTTATATTTTATATTCCACGGCTTGGACCTCACAATAAAGATATAAATCAAGTCGGAGTACTGAATAAAATCGCCTATCTCGCTTTATCGGTGGATTGGTTGCTCCTTCATATTATACGCTTACGCTTTTCATATACAGGGGGATCTGATTTATGTTTATTTTTCCTCCGAAATGGACATTAAAACTTAGATTATAATAGAATATAGATTTTAGGTATTTTTTTTTTGTACACTTAATAGATCTATGTTTGGCCACTATCTCGCCTGATGTGAAGCGATGATGTGGCCTAAGATGGAGCACATAGATCTAGAGAGAGACGGCAGTTGAGCGGCTGCTCAGACCCGTCTCCCCGATGGTTCACCGAACATCATCCCGAAACACGACTAGGTCGCTTGACGGCATGGCTTTGTTCGGTGGGTGGTAATTACAACCACGGCCAGAGCTTACCACTCCAAAGCGCGTAAGCGGGTTTCATCACGATGTTTTCCTTCACCGTTTTAGAGCGAGCGTGCAAAATCTGCACTTAACTAAAAGTCATTGGTACAGGGCCGAGTCGGGATTCGAACCCAGTTGCGTCTGATCGAAAGGCGCATGAGTTCCCGCTGAGCCACACTCGCTCTAAATTATCGAACTCCGCTATTTCAAAAGACGTGTTATACTTTAAGGACATTCAACCTAATACAATATACACTAGTTTTGTTTATTATTTGAATTTAAATATAAGGAATAAACTACCCACTTTTTTATGGATTTAGAATGAATTGTCATCGAGTTGTGAGATATCCTGAAAGTTTTAGCTGGATAGCTAATCGGAAAATGCTCGAAATTTAAGTTGCAAGATTCCACTCGGAACGCAGATAGACAGACAAACAAGAAAGTGACTTAAAAAAACGTGGTAATAGTAATAAAATAAAATTATGAAACAACAGCGCCGGACGTTTCATTTGCGTCCAGAAAAAACAAGTTTGTTCTACTTCACCCACTCTAGTTCCAATAGCGTGCAGCCCCATAAAACATTCAAAATCAAAAAGCTACCACCCAACTAACAACAGCTAACCTGACCGCAATTTCACGTGCATTTTGCATAAAACACGGGCAAGTCCATCCAGAGCGTCGCGGGCGTAGCAGGGCCAGTGACTAGCTGGGATCGCTTAACCCATAAAAATCGGTAGTTCTAAAAGACCACTTGGTTTTTTGTGTCTCATGCCTTTAGGCTACATTATCTATTAATATTATAATTATTATAAACTATACTATACAAACATAGGAGAAGAACAAAACTAATGCATAATAATTATATTTTTTTCTAATATAAATCTTTATTATTAATCTTATTATAAGTAAGCTCACCATCGCGTCTCCCGCTGTATTTAAATAAATATTTATTTTAATATCAAAAAATACGGCTAATGATATATAATTATTTTGTTAGAATAATTACGAAGGTACGGTAGGGCTAAGTCTATTAATTAGTCTTTATACGTAGGGCAGTTTTTGGTTCCAAAACAGTGTTTTCGATTTCAGCAGCGCTACTAATTATGTCAATTCTTGACATTATGTTAGATATATATTTTGTACCGGTTATACCGGAAATGGTCCTCAAACTAGGTCGTCGTGGGCAGTCTAGCTAGTCCAACCTAGTAACTAGTCAGGCGAGCAAGGTAACTAATAACAATAAATTTTTCAAACGTCCTGTGTAACGAGCCGCCTGTGGCGATGGTCGGCGCGAGACTCGCTCTAAGGTGTTATTTTTGATGTAATAACAGCGAGTTACGTAAGTTTTTTTGTTGGTTGGCTAGTACTATTCTATATTCTGTGTATTTTTGTAAGAAGTCGTGAGACGAGCATGTCGTTCACCTAATAAGCAAAACGCCTGCCTTAAACAGTTGGAGCTCATCCAGGACTTTGCAAAATCTGACGCGGCATTGGGCTCACCATCCATCCTTACAGACCAAAACACAGTAGTATATGTTATATGTTTGCACAGTACTGCTAATATTCTTTAATTTGTGTTTAGGGAGTTATCAACACATCGTCTTTTTCAAAGTTGTTACGATGCCAACTGGAGTCAAGGTGGCTCTTGCACATGTCTGTGACTGATAAATGATAACGCAGAATATAGACTACCACAGTTTGCAAACCAGTCCACCTTTTTTAGATGTGAAATATTCACCTCAAATTGACAAATAAACTATAATATACGAGAAAAAGATGATTTTTTTGACGGAACATAAAAGGATTATGGGGAGATAGTCCACGCCTTAAATTATCAAAGAAACTATAAAAGACAGAAAGATGGCATAACGCCTAAAGGGAAGCTTGCATTTGGTAGTTTTATCTTGCTGCGCGTCACAGTACTACCCCCCTCACCCCGCACCATGAAGCTCCCTCAGGCGCTGATGAGTTAAACACTAGACTTAAATAACTAAGTACAACTTAAACTTATTTTTCTCCAAGCATGCGAAAAATACGCATCATGAGTGAAAAGTACTAATGTCCCACAAAAAATACTCATTTCCCATTAATGTAAAGGCACACAATAACCGCGTTAGCTTATTTCAGGTTTTCACTTCTTTTTGTTGGTAACCAAAAATTCAATTGTTTACAATCATACCACAGGACTCTGAGTTCCTTTCCGAATCGATTCCACATCGACCCCACTTTCATTACTTTTTCCCGATTGGTACCGAACTTTGTAACGGACTTTGATTGAAAATTGTTATACGGATTGTTTGGAAGTTATTTTATTTCGTGTTTTCGCAAACATTGACAAATCAGGGCCGCACCGGATCGAGACAATCGCGAAATTTCCGAGCAAAAGTTGGGCTTAATTTTTTCCTGTTTCGTACATTTGTACAATCGATGGGTTCAACGGGATTGCGAGTGGATGTTTCCATCAATTAATTGGAAGAGGAAAATGAAAATGCAAAAGGAAAATGAGAATGCAAGGATTAGAGCTCTCTGCCGGCATCTGTGTTTCCGGATAGCTATAATGTGGGTGTCTTTAAGACAAGACTGAACTAGTTTCTCCTAGGTGAGCGTGCTCCGTCTTCGACCGCATCGTCACTTAACAACAGGTGAAATAGCGGTCAACTGCAAGACTATAATTATTAAAATATCTAAAATAAATTCAGGGTTTGTATAGGGTTGTGCCACAGAATAATTAATAGTACACGTCTTACTTTTAGGCAAATACAGGTATCTTGATCTTGTTATATATTTTTATTTTGTTTTTATTTATGACTAATTTACGTTTGACTACCATCTCGCCCGATGGTAAGCGATGATGTGGCCGAAGATAGAGCACGTAGATTTAGAAGATACCTATTCACTCTAGCCTTGAAGATACCGTTATTCTATTACTTTGATAACTTGTTTTGTTGGTTGATAGTATTGATATGGGTGGGTTGGTGAAATAACCCATTAGGTATTTAACCTATTATGAATACTTATTAAGTACATTGCATGCCACGTAGGATAATGTTGACTTGTTCGAAGCAACAATTTCAACGACGTAAAAAAAAATGAAAAAATAAACTAAATGTCTTTGAAAAATTTTAGAGTTTTGCTGAACTAGCTGCGCCGCACGGTTTCATTCGGGAACTGTTCGTTTTTCCGGTATGAAAATGAAAGTATTCTGTGACCTATTTCAGGAACCTAAAGTGCTTATTTATCAAATGACATCAAAATCTGTTCAGTTGTTATGGAGTTAAATGATAACACACACACGCACATACATACACGTACGCGCACGCGCAGACTTTCGCATTCATAATATTAGTGCGATTTAATTACAATATACATAGACATAATATAAAACACGCAGTCATTTACAATTAGGTATTTCTTCGAATCCTCTAAAGCTGTTCACATTATTTCGAAATTTTTGTCGAGGGTGACCTCGAGGGCCTTTGTCCAACCCGAATCGTTTGGAAACCACGAAATGTTCACTTTTCAGTGGAGACCCATTTTAGGCGGGAAGCGTTGGGAGAGCCTTCTCACGTGTCATTTTAAATTGTAATATTATTATTTTTATAAGTATTTAATATGTATTTTTATTTTTTTAAATTGAGTTAAATATTTGCAAGTTTTATTTAAAAAATAAGTTCATAATTTTGGAAACTTATCTGACATGTCTGAAAGCAAGAAAGAAATCAAATTTGCCTAAAGGGACTCCTTTTAATAATATATTTAAGTTATTATATTGTTAGAATCAGAAATGGAATTTACTTAAAAAGAACAAGTTCGAACAAGAAATCCGTTTAATACACAAAAATCAACTACAACTACAACAACAAAATTTATTAACAAAAAGAAAAGTACCCACTGTTACACGAAATAACAAAATAACGATACGACGACTTGTAAATCAACGCTAATTACACTAAAATTGGCTTACGTCACCTTTATAACAACCGACAAGAATTCTAACAGGCATCCGTTCGCTACGAGCGCAAAGAAGCAAAAATGGCCGCTCCCGTCAAAGCGCCCGGTTTTTATAGATGGCGGCAGGTTGCTCGGAGAAGTAGGACGGAAGTTCCTTACAATATTATGTCTTTTAAGGTTTTTAGTTTTAGTTTCATGTTATTAGTAACAATGTATTAAATCGTTTTAAACTTTAATCAAATATATTGATAACGATCTTTTACTGATCTGCGGTTAGCTATTTTATTGGAAGTGCTACGTTATTTTATAATTAAAAATATTTTTTTTTGTTATTTTACAGATTAGCGCTGTGTGTAGGTAAGTAAATGGTAGAGATGTGTATTAGGCTCGTATTCTTCTATATTTTTGTTCATGATAATAATATATTTACCTAATTTGAACTTTTATAAGACCAAAACCGCAATAAGGACGTTCTTGAATGAAAGACACTCGAAAGTCCTTCAATCAAGACCTTAACCACTAAACGGTATAAGAAAGATAGAAGAAATTTGGTTGCTCCAACAGTTGGCCCGGTGGCCTAGTGGTTAAGACATCGGGACGGTATTCCAAGATACAGGTCCGATACTTGCCCGAGCAATATAATTTTTTCTTCTTCCTAGTTATTTAAAATCGTAATATTTTTGCTTAGCATGCGCTAATGTATTCAATAACAAAATAAATTTAAAAAATAAATTTATTATATACATAAATTTATACATATTTTTATTTTATTTTTTGTAAATTTGAACACTTCATGTATTCGTGACTACATTCTCCCCAAGCTTCCAGTCTATTTAAATCGCTCAGTTAATATAACCCGGATCGTCCCTTAAATTCGTGACCTACGCCTGTCCAGTTGGAATGGCATCTTTTGGGCACAATTTTGTTGTCCAGTAAGGATGACTTTACATTGGTCAATTTGTTTTTTTTAAGTCATGTATGAGTGCTAATAATAAATTATATATATTTTTTGTTTTTAAAACCTATTAATTAGTTAAAGGCATATTTTGGATGATAAATTTAAGATTTTTAATTATTCTTATTTTTTTATTTAGGTCAAAAAACAGTAACTTTAAAAAAAATATTATTATTAATGTCTCTCGTATGCAGGAGGCCGTCTGGGTAGGTACCACTGCTTTGCCAATTATTTTGCCACCGAGCTATAGTGCGCAAGCATCACCGTGTCCAGTTTGACAAGCATTGTAGCCAGCGAAATTACTAGGCATTTGCGACTTAATATCTGATGTCTCGGGGTGATTAGCGCAATGCTACGCAGCGCTTTTTATGGTATTAAAAGTTTTGGGTGGCACTGAAATTGCTAACGGCAGGCGTGGTGCTTACCATCAGGTAAACGACTTGCTCGTTCATCACATCTCATCAGTGCTTCATAAAAAAATACGTTACATAATTAATACCGACACGCAACGACTTGCTAATTTGTGGGCTTTATATACCGGAGCACGTCGGGAGACGATATAATTAAGGAGTGGTGCGGAGAAAAGGTCCAGGACCTGAACCTGTAGAGGCTGGATTCAACGAGGACTACGAGTTATAAGTCCTACGTGCTCCGGCTTCCTGCAAAATATAAAGAGATGTTCCTGGTTCCCGAATTTTGGCCCGAGGGAATACGTAGTGTTCCGGCGCTACAGAGAGGCTATACCGAAATGCCCTTTATCCTAGTGTCTAGTGTATATTAGTGTTTTTATAATGTGTATATATGTTAGTCTGTAAGGTATATATTTTACTCTGGTAGGTACTTTTATTCTGTTAACTGTATTATTGCCTGACATAAATGAATTTATTATTAAATGCTTTAACTGATTAAATAACGATCTGCCACCATTGTAAGCACACCCTTACGGCTTGGCACGGGCAGTACTGGCCTATTCAAATAGATTCAGCCAGCACTTGTGAAGTCAACTTTATTTATAACGTTCGGAGAGGGTTATATTTGTTCTTTTTGGAAAGCAAAGATCTTGTTTGGATGAAAATGGTTTGGTAATTAGGAAATGCTGTGGTGCCGTTTTTCAAGCGACGGTACCGATGTCTGAAAAATCTGGACGGTTTCTCGTATGCGAGAGGCCGTCTGTGTGGGTACCACCGCTTTGCCAGTTATTCAGCCGCCAAGCAGTAGTGCGCAAGCATTACTGTGTTCTGGTTTGAAGGGCACTGTAGCCAGCGAAATTATTCTTAAAAGATACTCTTAAAAAATTAACTTCACTCCATTATTAAATAAGTGCAGACTTGAGAAAAAGGTTCACGTCACCCTTAAGACAGTTAAATAATGGAAGAAAATATTCGACAATAGAGTTGGTGACCTTCGTAGCTCAATTGGTAGAGCGTCCCGCGCTGACGGCAGATCGGGTAGCGGATTCGGGTCCCAGCCGGTGGTCGATTTTTTTCTTTCCGAAATACCTAGTTTGTGTTTTTTGCTTGGCATTCGTTAATGTTTCATAAAATATAATAAGAATTAAATGCAGACTGTATTTTAGGCACTATCAAAGTGTTTTACTTGTTGCCAAGACAACGCCATCTTCCAATTTTTTTGAACGAATTACAAATGTCCACTTTAATCTTATCACTTTTGCGACACACATGTAATTTATATATTGGTCCTAAATTCGTAAACAAAGGCGATACAAACCGACACCTACGAAGTTTCGTATCTTATCCCACAGAGGTGACCCGAGGATTTATTATACAACCGTAACGGTAAGATGAATGTTTTGGATGTATGAAAAAGCATTTTTTTTACTTAAAGGCATATTTGTTGCCATAACTTTTAGAAGAAATATTGTTATTTTAAATTTAAAATTTGACTTAAATATACATTTTAATATTTATGGCAACTTTTTTTATCGAACTGAGTGATGAGAATAACAAGTCATTCGCCTGATAGTAAGCGCCACCCCTGACCATGACAATTATTATTGCAGTGGCACGTGGTGGCACCTAGAACTTTTAATACTACAAAAAGCACTGCGAAACACTGCATTGCGGTGACCGCAATAGATAAGTAATTTCGCTGACTACAATACCCTTCAAACCGGAACACAGTTATGCTTGAACACTACTGCTTGGCGGCAGAATATCTGGCGAAGCTGTGGTACCTACTGTTAGGAAACTGTACTGGTTAGCAATATAACTCTTTAGTCTGACCTCTAATGTCATGGTATGATTTAAACGTCATATTTGACATTGACGTTGACACACCGCGATGATTGGTCCGAGCCACCTGCCATGTTTTTTTTTCCTGTGACAGCACAGAAAAAGATGGCGAGGCTGGCCAGACTGCGGTAAGTGCGATCAACGGGTTTTCTTTTATAAATTGAGAAACTTATACTATTCAGTGGCACAGTTCCTGCTAGAGCGATCTAAAGTTAGTATCTAACGATACTAAATGATGATACGAATGTAAAAATAAATTGATGAGAGGAGTTCTATTATTGTTCTTTGTGAAAATGTGATGAGAGATGAGATAATAAACCGTTATTGTATGTTATCAAGTTATGTTTTCTTTATGTAGTATTTTAAACCCCTACACTTCAGAAGTGGGATAAACGGGTATTTTATTGTAAATCACTCGTTTATCCCGCCCACAACCTCAACCAATGCGTCATCAAAATAATGTAGATAATTTTTTTTTTGTTTTCTGTTCGTCATGCGTTATTTTCTCATACCATAGAATACCTCATATACCCCATGCATTTCTACTTCAGTTCATTTTAATATTGATTTCTCATAGACATTGCGCAATAATAGAACTCAAAGTAAGTACATCTGAGGATGTGATAGTCATCTTACTATTAATCGAGTGCAAAATGTAGGTGATTCTTGTAAAACACATATTTGTGTAGTAACATAATGGGTAAAGTAGTTAATTGTGACTACTAGAACGATAAGTCACTCGTGTATTAATGAGTGGTGGACGTAAACACAACCAGTAGCCTGTCAATGGCAGCTTATATACTTGATATTTTATAACGAGGTGAATGTTTGTAAGTGTTGCAGTTGCGGAAGGCGCGTGGCGCCATTTGTGGAGACTCGTGGTGACGCCGACGACACAGCGGCTAGTACTGGTTGAACTGATGCTATCGACGAGAGTCGTCTGGTCCTCGTCGAGCGCACAGCTGGTAGCGGTGAGTGTGAGACTCAACAATGACCGATGCATAAAATGAGCGAGGGAGCGGAAGGGAGCCAAAGCCTATGATATGATAGGTGGCAAAGCCGCAAGCGCTCTGCATATCATAAGTGATGCGGAAGGGAGCCAGAGAGATGGCAAAGCCGCAATAACTTTCATATTTTTATCATAATTGATGCGGAAGGGAGCCTGAGAGTTGGCAAAGCCGCAATAACTTTCATATTTTTATCATTAGTGATGCGGAAGGGAGCCAGAGAGATGGTAAAGCCGCAATAACTTTCATATTTTTATCATAAGTGATGCGGAAGGGAGCCTGAGAGTTGGCAAAGCCGCAATAACTTTCATATTTTTATCATAAGTGATGCGGAAGGGAGCCAAAGAGTTGGCAAAGCCGCAGTCACTTTTCATTTCGTTATGATAGATATAAATAACGCGGAAGGGAGCTAGAGAGTTGGGCAAAGCCGCAATCATTATTTATTTATACCTATCATATAAATGCTTGGGAAGTAGGCAAAGCCGCAAACATTCGTCAAGCAGTTCAAGTGTGGAGTTACCAAGAAAATGCCGTAAGGGTTCGAAGTTTTCACAGCATCAATCGTAAAATCGTAAATTTCTAAAAAGCTATCGTAAAACATTAAGGCATGCTTTGCAAATTTTACCAAGACCGAAAAGACGTGGCCAGTGTTGCGTAGACGACTTTTGACTTTTTATGTTCTTGCTTATTAAGTTCATCAAATCTGATACATAAGGACCAGGTAATCCGGTTCGAAGGACCTATATGTACGGGCGGTAGTATCCACACCGTGCATATGAGATTGTTTGTAAGGAACGCGACGGAATATTACGAAGTAAAAAAGACGTCTGTTTGTTGAGTGGGTTTATTTCACACTAATTAAGTAAAATTGTTAAAATGTAAGGCGATGCGCTCGCAGGCGCAATCCGCTAAGTTGGCAGAAAACATAAATGTACGCTCGCTCGTACAGTGGTACCTATGCTCTAGCGAAAAGTGGAAAGCATCACTATGATCCGATGATCTGATGAGTCCACCCATTGTGCTTTACTCTTAAGTTGTTTTCATGTACCTACTGATTATTTTTGTTTGGTGTACAAGAAAGTTTTGTGTATTGTGTATTGTATGATGATCATGATTTTGGTCTCAAAACATGTGGACGAGTTTCTTACTCCCCGAGAGAGCTTTCGCCGTTACGATATAAGTTAGAGACCATAATCAAACGTAGTTTTCAGGTCGATTATAGTGAAACTTATTCTGTTATTGACAAATTCTTAAATTAAGCCGAACTAAGTGCAGCTTGATTATAAGATATAGTTTTATGAGAATGTATCAAAATATTTGTAGTTGACGACATAGTGTTTTCAAATGTCCGGTTTTATTTGGTCAACTTTTTTTTTTTTACAAGAAAGATTCGAGTAACTTTTACAAAGACGTCTAATAATATAAAGAAAATAAAAGAAATAGTATTTTTTTAAAGAAAATAAACATCCAGTAAATTATGTATGCGTGTGAAAGACGTCATTTTGTCACTTAAAGAAATTCGTGTGGTACAAATTAATTAAATCTATAATACCGACTTCACTGATCGCATCTACGTCAGTGGTTCATAAAGAAGGAAAGTTAATCATGAGTAAGTGTTATGTGCGACCGGCTTCGATTCTGTTAAATATAGCTAAGAATACAGCATCTTTATCCCGCTGACTACTACGCGCTGTTTGCACGTAAATGTTTAAGTTGTTGTGTACAACATAAACTTTAAACAACAATTAACGTGATATTGCAGGACAAACATTAGGGCCAGGTAACTGAACAACGAGACACGATTAGTTTATTAAAACAAAGAGTCGTTGGTTAGAGTTAAGTTGAGCACCAGCTTTATCAACACATATTTCTGGCTATAAGTGAAGGGATGATATACATAGTTCATTTACCTTGTTCTATTACAATTCAAAATACATAATTGTGATGACGTTATTAAGTTATCTACGCTAAGCGTTGTGTCTTTTTCTTTATTGAACTACCTTATTACATATCAGTTGTACGAAAATAATCAATATTGAGAGTTTTATGATAGTTTCCGTAGTTTGTTCGCTATTTATTTCGAACACGAGTCAATGGCTTGCTATCAACACGCTGTCGCTCAAGGTGACGTAGTTGTCGAGCTATTTTAACTGAATTGGTATTCTACAATAAATCTATCGTGTTCTGATAGCGTTACTATGGCTACACCTGAAAGATTTCGAAAACCATACAACTGCAACATGACAGTGATATTGTGCTACTTACAACTTAACATAATACCAATATTTTGCAAACAATGACAGTCAACTCGTAGTAGTATCTTAATAGGATGGTAATACCATTCGACTATTGTAGTACGGTAGATTCCAATAGTCCTAATCCTACGACATACCATTATTTCGTCAATATTTTATGGAATTGATATCCTGGTGAGTAGCCAGATAAAGCGGGTTTTAGACGAGTAACAATTATGTTCTGATCGAACTTACTTAGATGCTACTATGTAATAATGTGCTCCGTGAATGACAAAGGAACCTAAATCACATACTTTTGTCGAAATGTAGGTAAATCACTTTAGTTTCGAAAATACAGTCACGCGAAGTGTGCAGTCGTTTTCCCTAAGATGCGCCGTTTTGTGAAAACGTACGTGCATGTAAAGTTATTATCACTGTTATTAGAAATATTAAGACTGTTACTACTTTAATAGTGTTTCGCGACCTTATTAGTTACTTTGGTGCGCCAACGTGGTTGAACACCGATCAAGGGAGGTCGTCTACAAATAACATAACTTTCGTAAAGTATATATATATATACATATATTATTATGGAAAACGCAGTTGCTACACCAAAATTGCTAGTGGCAAGTACTAGTAGTAGTGGTGGAGCGGTTCAATAAAACTATTCTCGCAGCTATATCTGTAAAATCGATGACATAAATTAGGACGATTGTGTACCACTGTTCATAAAACGAAGTTTATATCATCTAGAGCCCACCCGATCTTTGTTTTGGTTTTAGGTCACCTATTTCGAAAAACATACATAACAATTAATTTCATCTTTATTAGGGTATCATATAATTATACAAACACGGTGTTAATATATACTTAAAAGTGGCGTTAGTACCCGTACTAGGAAATTCTGACAGCTACTACGATTTCTTCCACTGGACTTTTTACAAACATAGCAGTTTATGAAAATATAATGTATGTTCGTAAAAATCTGCACAAATTCAGGGTGAATAGTGACCACCACAACATATACACTGGAATTAAGGATAGAATTGCAGTGCCTAGGTTTAGACTGAGTAAAACGAATAAGTCCTTGATGGGCAATTGTGTACGTTTTTACAATAAAATTCCAAAATGTATAACGGAGCTCACAGAAAGTAGTTTCAAATTGAGTGTGAAAAATATTCTAATGAAAAAAAGCATACTACGCTGACTATGCAGCTAGTAATTACATAGAAGACAAAGATTCATGGAACATTCCGCTTCTGCCAAGTAGCCAACTGGCACATAAGAAAAATAATACTGTCAAAAACAAATATAAAATATTGTAACAAAAGTTCTAAAAAAATATGCCCCTCAGTTTCTTGCCGTATCTTCTGAGTAGTGGTTCTTTTTCCGATACGGTGGTAGAGTCATTGTAATAATTGACGTTTATAAGTGCGTCTGTGACGACAAAATTGAATAAAGAACTTTTGATTGATTGATTGATTGATAAGTCAAATGGCAACCCTGAGAATATTCTCAGAGAAATAATTAATGAAAGTTTAGATACTACCTACCTGCACTAATAGAGGTTTGGAGGGATGTCAGATCTGTAGTAATCGACCAATCTTTGAGCGTGGCGATTTAGTAAATCTGAGAAGAAAGATACTTTATAACGACGGAAAATCAAAGAAATAACTCATGAAATGTCTAGGTAATTATCGTTTTAACTATAAAATGTGATATAATTGAAGATACGCCTCTTATGCGCAAAAAGCGCACGTAAAGTGGCGCGGCATTGAAAGTTTTAAACCATATTTTGACTTAAATGTTAATATTAGTATATTTCAGTTACTTCCATAGTACCTACTATGGCTAAAGCTGCGGAATTACAAACCATATTTGTGTTACAAAAAAAAGAACAATTCGTTCCATTTATAACATGAAAGCTAGTGACTTTCTTAGGGAACGCTTTAAAGAGATCAATTCTTACAGTCGCTTGACAATAGATTTATAAAAATTAATGCATGCCCACAAAAACAATAGCAACTTTAATAAATAAAAACAGTGAGTTTCATAATTATAACAATAGACATAACAATAAGTTGTATCTACCTAGATTCGTTGCAATGAGTTAATGGTTCGTTTATGGGATACTGTTTTACACTTTTGCAATAAATCACGTGAGGGCAGTAATAAATTACCAATGTGTAGATTCAAATCATTAGTTAAATCTAATCTTAAGAAGAAAAGATAATTTACACAAAATATACAATAAATGAATATTATGTTAATCACAAAAATGCATGACCTGTATGCACTAAGCTCCATAATGATAACAATTAACGAACATGTGTTGTGTTGTGCATATTGCGTGCGGTGCCATGTGAAATGTATTATGTCTTTGGTCATTCATTCAATTAAACACGTAAAAGTTGGTTTGAATGTTGGAGGTGACTGTGTTTTTCAGTAATGGTCACTCAAATGTCGTTGCTTGCGGCAGATCTGCGTCGGGTCACTCACTCCCTTCCATCGAATACTAGATACTAATTTGTAATTTTGTAGCTTTGTGTATGATCATAACAATTTAATAATACCAAATAATAATTTAATAATAACAATAATTTGATAATAGTAATGGTTCACTAATTATTGTGTTCACTAATGTTCTTTTTCTCTTCTAATTGCTGTGCCCAACAGGGTCCATAGTGAGGTTTATTTATTGACAACAACTGTGTAATAGTAATATGGAACGCAATGGGTGATTGAAATTGAAATTGAATATGGTTGAGGGGAGTGATGGCTGGTCCACAGGCCATACTCGGATGCTGCTTGTGGGGACTTGTCTGGTCTGATCACTCTGACAGCTACTGTATCTATATATCTATTTACATATTAATTGCTAATGTTTTCATGTTGCTGATACTATGACTGTGGGACGTCTTAATCGCGCTTCTGGTTTGACATTGCGTAGTGTGTTATGTTCATTATAATTTATGCCTCATTGTTCAGTGATGTATTTTGGGAAGTTTAGGGCGACAAAAAAAAGAGATAGCGCTGTAGTTTTCTTGGTGTTGTCTTTAATAGCAGGCGTATTTCTGAAGCACTAGTGGAGTCGGTATTCGCATTTATTTCTGAGCCAGGACTTCAGTTGGGTATGGGAGAGAAATGGGTAGACATACTTACCTTAAGTCTTGATATTTTAAGTTACAATTGTTAACGTACTTTAATTGATTTGTATGATGTGTGACCTTAAAGGTGCAGTTTTTGTGCCTATTTGGTAGATATATTTTGGCTTTTTGAATGGCGCTAGACGCCCAAAATGTAAACATTCAGTAAAGAGAAAGTCAACTGTAAATATTGATGGTTTTAACCAGCAGATATATTGGGATCACTCGTAGTTGAAATTAAATATAGTGTGGAATCGCATGTCAGTCATAATAAATGGAATAGTGTGTGGTGTATTGAATGATAAAAATTAATTTATTTGGTTCATTCTAGGAATAAGTAATTGCATTATTGATTTTAATTGGAATCACATTCTTGTAATATTACCCACGTCATGACAATTTATTGGGTGCGTATCATTGGTTCGAAATACATTTTACATGTTATTTACATTTCAATGTCGTCCGTTGAGTATAAATGACTTTTGCCGTAACGGACAATTGGTGTAATTCTGTTTGATATACGTAATATTCGTTATGTAATTTAGAATCTGTACCATCAGTTGATATATCTGTCTACTGTAGTACTATTTTTTGATATACTACTAATGTTATATATACTCTTCAATTATCATATTTTATTTTTAATGTAAAGATGACTAATTAACGTACTATGTTTTTGGTATACCTAATTTATTTTTAATTAATACAGTATTGTTTTAATGACTAGTACAGGGAAAAGTAATATATAGGTGCAACGACAACTGAACACAACAGTTAACAGTTTGAAATATAATAATAGGACTCGATGTTTAATTAGGTATGTTTTTAAATTTGAATAAAAAAAATTATTATTTAAAACAGCAATACTATTTGAAATATGTTATGGTAAAAATAATTATGTTTTGTATATGTAAATGAATAAAAATAAAAATAATTAATGACTATTGTAAATATAAATGAATTATAATGGCAAATAACTTTGACTAATGTAGATGTAAATTAATTATATAATTGACTATTTTAGATGTAAATTAATTGTAATGTTGACATACACTATTGAATTGGGAAATTCCTGTGGTGATAGTTGTACTTGAATTTGAATAAATATATAAATTATTATGTATAGTGAATTATATCTAATAATTGTTATTTAATTTAAGGAGTATATCACATGATTATATATTTTTTTGAATAGTTTTCTTTTGAAATGATGTGTTTTGAATTTCGATCAAACGTTTATTATATGTAATGTATAATGGTCATAATAATTGGTGTCTCAAACGTTTGTATTTATTTTGTAAATATTTTTTTTAAATCAGCCAGTTATTACTTACATAAATTTATTATTGTAAGGAAGTGTGTTTCTATGAAACTAACATTTGTTATAATATTCATAAGTAATATTTTTTATGTTCTTTTGGTTTGTTTTATTGATTCACAAGAATGTGTATGTGTTATTTATGTATCTTACAGCGAAGGGACTCGCTTTAGCAGGATGGCCGAGCTGTTAGGAAACTGTACTGGTTAGCAATATAACTCTTTAGTCTGACCTCTAATGTCATGGTATGATTTAAACGTCATATTTGACATTGACGTTGACACACCGCGATGATTGGTCCGAGCCACCTGCCATGTTTTTTTTTCCTGTGACAGCACAGAAAAAGATGGCGAGGCTGGCCAGACTGCGGTAAGTGCGATCAACGGGTTTTCTTTTATAAATTGAGAAACTTATACTATTCAGTGGCACAGTTCCTGCTAGAGCGATCTAAAGTTAGTATCTAACGATACTAAATGATGATACGAATGTAAATTAAATTGATGAGAGGAGTTCTATTATTGTTCTTTGTGAAAATGTGATGAGAGATGAGATAATAAACCGTTATTGTATGTTATCAAGTTATGTTTTCTTTATGTAGTATTTTAAACCCCTACACTACCCAGACGGCCTCCCGTATACGAGAGACCTACCACGAGTAAATATTTATGAATAAAAAATATATATTTATATTGACATACGAAAACTTTTCAATTTAAAAATTCAGCTGTAATAGGCTTGCACCCCTCAGAAGCTCCATACAAAGCCCGTTCACTTACCATTTACCCTCATAAAAAATACCACATCCACACTTCTCCACTCAAAGAACCCTGACCATCAACGATCAAGGGATCGTTTTAAAATCATTCATCATCCGATACAGGGATGATCTTTCTGTTTCCTTCCCATTTTGCGTTTGTATCTCCGATCCCTTTGTGAGCCCCTAATGGCCAAAAGACGCTGAGTCAGATCTTCCCGTGTTCCGTAACGATAAATATGTATGCGATAGTCTGTTTCTCTGGATGCTTACAAATTGCGGTAATTGCGATATGATTCGTAATAAATTTAAATACCGGTGGTAGGTTTCTCGTATGCGAGAGGCCGTCTGGGTTTGCCAGTTTTTTAAAGGCCTATTCAAATAGATTCAGCCAGCACTTGTGAAGTCAACTTTATGGTTGTATTTGTTATTTTTGGAAAGCAAAGATCTTGTTTGGATGAAAATGGTTTGGTAATGAGGAAATGCTGTTGTGCTGTTTTTCAGGCGACGGTACCGATGTCTGAAAAATCTGGACGGTTTCTCGTATGCGAGAGGCCGTCTGTGTGGGTACCACCACTTTGCCAGTTATTCAGCCGCAAAGCAGTAGTGCGCGAGCATTACTGTGTTGTGGTTCGAAGGGCATTGTAGCCAGTGAAAGTACTGGGCATTATGAGACTCAAGAGCTAATTGTGTCAGGGTGACAAAAATAAGAAATATTTAAGACTAATAAGAAACAGAAAGATGTAGAAATGTTAGAAAAAGTACAACGTAGGCCTACAAAAATCGAAATATCTCTATAAACAAAATTTATGAAGAACATCTTTCTGAACTTAACTTGACCAAATTGGAACAACGGATACAAAAAGGATATTTGTTTGAAACGTACAAGTAAGGTACTAAATGGACACTACAATGCCAGCAATTTCATAAAATTAAAACACAGCTGAGATTTGATTGCACATTATGATTGTTCTGAAAAATAATAAATAAATACGCCCACCGATCACATACATTGATCATGGCCTCTAACCAGGAGCTATGAGCACCATAGTCCCACAACACCCAGACATTGTTTTCTTTGCACAAACATTTGTCCCGTCGCGGGAATCGAACCCGCAACCTCAGTGGCGTATGAGATTTATCTATGTATTTATAAAGATTTATTTATTTGAGCCAACCTGCCCAACCACTACACCACAGAGGCTGTCAGAATAAAATTGATGTTATTAATACCATTAATACTTTCTCTTCATTGTATTAATATTTTTAATTATAATAGTGAAGCAGACTCAGCATATCCGCATTACATATCCTTTTAGTTTAAACACTTTTACAAAGTAACGCACAGAAATCTAAATGAAAATGTACTTTTATTTAGATTTCTGTGAAGTAACCAATATAGTCTTTCTATATATTATATTATCGTCTACGAAGTCTTTGAAGTAGTACAGTCCACTTTGCTTAGTAAGTTAATTCGTTTATTCGCTGTAGTAGAGAAACGTAAACACATGACTCCGTAGGAATTAAACTTATGCCTTCATAAATTTTACTAAGTAAATATTTTTTTTCCAGCGACGATATACTGAGCCTCTAATTTCTAAGGTCTAGGATAACCAAACTTCTTTACAATGTCTCTTTTTGGCTAAAGTAATTTATGGGTTATTAAATTAATATTACGGTATTAAAATGTAAATATGTAAACTAGCTGCGCCCCGCGGTTCCACTCGCGGTTTCCCGTGACAAAAAGTAACTTATAGATAGATAACACTTTATTGCACTTAAAAAAAACAGAATTACAGTTAGTAATACATAATTAATAAGAACAATAGGCGGTCTTATGTACTATTCCAAGTCCTAAAGTATCTATATACCAAATTTCATCAAAATCGGTTCGGTAGTTTTTGCATGAAAGAGTAACAAACATACATCCATACATTCTTACAAACTTTCGCGTTTATAATATTAGTAGGACAGTTTGATTTCAAAAATATGATACGCACCCGACTGAAGATACCTCTTCTAAAATACAACATCACGTCTCTACTTGTTTCCACCAGGTAAGACCAACCAAATTCAAGACCATTTCCACCTACAAACGAACAATACACGCACGTTTCCCTTTCTCCTTTCCCGTGGGGAATGCGACACCAAAAAAGGCTCGAAGATTTACACCTATCCATAAATAACCTATATCGAATATTTACATAGGCATAAACAATCGCGTTTCGAGACCAGTAGAGCAGAAACGCCCAGTTTCGCGGTAACACAATGGTGTATTTACATTACAAGTGGCGTCGCCGGATAACGTTCCTTACGCGTCCTCAGAGCGGTATAATGTGAAAATCTTTTGTTGGAGATCAAACGATTACTTCGATGTAAAGGCGCTGGATTAACCTTCAAGGCTTGGAAGAATGTAACCGCATTGCAAGTGATTTGCATATTACTTGTACAATAATATTATTAATAATAATAAATCATACATACAAATATACTTCATGGATAAAGCTGTTCCTAACACACATAGATTGAAAAAACTATAACTGAAAGGATACACATATACACAGACTAAATTGAAAGAAAAAGTTACTGGAATCTGGAAGATGCACAAAGTCTATATCGAACTTCACGTGCTTTCCAGCACCAGAATTATACCCACACCTTCTCCACTATTTGCAACAAATTGACTTACCCAAAAATATATTTATGACAATGCAAAAAGCCGCACTATTAAACACTTGATGAATCGTGTGAATGTTGTTGCAGGAAGACATAACTACAGAATCAAATTCCCAAACTGAACTCCACTTGGTCTAGTGGTACCTTGGTCTACCTGTGGTTTTCAGTATAATACCGACGTTTTTAAAATTTAGAGAGAAAAGAACCTTTAAAATAAAATATTAGCCTACAACCATGGTGAACAGAATTGAAGTCGCTTATTTTTTGTTATAAAATGTATTTATTACTATCCTCTATCTCTTCTAGTATTTCTATCCTCTCGCCATTTGTTAAGTCCTTTGTTGCCATAGCCACAATGAGTGTTAAACGACGCCTCTACGCGTCGCAAGTCTCTTTGACTCACGGTGACCACCTAGCGCCCCCCGAGAATTGCGAGACCACTCCGAATTATAAGATTTCCTGGAGAATTTAAACATGGAAACAACGACAGATTTTTTTTTGTAAATCGAGCCTTACTAAACTTAATCTATATTATAATGGAGACCGCTGCCGTGTACAGAGCAATCAGAAAAGGCCTGTGCTCAGAATAATACTGTGGGGTAATGTGAAGAATCCACAACACTAGTTTTCAGCTCAGGCCCATGAAGAACAAAATAAATAATTGAACATACAGTTTTAATATAGCAGTAGGTATTATAAAACACTATAAAGATCAATAAAAATTAGAATTTAACGTTGATTAAAAACTTAATCTATAAACCGCGTTTAAAGAATAAATGGATTTAAATTGCATTGTTATCGAGTTGTGAGCTACCCTGAAAGTTTTAGCCGGATAGCTAATCGAGAATTGCTCGAAATTTGAGTTGCAAAATTCTACCTAGAACGACAGACAGACAAACAAACAAGAAAGTGAATTAATATAAACGTTGGAATAACAATATAACACTACCTGTCACCTCTATGCAATGCAGAGTCCGAGTGCCCTTTATAAAGCGTTTGGAATTATAAGATTTCACACCAGAGTTTAAACACAGAGGTCTCTTAATGCCTTTTGTACTGACTGCATGATGATCTCATTCGTGAAATGCGTAGGCGACAAATCTCTTATATGCTTAATCAAAATACAAACAAATTTCACTTTTACGGCTTTTAGAATAGGGTGTATATTCAAATGCTAGCTTTTGAGCTGGTTTCTCTACGAAAGCGCATGTGGGTGTTATTTTTGCGGAAATATTTGGTTTTGCCAACATTGTAATTTTAAATGGGTTATTTATGAATCGGATTCAAGGTTTGAAGCAATAAAACTGTACCACCAAGAGGCGTGATAAAAGAATATTTTAAAAAAGTGCTTACAAAATAACGACGAAATGTACCGACGTTATGTGCCAAATAAAGCACACTTGGCATTTTTTTTAAATTGGTCTATTTGCAAATTATAAGCGAAAATATTTATATTCATTTAAATCATCATCACCGTCATCAATTAATTACATTCCCACATCTGGGATGAGTTTTCTCTCTGCGAGAGAACATGGGTCATAATCTACTGCCACGCTTTTTTATGATAATAATATATGCCAGTTCTCTCACGTATTTTTTGTTCATACCCTTTTAGACAGATATTTATTTAAATAAATGGTGATTATATCTAAACTATCAATATGATATACACAATCAATATGAATTTTTATCATTGATTCAATGTCCAAATAGCCTAAACCACCATTATCAAACCGAATGAACCGAATAACGCGTGACGATGGTAAAAGACCTGCCTTAGGGCATGACGCTGATCTCTTGGGAGTTGGGGCGGCCTCTATGCTTGATACTACAGCACCGTCATATCTTTCAGAGACGCAGAATAAGGCTGGCGCGGCGGCCGAGCAGCTCAAGCGGCGCAAATATGCTAACCTTGGTATCGGTTACATATTTGAGCCGTTTGGTGTGGACACTTTGGGTACGTGGGGACCGGGAGCTCATCGTATTTTCAAAAGTCTGTCAGAGCGCCTGCTCGACGGGACGCGTGACCAAAATGCTGGGAGTTACTGTGGTAGTGGCTGGACGTATCAGTATTGCAATCGAACAGGAAAATACTGAAACTTTTGGGCTATCTATAAGCCTATTATAGTCAATAGTTTGTCCATTTGCTATTCCTTGAAAGTAGTAAAGTTTAGTTTTAGTAAGTGTAAATTTTTTTTTAGTAAAAAGCCATTCGCCCGTTAAAAAATAAAACTAAACCACACAACATAACAAAGTATTCATAATCATATTCATATTATTCATAAGTTCAAGTCCAAGGCATTGTCTCGACGCGTGTAAAATCGGTCGCCAGCAATTAGACCGGACTCCTGAACCCTGGGATCCTACTACGGTGACAAAATTGCGACTTAAAATAATAATTCATTAATCCTTGCTTAAATATTAGCGATGCTATTTTGTAATTATGTCCGCCGTCATAAATTGAATTGAATTAAATTGAATTAAATTAAATTTTTATTTTATATTGACTTTGATTTAAAATTATTTGTTGACATATTGATTATTGTATTGATTTTATTGACATTATTGATTATTTTATTTTGACATTTTTAATGAAACAAATTGATTAATTACTTACTAACATTTTATTACCTTGCATTTTTACTAACAAATATGGATAATTATGTCTGAATTATTAATAAATGAATTGAATGAATTGAATAAAACAATCCAGATTGCAATGGATATACAGCAGATATCGAGTTATTAGACGAATCACTGTCAAAACAATTTTATTGATAGCTAGGTAGATATAATAATACAAATGTGACCGAGATAAACACTGTTAAAATAAAGAAATTGTTTCCACTCATATCACTAAATGACATTTTGTAAATTATTTACAATTTTTTTCCGAACAAAACCATGCCGTCAAGCGACCTAGTCGTGTTTCGGGATGACGTTCGGTGAACAATCGGGGAGACGGGTCTGAGCAGCCGCTCAACTGCCGTCTCTCTATAGATCTATGTGCTCCATCTTAGGCCACATCATCGCTTCACATCAGGCGAGATAGTGGCCAAACATAGATCTATTAAGCGTAAAAATAAAAAAAAAATAACATCTAGACATGTAACCAATGACGTTTCCTGTACTGAAGGAGAAGGTCCCAAGTTTAAACCTCGGCTGCGGCGAAATATTTTGCATACATAAGAGTTTGTTCAGCTACGAGTATATACACTCGATTAAAGAACCAAACTGCTACTCTATTCGTGAAAATCCAAAATTTGACCCCGGAAAAGAATATAACTTCTACGAGAAAACGGAAGTCATGCATATCTCTCAAAAAGTGAAAGCTGGGCTACTCTAGGGTAATAATCATGATGTAGGTATTCCGAATTCCTTCCTGATATATCATACTTCCGCAAGTAAGTATCACAAGTAGGTCCCTAAAGCCCGGATCCAGTCAGGAGTTACTGTTATTGTCGAGTAAATCATCTTCGGTGTACCTCTTACGTATTCTGTGTCAGTGGTTTATGGACTGGTTGGCGATTTGTTTACGTCATGAATTTGCATAATGCTATTGTAGCGCTTATTAAATTGAAATTTGAGTAGTGCACGTTATCGGAAGGAATTTGATCTCGCGATGCCGATGGGTTAAGCAGCGTAGGTTTATTGGTCTAATAATATAAAGTGTAAACGGTTCCCTATTACAAGTTTAAAATTTTAAGGATATAATTCATTTTATAACAAAAAAGACTGACTTTAATTCAGATGTATCTTCTAAGTTCAAGATTGAATATTGATGAAATTTATATAGGTCCATATTGTAGCTATACTGAACCCAACGTAAATGAATTTACCAAATCAGTTTATAAATAACGGAGTTCTGAATAACAAATATAAAAAAAATACAATCAAATTGAGAACCTCGGAAGAAATTTGGTTATTAACCATCAGGCTCTTTTTTTTCTTATATGCTCTTTTCTTTTTCCTTTTCCTTGTTTTCCTTTTCTATTCCTCTTTATATCTTTTTTCAGTTTTTCTCTCCCATCTCCATACCTTTTTCTTACAGAGTCGCCAGCATATTTTTTTTTTTTTACGCTTAATATATCTATGTTTGGCCGCTTTCTCGCCTGATGTGAAGCGATGATGGGGCCTAAGATAAGATAAGATAAAAGCACAGAAATCTAGAGAGAGACGGCAGTTGAGCGGCTGCTCGATTGTTACCGAATCACGCAAACACTACTAAACGGATTTTGATGAAATTTAATATGTAGGTACTTTAGTTCCTAGAAACGGACATGGGATACTGTTTATCCAGAAAAACTGCGGATGAAACCGCGGGATGCAACGAGTAAATTATAAAATAGGGAAAATAAATTTCTGTCGAAATCAAACAAGGTTTTTAAAAATTAAAAACTGTATTTCCTTTTTTCTTATTATTTCTATTTAAAAAACTATACGACTATTTAAAAATGTCTATTACTTTTATGTCACATTTCACCCGTATTTTGTATAATTTGTTGCAAATAAATGTCTTATTCTATTCTTTTGAAATAAAGTCTAAAATATCTAGAAATGCCAACCTGCACTGCTTTAAATTTAAAAAATCTTCATTCTCAACTCTCCCGTGTTTTGAGACGAGTAAACTTCTCAGGTAGCGCAACTCGGAATGAGCTGTAAATTCTTGGCTGACATCTTTACGTGCTGAAGACAATGAGGTGACTCAACCGCTTTGTCTCTTTAATAAACTGGGAGTAAAGTTTTAAACGCAAGTTGTAAAAATATTTTTAGTTTTTTGAGAGGTGATGAGGGTCGCGGAGCGGAATTGCGGCACACACAGCCTTCTGACCTTCTGTTGTCTTTGAAAAGGTAAATGTTAGTTCAGTGCGAATAAAAGTTTCGAACTCAACCACCAAATTTCTTAAGAATTTTAGTTTTATCAGCAATAAAGCATGCTTGGTTTTTAGCAAGGAGCATTCATTGGTATTTAGCAAACTTTTTAGATATGTAAAATATTTCGTCGCAACCGAGGTTTGATCTCTATGGCAGAAGAAACGGCCAACCTTGGTGTCGGAGTTTTTACTCCGGTTGGCGACACACTCACACGAGAGAAGAAGTGAGCTATTGTCTAGGGTGATGAGCGCAGTCAGGTGCAGTGCCGCACAAGATTTTGCAAAGCAAAGTTCTAAGTAGTGTTTCAACTGTTATGGGCAGGAGAGTTTCTTACTATCAGCTAAACGACAATCAGTTAGTTTAAAAGTTGGCTAAGTACCTAAGATGCTAGCATTACATTCACAGCCTCCGTGGTGAAGTGGTTGAGAAGGTTGGCTCAAATATCATCACCGAGGCTGCGGGTTCTATTCTCGCGACGGGTGAAATGTTTGTGCACAGAAAAAAAGCGCAAGCATTTGTTACGTGTCTGGGTGTTGTGGGACCATGGTCCTCGTAGTTCCTGGTCCCTAGATACAGGGAATTCCAGTTAGTTGCCAGGATCTATGTATGTAATCGTTGGGTGTATTTATTTATTAACAACTATGATGCTAACACATTGTAGGGTAAGATATCTAATAATATTTTGATATTGAATGCATGATAGGTGAAAATTTTACCCGTAATATGATATAGGAAGGAAAGAAGAAATTTGGTTGCTCGAGCAGTTGGCTCGGTGGTCCAGTGGTTAAGTTATCGGGACGGTATTCCGAAGATGGAGGTTTAATCCCTGTCCGATCAATGTAATTGTTCTTCTTCCTCCTTATTTAATATCTAAAGATTGACATCGAAACGATCCTTTTGAAGGGTGAAGGTTATTTCCAAGACCAGGTACATATATGTAGGTATACCTTGACTCATAGGTCTATGAAGGAACTGATACGAAAAGAAACTAACAGAGACATCAACTTCAATCACCCACTCAATACACGCCACAGATTAGCCACCAGGTTCCCGACCCGAATCGAGCAAAACGACTTGTACAGTCCGCACCAAAAACAAATGTAAAAAAGAGACATCCCCTCAGAGTTTCTTGGTGCTATCGTCTCAAGCGAGTGTAAGAATTATTGTTTTGCCAATTGAATTAGTTATTTTAATAATTGTTGGTAAATTCTAAATGGTGTATCGAATAGACATTATCAAGTGTAACGAAAGCTCTAAAAGAATGCCCCTCAGTTTCTTGCCGTGTCTTCTGAGTAGTGGTTCTTCTCCGACACGGTGGTAGATTCATTGTGACGTACCTTAAGAACGTCAATGATGATTAAAATAAATAAAGAGCTTTGATAGAAGCCTGAAGTCCACTTATTTCACAAGACCCACTGTGTGAATCCTGATAACTAACGGCAGTGCTATCTCTTGACTAAGATTCAACTCCAGGAGTCTTGTATCTAACAGAATTTGAATGAAAAGATATCTACTATGAAAAAGAAATTAAAGTAAGCCCTAGAAAATGTAATAAGTTCTTTATTTTTAACCTAATATTTTATAGTTTCTAACACGGGCGTATTTCCGAAGCACTGATAGAGTTTTCGAATTTCTTTTCTGGGCCAAACTTCAAATTTGGGTATGGGAAGAAATGGGTAGACATGATATTTTAAGTATTTTTAACGTGTTTTAATTGATTTGTATTATAAGTGCATGACGTTTAAAATTGTCTATTTAGTAAATATATTTTTACTTTTGGTTTCTGTAGATTTAATTACCGCTTTCCACGCCTCACTAAAGATTTTTAACAAGACTTTGAAAGAAGCAGCCGTCTAAAAACTAGTGAGTAGATTATGTGTATTCACAATCTAGTGAGTATCAGTTGCTCCCAGTTTCATCCGTCGTTTTCTAGGACTAACTTATTTTCTATTATGACCTATCTATGTATTTACAATTCTACATACTAAAATCACTGAACAGATTTTGATGAAATTTGGTATGCAGGTTCTTTAGGTCTTAGAACACGACATAGGCCAGCTCAACTTTTCGGGACAAAAAGGGGTCCTTTTCCAGGACCTCAGGTAGTTTTGCGTGATTCAGTAACAAACATCCATCCATTCATCTATCACAAACTATCATATTCATGACTGTTGGAAGGATAGGATTATTCATCATCATCAGTCTACATCAGTCCACTGCTGGACATAGGTCTCTCCCGTAGCACGCCACTGAGCCCGACGTTCGGCTTCCCTCTCCAGTCGCTACCAGCAACCCTGCGTATATTGTCGCTCCATCTAGTCGCAGGGCGTCCTACACTACGTTTGCCGATTCGCGGTCTCCACTCTAGAACACGTCTACCCCAGTTATTGGTTCTGCGGAAAATATGACAAGCCACTTGCCACTTCAGCTATTATATATAGGATAAGATTATTTGTAGAAGTAATATGTCTACTAACTACTGCTGCTGACTATAAAAGATCCTGGTAATTAGTATCTGTATCAATTATGTACGCGACGGGACCGTCGGCCGCTGCATAATAGATTGCCGTCTCCAGAGGACGATACAGGAAAGGACGATCGTTTTAGGATACTAGTGCCTAATGTTGGTTAATTAGCATTCGCAATAAATAACTGCTAAATTTATATTAGCATTAATTAAATTAATTGTAATTTCGAAATTCCATGAATGTGATGAATACAATTTTGCGAATTACGACGGCGGTCTGCTAATGCTAATGTTATTGCGATTGCGAATAAATGGAGTGTCCCGTTCTCCTACGCGCCTCGTCTAAAGTCGAATTTTAAAGCAGATTTTTAAATTTACTAAGTTTGATGTTATTTTGTATGATGTTGTTACTCATCAAGCCCTGTCATTTGAGGCCACACACGAAGAATCTATGACCAATGGTTTATTTCTATTTTTCAATAATTTCATAATACACGTTATGTTATAGAAGAAATTTCGCACGAAATTGTGAATACACAACTGTGAAATTTCATATTAGCAATTAGCATAGCATGATAACGAACAATATTTCGCATGCTAATGAATTTAATGAAAAATAGACATAATTTCCATTACTAGATACTACTCGTAGTAGTAAGTATTCACTACTTGTACTATTAAGTATACTGTGCTAGTATGTAGCCTTGGATATTCGGGATTAGATTTAGCATCATTACTCATCATCATCGATATCAGCCCTACACGTTCCCACTGCTGGGACACGAGTATATTCTCATAGAGAGAGTATGGTCCATAATCCACCACCCTGGGCCCAGTGCGGGTTGGTGGATGTCTCATGTCCTTGAATTTTTGTGATTAATTTTAGGACATGCCGGATTCTTCAAGATGTTTTACTTCACCGTTTTAAGAGCGAGTGTTAAATTCGCATATAACTTAAGATAGTCGGTCGTGCGGGGCCAGCGGGATTCGAAATCGGGTGCGTGCTTATGCTCCCACTGAGTCATACTTGCTCTCGCTTTATAGCGCCCCGCAGTTTCACCGGTGGTTTCCCGAGATAAAAAGTAGGCTATGTGTTTATCCAGGGCTTAAGAGGGAACGGCACGCTGAAATTTTCATATTAAAAGAGAAAACGTTTTTCTACCCCTAAACATTAACCAAATTCGATGAAATTTGGACATGTAAGAGATGTTATCATTATTGAGGTTTGTAGGTTTTTATTTTTTCGATTATTCCTATAGAATTTGAATTAATGGACCCAAAAAAACTCGATATTTAATCGAAATTTTTTTTTGCAGTTTGGAAGCTGTTTTCTTTAAAACTAGACATAAACTTAGAAAAAAAATACCTATAAACCTAATTTATTCTACATTTAAGAAATTGAGACCAAAATTACTAATTTGGGTTAAGATTTAGTGTGGTAGAAACGTTTTCTCCCGAAACGCTAATATTAACAAAAATCTGAAGTTGATACGAATTTAGTTAAATTATTATTATTAGATTAGATTAGATTAGATAACGCTTTTACAACAACATGAAATAATTACAAAACAATACTTAAACCTAAAGTGTTACAATGGGCGCTCTTATCGCTTATAGCGATCTCTTCCAGACAACCTTTGGATGGAGAGGACTCAAAGAAACTGTGAGGGACGGTGGTGTTGTGTATAAAAAACTTACCAGTATAAAATAATAATATTATATACAGACTACATAATCATAATAATATATATAATTAAATATAAGTGTAATATAGGTACAAAGGTACCAAAAAAAAAGTACATATCATAATAAAGTAAAATATAATAATAATAAAATATAAATAAATATATCTATATCATAAAATATATAAATAAATATATATACTATACTAAGTTTATAAGTGAGATAACAAACAGATATTATTATTATTATTTAGCTAATTAATTTAATTTAATTTACGCATTTTCTGTGAGACCGTAAACCATTATTCAAATACCTAGTGCTCGCTGGCCGCGGCTGTGCCATATCCCCATAAGCTATTTCGTTGAGCCATAAAGCCTGAAGAAGTAACAAACACACTAACATACAAATTTTTGCATTAAAATATTAGTGATATAAAAGCGATACAAAGCCAGGATAAAATCGCTAGTAAAATTGAAATTTTAAGCTACACGTTACAAGTAGTGCATTTCTGAGAAATATACGACGAAGAAATCGATACGTACCTGTTTTTAACTTTATTATTAGTGCTAAACAACTAAACTCGGGTTCTACAACAACTACAAACTAAACTCAAGCTCGTAACTGCAGAAATAACCTATTAAAGTGAGGTAGCTAGTAAACTGCTACATAAAAGGTACCTTGTCACAGCAAAACCTTACGCTGCCCTTGTCAGGACAAAACAGCACTTTATTCTAAAGAAACTGCCAGCACGCAGTTTTTTGGCGAAAAACATAAACACGTACGTAATACCCAGAGAAAAGTAAATCCAACTGCAAAAAGTAAATGAGCATTTTAGTATTATGTCTCTCCAAAATTTCGACAGGCTTTCCTCTTTCCTCGAGTGAAGATGACATCGCCTTATTGAGATAAGGTTCTTAAATGAACAAGCTTTTGTGGTCAATAGTATACAAGGAAAAAATTTAGTGCGTTATCAAGTACCTCAATAAAATTCTTGACCATATTCTGCAAAGTGTTAGGACATAGTATGAAACGTGTAGTAGGGTTTGGCCGAGTTGCAGCGGTTGAAGTGCGTTTAATTTTTGCACAATCTGGCAAATTTAATATTTATATCCGTATTGTATACCTTTGTAATTTGACTCAGTACTTGTTGGATAACGCGGTAGAGGCAGCCACCTTTTTTAGTCACAAATAATTTAGATGTTATTGCCGAGTCACGGGTCGATTGTTTCTACACAACCATGCAAAAACCCAAGGGCCACCAGCCTAGACACTATCCTTACAACTTTATTATACAAATTTGACTGTCAATACATAAACCGTTATAGGATTCATGTACTGACTGACTAATAAAACAATGATGAAATGTATTTAAAATATTATTTTTTTATTATAATTCTTATGACATATACCTATATATCTATTTAATTATTATCTATTACTATTTTTTGTGATTTTAAAGTGGAATCCGGCTTTTTTATTATGCTTTCAGACTAATCTTGACATAGACGAAAACTGCTAAATCGTGTTAAGACAATATGTTATTAGTAACTTAGATATTTATCACTATGTTTACCGAAGAAAAAAAAAGACGTGTGGCACTCGGAGACTGCCGCGGTAAAGCTATTGCAAAGCATTCGGAGTGGGGGGTGTTAGGTTATTTTCGTTACGGAATTTCTGGATTCGGTCTCCACGCTCAAGGCCCGCGATAGAAGCTATGCAATAGCTTAATAAAATAAAATTAATTAATTAATTAAATACGTACAAAATTGGTAGCACGATTGTCTCTAAAAGTTTCATTTTATCTCTAAAAGTTGACAAGCGTGTGTCACCCGCTCACGCTTACCGCTATCACTAGCACCGCACTCAGTTCCCGCCCACACCCTTACCGGCACTTCGACGATGTTTGCACGAATGTGCGCGAAGGACCGTGGGCCCGTGGGCGCAATCCCGATTTTATTGCTTTCACTTATTCAGTTTATTCCATATTATCACGAATATACCGTGTACGTTCTAATAAAAGACCGTAAGCTTACAGGTATTCTGTTTTGTTTGGGTGAAGTTACGACGAATATCGTACCCAGAGTAGGTGAATATGATAGTCAAAGTCAAATATCATTTATTAAATAGGCACAAAAGTGCACTTCTAAAGTTCAGAAACACACGATACAAATAAAATATGTTAAAAATTGAACTTATGTAACATGACTAAAAAAAAGGTAATTATGTTTATCCATTTCTTTACTATATTCAAATTGAAGTCCGGGTGCAGTAAAGAAATGCGAAAACTTGCTTTGGAAATACGCCCGCTAGAGAAGATATCACCAAGAAACTCTGCGGGGATATCTTTTTTTTTCAACTCTTTTACCTACTAGGTACCTACCTATTTCAACACAAAGTTTCTAACTGGTCTTGATGGGAAGAAGGTACAAAGCCTTGAACACAGAAGACAAGTGTCTAGCCTATCGATTTTTACAGGCTTCTACAGCCATATGAGACTTAATATCAAATGTCTCCGGGTGACGAGCACAAATTAGTGCAACGGAGTGCTTTTTATAATATTAAAGTTATGGATGGCACTGCAATTGTTATGGGTAGGCGCGGCGCTTACCATCAGGCAAACTACTAGCTCGTCTCACCACTCAGTTCTATAATAAACGAGTATTTTGTATTCTGTGGTTTTATCAACCAAAAAACCGACTTCAATGTATCTTCGAAGTCCAAGGTCAAATATCGTTGAAATATATGGGACCACTTCGTAGCTATACTGAAACCAACGCAAACAGATTTTTTGAAATATTCATGAATGACGGAGTTCGGAGATAACAAACATTAAAAAAATACAATCGAATACAGAACCGTCTCCTTTTTTGAAGTCGGTTAAAAAATATATGGCAAAGAACACGTGACAAGTAATGCATGAGAAAGATAAAAAACATCAGTAAATGGTAATGGTAAGTAAATGGTAGTACTTACTTAATTGAAACCATCAACGCCAATGGAGAATGAAGGAATACGTCATAAATTCAGAATCTTATCCTCAATTTTAATAATCAGGAAACAAAGACGCTGGTATGATGTTCCATTCCTTAGCTGTTCGCATTATCAAAATCGAAGTGAAACGCTTTGTTCGGGCAGAAGAAATGTCAACCATGTAAGGATGCCAAGTTTCCGTGCGTCTTGTTGTCCGATGGTGAAAAAGACACGGAGTTTTATTTTCCTAGCCTGTACTGTCCAAAGGACTGAGCAAAAGCCTCCCCCAATTCCTTCCACCTGTCTCGCTCCTGCATCATGGAGGAATTAGCATGCATAATTCCATATCACAATCTGCGGGATGTCCGTGATGAATCCTATACACATTTTATTGAAATAAGACATTTTATTGAAATATGACATTTTTCAATAAAATGTCATATTGATGTTACTTTCCTTTGAAGTCTAGCTTCAACCAAAACACCGTTGATTTTGATATACACGATTTATGGCATTGTGAATCAAACAGTGGTGGAAGTTTTCATCCTGGATTGAATTTTCACAGTCGCAAGATAAACACAAAGATAGCTAGATTGAATTTTCGCTATATCAGGATCCCCCGATATTGATGGGCCTAAATTTTGCTCTAAGTTACAAGAACTTTGCATCCTACTATCTTACTTTTTTTTTCTAATATTATAATACACATACAGGTATATTTATTTCTAATTGTATTTTTCTTATTAGTATGCACTTATTATTTATGTATATCAGTCATCAGGCATCAGGCGAGATAGTGGCCAAACATAGATCTATTAAGCGCAAAAAAAAAAAGTTACTTATGACTATTATATTTGATATTATGTACACCACCAAACCGCATTAGACCTTATACCTGTTCTATCCATCCAAAGGTTCTCTAGAAGAAATCGCTCAAAGCGATAAGGCCGCCAATAGGGGATCGGACAACTTTTCAGAAAGTGTTTTAAATTAACCATAATCAATATATATAGCCATGAAAAATACCATTTTAATTAAATAAAGCTCTAAAAGTACCTAAAATTAAAGTTAAATATTATATTTCAATTATTGCGGCGCAAAAGGTCACCTCAGGTGTGTGACGTCATACGCTGGCCGAAACGTCAAACCAGTATTATTGTTCTGTGCGTCAAACTCAAACTCTACGAAAGAAAACTTGCAAAGAGATTTAAATACGTTTTGTGAAGTTTGGGGACTAAATTGAGTAAATTGTCGGAATCCTAGATAAAAATTGTATATACGGGTCGGAATGGAACGAAAACCATATCGTTGGTGTGCAGTACCTCAATGTAGAAATAATTCTATAGCTACTCCAAATAAATTATTCATTGATGTACCACGAAAAGCAGAAATGCGAAAAAAATGGATGGATCTAGCAAGACGAAAACACGAAGGGATGTCTATAACATCAGCGATTTTCTTTTGTGAGGACACTTCGATGTAAGTACCTTTAGATAGAATTTAAGCGGTGTGTAAAATAATAAGTTCCTTTTGTGTATGTATAGGTTATATTTACAAGTAAGAAGTTTAGTATAAGTGCTTAAATAATTTGTAATTTGTGTTATAGCTGCCGAATGATATGGAAAATTACATGCGATATCATATTATGGGCTTTGTAAAAAAATAATGATAAAACCTGGATGCCTTCCTTCAAAATTTCATTGTCAAACTGATAGGAAAAGAAGTTTGCCATCAACTACTAGTACATCTTGCCCCCCTGCTGTCAAAAGGCAAAGAATGTCTTTAATAGAAGAAGCCCTTGCAGAAATTAAACTGGAGACTAATATGGAAAAAGAAAATACAACTCAGTCTCTTAGTAAGTACCTAGCTAAATACCTACTAGTTTAATTTGAACCAATACCTTTTTCGGAATGGTTAACAATAATGACCAATTTACCTTTGTTTTAGATTTACAAACTGACTTTGTAAGAGAAGAACAGCCAAAAAGCCAAGATAAAGGTGTACAAGTTGTTTTTAAAAGTAAATACTTTAGAAGCAAGTATACACAAACACATAACAAATCCAAAAACATTGCAACATCACCATCTAAAACGTGGACAACAACCACATCGACATCTCCGTTCAAAGTAGAAGAACAAGTAGAGCTATCAAGACCAAGTGTGTCTAAAATAAACAGATAATTCATCGATGGATCTATCACTTTACACCCCATCAATATCATTTCAACCATCATCACCTTCTGTTCAATCGTTAGTGTAAAATACCATCTGACAGTAGTAGCTTAAACAAAGAAGAAGCTAAACTAGAACAGGAAAGAGAAGCAAAGCAATCCCTGAATAATATGTTGAAAAAAATTGAAGCCAAACCACGTTTTTATATAGGCATAACAAAGGATTGTTTCTTTTTGGTTGATTTAGTACAAGGAAACACCAACATTTCAACAGACCATGTACTACTATGCTTGAAAAAAATTTGATTAAATACAACATTTTCAGAACTTGCAGATCAATTTGGAATATCGACATCATATGCAGGCAAAGTATTTCAAAAAAATATACCAATCATTGCTAATATTCTCAAACCATTTATAGTACAACTAGATAAAAAAAATATTCGCCTAGAAACCTAGTTTTCCACAAGTACTATGTCACCATGCATCCTCCATAGCCTCATAGTCCCCACCGTCAAATCTTTGATTCCATAGTGGGAAGCACCTCACTGGTTGTACAAAGCTGATGGAGAAAAAGGAAAGGACTTTATGGAGTTATTTATTTATGAATTATTATGTGTACATACCTAATATTAACTTTAATAAATAAAACCATTGAATATGTAAAAAAATATTTTATTTTGAACTTTCATATAGAATAGGGTATAGATTTCTTTTCCAAAATTGAGTTGAACTTGAAATATAGTGCTTTACTAAGGCCTCATTATAGCTTACTAATAACATTTCAACATGGTTGTTGAGTTCAAAATCCCAGTGAGCAACACAGAAATAACAATGTTTCAAATTTGTGACAAACATTTGAATTTGTATTTGTGCCATATATTTTTCTGTCACTTTATTATCTTTCAAATAATTTTTATATGTTTTTTCACTGGTTGGGCATTTTATTTCAACGCATACTTTATTGTCAATAATACCATCTGGTGAACCAGCTATAAATGGGTATTGTGAGGAAATAAATAATCCGCAGGTCTTCACTTTCTTGCCAAGTGTTTTTTCCACTGTTTCTTTCACTTTTGTTTCTAATTCCCGACCTCTCTTCATTGCTTTTGTGTCTGGGGTCTTGGCTCCCATGATCATTGATATCAAAGACCCATCTGCAGTATGACATTTGCTAACTTCGTAGGATTTTGAAGCTGTAATACGCCCATACCTGAGCTCGTGCCACAACCTGTCCTTATATTGCATTCGAGAGTTTTCTACAATCAGTTTAATGTTTTTCTCAGTAAAATACTGAGCTATTGTATCCAAAAATGTGTCACAATCACCGTCATCACAATGTTCAATGTTTAAGTAATGAAGTGACAATTTCTCATACTCTTTCACTCTGCAGTTGTTATATTTCAATAATTCACAGTTTGTGACATTTCGGGTAGCAGCTGCTTGGAGAAATTGTTCCAGCATATTATTGTGTGGAGCAGTCTGGGTAGAAGATACTCTTTTACCAGGTCGGGTCGAAAGGTCCTTTGCAGTAACATACTTAACATTGGTACCAATCTGAGCCAGTTTAGATTTTTTCCAGTAACACTGTATTTCAGTACTAGATGGCTCCTCACTTCTCCTGTGGACCCACATCAGAAAAGCGACAGCATGTTTGCAACCTCCCATTGATGCAGCACAGTCATGACACTGAACTCTGACTACTTTTTCTTCTTTTTCATTTACTATCATAGTCGCATTATACGCCTTTTGAACGAATTTTGTGCTCTGGACACACTTTACATTTGATCGTACACAAATCCATATCTCGCCGAAGTTGGACGTATCCTATCGCATCATCCCCGTATGATTGTCTCGCTGATCTAAAAAGACGCAAAAGTAAAACATTAAAGTAAGTCATTATAAAAATAAAAAGGACATAACATTATATACATCAATTATCACAACCTACACTTTTTAGGTTATGTTTCCCTTTGTTATTTCCATACTCACATAAATTAGATCAAATGAAGAATAGCTGAAATACTTACATAGATGTTTTAACATTTCGAAATTCAGCAGCACAGAAGTCCGAGTTTGAGGCAAAGAAATTGCCAACCATCAATATATCCACTCTCGGCAGAGTTCTATTGTCGGCTTTTATATAGCTTGGTTCCATGTTATTTATTGTACAAAACAAGTTGTAAGCAAAGAGATAATGATCACTTGGGAGAATTGCACCTATTAATGGACTATTTTATTATCTCTTAATTCTAAATATTGTAAGATTTTATGAAAAGCAAAAAAGAAAAGTAATCACAACACAAGCTTGGCACTCGTCATCCGCCTACGGATGACGTCATGCGCTGTGATTGGTGTTTCGCTTGAGACGAAGAACAGATTAAAATAGTCAGAATTTTTAGATTTTATTTCTTGATTTAAAAATATAAATCATTATTATTTCACAAAAATATTGATTGGACGATCTTTCTGGTTCGATAAACATTCGTTCTAACTACATTTTATATTTTTCCTCGATTACTGTCCGATCCCCTATTGTACGTCAAAACTACGATGTACTTTGTGACCTTTATTTTATGTTTCATAATTGTGTCTATGTTATTTGGTGTGCAATAAAGTGTTATTGTATTGTATTATAAATGCGAAAGTTTGTGTAGATGGATGGATGGATATTTGTTGCTGAATTACGAAAATACTATGACAGAATTTTGATGGAATTTAATACTTAGGTAAGAACTATAGTGATGTTGGTCCGCTGACAGGGTCGCCATGGCTGTCTGTTTTAAAACCAGTGAAAGTCAAATCGTAAAATTATTTCAGTAGAATGATATTTTGCACAAGGTCTCAGATAAATTATCCAGTCTACTCGAAGTCAAGGTTCGTCGCTCCACCTAGCCGCTAGGTGACATACACTACGTTTGCCGATTCGCGGTCTCCACCGACGGCAACGAAATTTTATAATCATCTCATCTAATCATATTATCTCCAGATTATCATATTATCAGTTCCATAAAAAAAAACATTATTTTGACTAAGTTTGGCATCATTTTTTTTTTTTTTCTGAATTGATATTGAATGCATTAGCGCCTGCTTGGCGTATATTATCAGATTTTATTTTAAATATTCAGAAAGAAGAAACATGAATCGAGCACCGGTAACGCGTCGAAACGGTATTCCGAAGATAGGTACGAATCCTGTCGAAGCAATTTACTTTTCTTTTTAACCGTCTTCAAAAAGAAGGTTCTCAATTAGATTTTTTTTTATTGGTAAATGGGCATACGTTTGACGACATCTCGCCTGATGGAAAGCGAAGATGCGGCCTATGATGGAGCACGCTTGCCTATGAGATGCCTATTTACTCTAGACTTAAAGAGACACAAGTTGTAGCTGTTTGGGAACAAAGACGCTGGCAGAGCGTTCTACTCCTTAGCAGTTTGTATGATAAAGAGATGTGCGAAACGCTTAGTAGGTGATAGGGATATGAACGACGTATGGGTGAAACGACTCTCCCCGCCTATCTTATTGTATTTTTATGTTTGTTTATTTATAAACCGATTTGGAAAATCTTTTTGCGTTGAATTTAATATAGCTACAAGGTGGTCCCATATAAATTATTTATAATAAATTTCATCGATATTCGACCTGGGACTTCGAAGATACGTCAGTCGGTTCTTTTTTGGACTAAAAAATATCTTATTTATTTCTTTTAAACCGCTGCATCCTCCTGCCTTGCACCATCTCACCCAGATACCGTCGGAAGTCGATTGTTTACGATTGCCGCTGTCCACGCATAGGCCGGCCTGATATGGCAACTAAACTGACTAACTATTGTTGACTGACTGTTTTCATATAGCTGCTATGAAACTATTTTCATAGCAGCTAATGAAAACATCCGAGAACTGTGAGTTTATTTGTCACGGATCGTTGTTATTTTTAGAAATTGATAAGGTTGATTAGTTTTTGTGATAGACAACGGATATACATAATATGATAATAATACAGAGTGAGTGTGACTCAGTGGGAACACGTGCGACTTTAGATCCGACGCACCCGAGTTTGAATCCCACTGGCCCCGCACCACTGACTTTCTTAAGTTATGTGCGGATTTAACAGTCGCTCTAAATGCGGTGAAGGAAAACATCGTGAGGAAACCGGCATGTCCAAGAATTTATCACAAATAAAAATTCAAAGATATGTGACATCCACCAACCCGCACTGGGCCAGCGTGGTGGATTATGGCCCATACTCTTTCTACGAGGAAAAACTTGAGTCCCAGCAGTGGGAACGTAATGGGCTGATGATGATTTGATACATAATATAAATAGTGATACCGAATGAAAGAGACTGAATCTGGCATTACAGGATTTATCCTAGTGTAGGATTCAGAGCTCATAGAATTGACCAAACCATTTGTATTTGCAATAAACTGATTGTTTGATTGATTGATAAATATTTATATTTACGTTACTAGCTTCACGCCGCCGTTTTACTCGCGCTGACATTTTTTCGGGGTAAAATCAAAAGAATTCAAAATCGATATTGAATAAAAATTCGGACAAAGAGTCACAGACGCATTTATGAACGTTGACTTATAACAATGACTTAATCAAATCAGATAAAAAGTAAATCCAGCCTACAAGCCATATCTATTTCAAATTTCATCAAAATTTGTTTAGCCGATTGCGGTATGTAGCATTTTATATTTACACGAATGCGTTTGATGTAGAGTTCTGATTATTATTTACTGAACCTAACCTAGCCAAGTGTTGTTCATGAATACAGGTGTATTCGTAAACATTTAATCATAATTCATAACTTATTCGAAACTCAATTAAAACGTCACACTATATTTTCCAGTCCACGAGACGTAATTTATTCCATTTCTCTACTAGACACCGCAAAATAGATAGGTAATATTTTATAAAAGACAAGCGCCCTAATTGTGTGCCGCTTCGGTGCTATTTTTAACCGACTCCAAAAAGGAGGAGGATTTCTATTCTATTGGTTTTTTTTGTTTGTTACCTCAGAACTCCGTCATTTATGAACCGATTTGGAAAATCTTTTTGCATTGGGTTCAGTATAGCCACGAAGTGGTCCCATAAATTTCATCGATATTAGACCTTGGACTTCGAAGATACATTGAAGTCGGTTTTTTTTTGTTTGTTAAAACGTATACTTGTTTAATTTTTTGGAGTAGTTGAGAGCTATTAGTTATATAGCTATTAGTTATTAGTTATGTTAGATATTAGTTATTTAAAACCATTTATAATTATATATTTTTTATAACAAAAGCAAATCGACGATCTATCTTCGAAGTCCAAGGACGTATATCGGTGAAATTTACATGGAACCACCTTGTAGCTATACTGAATCATTACAAAAATTTCCCAAATTGGTTTATAAATGATGGAGTTCTGAGGTAACAAAAATAAAAAATTTAATAAAGGAAATGCAATTTATTTGAGAACCTCCTCCTTTTTTTCATCGATTAAAACCTAGACCTACTGAATTCACTAAATATTTTTGAAGTGTCTTTACTCGTAAAGCTTGAACTTTCCTTACTTCCTTCCTTTTTCTTTTCTTATTTCCTTCCATCTTTTCCACCTTTTTTCTTTCCTACCTTCCATTCAGACCATCATATTCTGCGTTTTGCATAAGAATATTATTTATTAATATAATATAATAATATTTATTAATGAATGAATGGAATTTATTCTCAAGGAGCAAATTAAAATGAATACATAAATAATATTCCATGCATCATCATTTTTATCACGGGAACAGAGTTTTCGTTCACCAGATCGTGTTTCAACGCGCCTGATGTGTGGCAAACGTCATTTCTCATCCATGAAAATCTCTCATATAACTCTAGCCATATATTACCATTCAACTGGATATATTATTATTTAACACGTTGTAGTAAAAGGCTGCCAGTCCGTTGGGAGGCCGTCTCAGAATGCTATATTGTATTCGAATTGTAGGCGAAGAGCTAGGTGGACCCATTTTCAAAGGTTTTCTAATTATGTCTTCAATAGTTACTAAATTGACATGTTTGAATTCTTTGACGACCAAAAGTTGTGTGTCTGCTGCGTGAATGTAGAAGTCATCAAAATTATTATATGCCTCATTTCTATTCCAAGAAATATGCTGCAAAATAGCCAAAGACCAAAACACAAGGATGCTATGAAGAGGGGCTTTGCGAATAATGAGACCCTCCAGCTAACAGTAACATTAACATACCTTAGTTTTTATAGGCAGCAGCTCCCGTTTCACGGCTCTCGTATACCTTTTATGAGAGATGAGATTATCCTGCTTTTTATAGCATCTGAGAATGAAATATTTTATCAGAGCGCGTTACAGTGGTGTTTGCATGAATAAAGTGTAGGTTTTTGCGTCTTAAGGACCTGGGATCATAGGATTTAGGGCCCACTCCATAAATTCACTTTCTGTTTGAGCAAGCCGAGCGTTTCCTGTGAGAATATTTCTCCGTATCAGAATTTGTGGAAAATTGCTAATATTCTAATTTCCCTCTTCTGAGAAAAATATTCTAATTCATTCCAATTCCAAAAAAAAAGATGGTGGTAAATTTATGAAAGCAATTATTTATTAACTTTTAAAACAGAATCGGTCGAGCGCTGCAATTATCACGATGAACTAAAATATATCACCAGTCGCAATCATACAAAGCAATACATCTGCCCACATAAAACAATTATCTCAATTCCAAACCAATTTATCATAAAATTGCTTTATCGTCGTACTAACAATTAAATAAAATTGGCCGCAATTCAGGTCAGTTAAGTCATCAATTCATTAATAGTCCAAAATGATAGGGTTAGCCGACGCCGCAAGGGATCTCCTAGTCGGCGTCTTGCGTTCGAATGCAATGTCGAGCTGCATAAACGGATCCCAGAGTTCAAGCCCGTGATGCAGCCCTATCCCACCCCACCTGAGCTCCTGTCCCTTTCTCTCCTCTCCCAACTCTCTTCCATCTCGTTTGCACCACTCAAAATCACATTCGGCCGTTTTCGTTTATGCTCGGATGCAATAGCCGGTGTGCTCCGCGGCTAAACATAATTTCCAGCCAGTCGCTTCCCGACCGGCGGAGGAGACGTTTCGCTGTTCCCCGTCGCCGCCGCGTCCGAAACATCGCAGTGCATCGTGTTTGTATAGGGATGTTTGTTCCCAGATAGTGCGCCCTACAAATTTTATCAGGATCGTCGTACTTAGTGCGGACTCGTGAAAGTGCTACGGTTTGATGGTCAGTTTTGATGTTGCAACTAGCGGATGCGGCTAATGCAGTTAGATCTGTTTGATTGGCGAAAGTAAACATGAACATGACAGATGTAAATATTAGAGCGATGTTGCCGACTCGGATGATAGCTGGAAACAGTTTAATGGATGTAGTGAACGCATAAACGGTAACTGTAGAGCGGAAACGTGAAAATGATTTAGCTTCAGCGAAACGAGCTTTGGAAATGCTTCTGACTGGATTATTATATTACCGGAAAGGCAGAAAGGGGTTTGTTAGAGTTAATGGAAGCTTGCAACAGATGATTTGTTGCGATGATTTGTAATCTGGTCTTTTGCTATCTGCTTATTAATAATTGGCACTGATGACTCTGATTTTGCTACTAAGATTTCTTTTGATAGAGAAAGTAATTGCCTTAACTATTATATAGGCTTTTAATTACTTTTTTTTAAGACATGTTTTAAAACAACAGTGATTTATGGACAATGTTATATTTAGAAGATTCTAAGCAGACCAATTGATGCAAATTGAATAATATTAATATAAGAAAACCGTTTGCGAAATTCCAGTTTCCTGTCGTGATTGTGAACAGAACAATAATGTTTATGATTCCAATCAGATTATGAATGGAAATATGAATAACGATGAATTGGTTGATTTGATAATTAATGCTATTATTTCATTAATAAACATGTGGGCGGAATAAAAGGAAACAATGATCCAGCACATTTGGGATGTGTAGCTAAACAAAACAGATTATAACAATAGTGTATTGTTTATGGTTTTGTTAAAATCGTTTGTAGATATTCAATATATGAGTGGGTAGAACATTACAATAGTACATAGTAATTAAACTATGGATAAAATATTATATTCAATGATTTTATACCTTATTGACTTTGACTATTAAACTACTGAAGGTGACTCGTCAGTAGTATTAGTAGATCTAGGACCTTATTAACACGTCAAAACGTTTTCAAATACCTTGGTCACTAATGAAAACTTGAAACAAATTATATAGCTTTAAAAACTTATAATATCTCGTTTGTAATATGTCAGTACATAATTGAATTACACTTCAGCTAATGATTATCTCATTATGTTAGAAGTAAGATATAAAATTACCTCTGATCACAATGTAATGAAGTTATCTGTAAATGAAGTACATGTGATATTGAATAAATAAATATCTCTTCATCTCTTCAAAGACGATATCAATTTTGAATTGCATCATCATTCATCATAAGCCCATCACGTTCCCACTGCTGGGACACGGGCCTTCTCTTATAGAGAGAGTATGGGCCATAATCCACCACTCTGGCCCAGTGCGGGTTGGTGGAAGTCATATGTCCTTGATTTTTTGTGATTAATTCTTGGACATGCCGGTTTCCTCACAATGTTTTTCCTTTATCGTTTTTAGAGTGAATTTTAAATCCGCACATAACTTAAGAAAGTCTGGTGCGGGGCCAGCGGGATTTGAACTTAAGTGCGTCGGATCAAAAGTCGCACATGCACCCACTGAGCCACACTCGCTCTTAAAATTAAATAAGATAATTTTAAAAAGTTAGAGGCCCATCAAGCAGATCTGATAAACGCAAAATTGACTTTCAAATTAAACATTGTTTTAAATATTATTATACTTTCACAGTGAAGGAACAGACGTTTATTGTTTAAACTCAAGAAAAAGAAAAAACAAATAAACTCAACAAAAGTGAACAGTGGAACCGTTACCATTACAGTGATAGTCAAGAGCTTCAGTGAATGCGAAAACACCAAATTACAAGTAAGTTCGTATGAGATTTTAATTTAGATACCGGTTTTTCCTTCTGTTATTTCAGTTTCAGTAATTGCTTTGCATACGCTTGATGAATTTCCCTTTGATATGTACTGTGAAATCAATCATTTTGAATATTTGAATTTACGAACAACATTGGAAATGAAATTTCGATGACTTCTGTTGTGCGTTGTGTACAACAGAAGTAGACGTTTCAAAGAGAAGAATTTCGTAACCCAATTAGAATTTAATTTCAAGAGTGGGTTATTACAACACATCGCGTAATGATGTAATTATTATCAAACTGTCACATAATACGATAAGAAAAGTTAATTTCAATATAATTAATTTTTAGAAAAAAAACAAAAACCGACTTCAATGTATCTTCGAAGTCCAAGGTCACATATCGATGAAATTTATATGGGACCATTTCGTAGCTATACTGAACCCGACGCCGAACCCGAATTTTATTATTTACTTTTTTGATTATTTTGACTCATTGACTTATAAATAGGTAATTAAATTGTTGATTGCATATTATAATATAATCTAGAATAAATAATGAAATTAATAATGTTTTCACCCAAATAGGGTAGATTGTATAGGAACTATTTATATTGATGTATCACCCATCAAACCTACAATCTAGTAACAATAAACAGTTCATTTAATTTCCAGTTTTTAACCGACTTCAAAAAAGGAGGAGGTACTCTGTTCGATTGTATTTTTTTATTTTTTTTTATTTTTTATGTTTGTTACCTCCGAACTCCGTCATTCATGAACTGATTCGTAAAATTATTTTTGCGTTGGGTTCAGTATAGCTACGAAGTGGTCCCATATAAATTTCATCGATATTTGACCTTGGACTTCGAAGATACATTGAAGTCGGTTTTTTTGTTTGATAAATATATACTTGTTGGAGAATAAAGTTTTTTGAAAATGGTTTTATATAAAGAAAATTTATTATACGACCAATACTTATCCTAAAATTGGAATTCAAATATTCAAATGATCCACAGTCCAGCATTGGACCTTCCACAAAAAACACTCTTATCTATATATACTCTATAACATAAGTAGCTAAGTAGGTATATACATACTATTTATATGTAGTTATAACAACTAGGTAGGACACATTGAACGACCGAGATTCTAAGCGTGATGAATGTGATTCTTCTTACATTTTTGGTGCTTTTTACATTCCACCGGTGAATTGCCATCGTATCTTTACTTAACGATTTATTTTGATCGTTACAGAAAACGTATTAGATTTTTATGGGTCTATTGACTCCGCTTTAATATCTATTGATCGTTATGAAGATCTTAAAGTGTTATGGGATCATACTTTTACCGATTATCATAATCAGATAGATTATTCAAATAGTTTTTAAGTAAGTAATAAGTTTTAATATCAAGATATTTTTACTTTTTGATATTCGATGTGATTTTTTCCTCAATTCTAATATGCCATCTCTAATAACTTTTATAACTAACAGTGATGATCTTAATATACAATATAATATAAGAACAAATAATTATGTCACACAAAAAGAGCTATGCTTGGGATTTCTTTGCGAGATAAGATTCGAAATAGAACTAATCCGCAAAAGAACTAATGTTACCGAAATAGCTCTCAAAATTAGCAAGTTGAAATGGCAATGAGCCGACCATATAGCTCGTAGAATATACGTAACTTAGTTTTATACATACTTAGGTACTTGTAAATAATATGATAAATAAGTCTTTGGCAATAAACATATTTTCAGTAGATCCATTTGGCATGCCTTCTCTTTGGTGTCGTGAATTACAAAAATCCTTTGTATCTCTACGACAAACTTAAGTGGATCACCGAAAACAGGCAATAATCCAGCAGACACGGTACGCAGCAACTGTCTATTCCACGGCATCGCACTGCGAGCTTCAGAGGTTCGTTCCGTTACGCGGCGTCCAAGTGTTGGAACAATCTGCCGCCGCCAATCAGAAGGCTAAATAATTTAAGCACTTTTAGATTAAAACTTAAAAAATACTTGGTCGATGAACAAGCATTTTTTAAGCAAAACGGTTATCAGCTTAAAATCAGCGCCGAGTAGTGTACAACTCTGGGCATTTTATGCTGAGCTGAGCCCATTCGGCACGTATATTTATTATTTAAGTTTTATTTATAATTTCTTGTTTGTGTGCCGAATAAATAGTTTTTCTTTCTTTCTTTCAGTAAGGACAAACTTTGTGTGGACGAAAAGCCGTCTTTATGGTAGTCTTTCTTACAATTTTATCACGGAAACAATGCTAAGAAATAAGAGTTATTGTATTTCCTAGCACGTAGTTTCAGCCACAGGTGCTATCCCACCAAATCTGAACCTAAAAGATTTCTCCAATATTTTATTCACATGGAATAAGCTACATGCCGAACCTATATCTTATCCTATTTATATTATAAAAATGCAAAAGTGTGGTGAGGGTTTGTATACGTATGTTTGTGATCACATAACTCCATACCCACTTAACGGATTTTGATAAAATTTGGTAAGTAAATAGGTACTTTAGGTCTTGGAATAGGATTTTTCATCCCGGAAAAAGTTCAAAGTTTAAAAGTTCTTTATTCAGTTTTGGCATCACAGGCTCACTTATGAACATCAATTATGACAACGACTCTACCACCGTATCGGTAAAAGAACCATTACTTAGAAGATACGGCATAAACATTGAGGGGTGTTTTATTGAGAACACAATATTTTGTTTATTTATGACAGTATTATGTGCTACTTGGCAGAAACGGAATGTTGAAAATAATGAACAGCTCGTAAGGAAACAATTATAAACAGAACTCTACGTAGACGGAGTTTCAAGGTATACTTGTCGAGTTATATGCAAAGATTACGTTTGATATACATAGGTAATTAAAGAAAACAATCTATAAACAAATATTCAAAGTACGAAAACACACCGGCTTCTTTTCATTAAAGATCATTATAAAACGAGAGATGGAAAATAAATTAACGACGATGTTGTGGCTAAAGTTAGAAGTTTTCATAAAACTTTGCTTTATTATTTTGATAGGATCTTTGCAAGTCTTCGGAAGTTCAGCTTGTCTCGTCTTTTAGTTCGATTATTATACGAGAAGTTGGTACAAAAACGTCTGAAAAAAGCTAGTTAACCCTCCTTTAATTCCGTTGCTAGACTTTGATTCCTCAGTTACCAACCGCTCAGCCTATAGCGTGCAAACTATGGTGACACTTAGTTTGCACAATATAAAAAAATGTTTTAGTACTTACCGCTTCTTCTCTTTCTCTCTCTTTCTCTCTGTCTCTCTCTTTTCTTTCTTATTTTTTCTGTTACTATAATGGAATATTAACCTCACAACATACTTACTTTAACCATGGCCCATGCACCATGTTGGCACCATGGTTTGCACAATATAAAGATTTGTTATTTACTTCTTCCACCACTTCTTATCTCTTTCTCTCTTTCTATTTTTTTATTCATTTAGGCTTTGATATCTTTAAACTCTTATCTTGCAGATAGGTCATTTCACACAATAATCCACATAAATACAGTCAATCACTCGTACAAGGAAACTAGAGAGTTTAAATGAAAAAATATTCTTAATGTCGTTTTTAAATTTAGTGGCGAGACGAACATGGCGTTCACCTCGTGGTAAACACATAACGAATTCTAGCGTTACTCAGAACCGTGTCTAGTTAAATTCTGCGCGACACAGCACTCTGAGATACATAGTTCTAAATCTCATAATGCCAGGCCCATTAATTTTGTTTGAACTACCGTCAGATCAAAAGTTTTGCAAGTTAACTCGCCAAACTCTTCCTGACCAATTACTTAGATCTCCTTTGCTTCCCAGATATCGTTCTCTACGTTTGCATTGGATTCGTATTCCCACTAGCTTGTAATCGGACTCGATCTGACCAAGTTCGAAATAAGTAACTTAATGTTATTCAAAACGTGTCGCTACATTTATCCTAACCGAGAGATCTGGCACGACTTTACAGACAGCAAGCTCACTCCATATAAATCTCAAGCCGTATTTTCAAGTCGGTGATACAGGATAGGGATGTTAGATGGTTTTGTCGATGGATTCCTTTAGCACTGCTGGTATCGATCTTTTATGTATACTATTCAGTTTATTAACTGTTGAGATATTAGTAGTTCAGATACTTTTGACATCGATGTGTTGAATATGAAATACTTGTAAGAATTTGGAATACTATATTTTGCAGCATCACCAGCTGCATAATAATTTCGTATTACTTATTCATGAATTTGAACTTTCGCTTCGTCATGACTTTCTGAAAATTTGCCTAAAACATAATCACCTAACAAAATGGTTATACTGATATTAAATGACTGGTAGAAAATGCTATATAGCATCAATCTATGTACATAATGATTTGTTCTAAATTTTAAATACATATATTTTAAGTCAAATTTCACTGACACATTCTTAATAATTTATTTACGACAGCAAAAACCATTTATCAATGGTTGATGTGTTGATTTCCAAAAATTGTCATAATATTGACATATAAGTGAAGCTGTACAATAACGTGTTTTAATCGATATTTTCACATCACTACAATGAAACGAATCTGTTTGAAAATTTCGTACCTGGTGAAAACTTGGTGGAAGATTTAGAGTGGTAGAAATATATGCGTGGATAAAGTTTATGTGGAAGAACATCAAACTGGTGCAAAACGATCTTGTTCAAAGTATCTGAATGTACGTTTTTGAAATAAGTGTTCTAGGTATCAAAATTGTATATATAATTATTTTAATTAATATGCTGTTTATGGCTTCAGCTTTGTATATTGCAGGTACTTAGTTAAAGTTTTTCTCATCTTCTTCTTTCATACTCAAATTTTCAGACATTTTAATATTATTTCAGTATACACATCACAAAATCTCATTTAAAATTTAATCATTTAAATAAAACTAGATTTATTTTATTGCTTCGATCTTCAATAAAACTGTAGTTAGTTTTACTATGCGGTTGCTATGCGGTTTTACCCACAGACAATTTTTTTTATCTTAAATGTACAGGTCATCTAGGATCTACAAGACTTGTCCTATGGTACTTATTATCTATTAACAATATTTCATCAATATTTTGTTTAGTAGTTTTTGTTCGAAGCGGCCTATCAACTTTGCCAACTTTCGCATTTATAATATAAGTAGGATGTCGACGAGATGTTGTTTACATGCTTATGTTTAGAAACCATCCTTTATTCCTCTCCTAACGCTACTCGCCACCCAATTTCCTCAAGTCCTACAGTCATCGGATAAAACGCGACATTTGCACAGATAGCTTAGGCTATTATTGCCTATGTCCAAGATAATGATGCTTCTAGAGACGTCATTAGGAAGATTTTAACTTGTGATTTCCAATTTGAAACTAAGTCTTATAGAGGTCTATGTTTCGAGTTTGCAATTGACAAAGTTTAGGTTGGTTTACGTATTAATGCTGATAACAAAACTGTAGGTACTTGTCATTGGTATTAATAATAATCCTATTAAAAATTGGTAGGTAAAAACGCTGCTAATTTAAACGTGATTAAATTAACGCTTAACGTTATTAAAGAAGACTGACCTAGAGCAATGTAGCCAGCAAAATTACTGGGCATATGAGACTTAATATCTGCTTTCTCGGGGTGATGAGCGCAATGCAGTAGTGTGCAGTGCTTTCTATGGTATTAAAAGTTCTGGGTGGCACTGCAATAGTTATGGGTAGGCGTGGCGCTTACCATCAGGCGAATGACTTGCTCATCTCATTACTCGGTTCCATTAAAAAAATGTTTATAAATAAATAAAAGTTATAGACAAACAAAAAAATATCACAACAATACTATAAGCATACAAATATAGAAATTACAAATATGGTAATACTTCAGTACTATTTCTTATTATTTGAAAGTTCACAAAACGGCAACAAGTAAAAGGACATACAAATAAAAATCTTACCAAAGAGCAACACTACAAATTCACTTCTGAATGAGAACCTAACGTTTTTTAATAGCTTACTTCTACTAAACAACAAAAGTTGCATGTAGACGTAACTAATTTTCCAAATAGCTTAAATTTTAATGATATCATGCTTAAATAAGAACTCTATTTATCTTTAACTGCATCTTTACCTAAAATTTGTACTTCAATTTCAGTAACATTTCTAAACAAAACATGAGATACTTTGAACGTAATAAAAAAGCCCAAGATGATTAAGTACGTTTATTATATAGAAACCTAACCATCAATGATGACAAAAAGTCTGCATATAAAAAGGCACTTGAATCAGCTATTTACTGCAATATATACACACATGAACATAAACATAAGTCATATTCGATAGTTAACAAAAACTAATAAAACGTCCACATCTGTGTTACGCAAACAAAATGACGATCACAAATCAATATATTTCAGTATATTTCAGCTGTTCCGGTCATAAAATATATCATGCAAGGCAATCATCAAATTGATGGTGTTTACAAACAATTTTGAAAAACATTTAGTACCGCCCGGTGTTTTTACTTTGAAACTATATTTGGTTCGTTTGATCTTCCTGCGATCATTTTGTTCACTAATGGACCATCGTAATGCGTTATCGGTTTTTAAACGGAAGGGAATTGTGTTTTTGGTATTAAATTACTTCAAGGGTAGTCAGTGAATAGGGATCGTCACTTCATCACAGCGACAATAATTTTCACTGTTTACTCTATCTCTATTATTATTATTAACCCTTTTCTTTCTCTCATTCAATCTCTATCTCTTTCATTATGTCCTTTCTTTATTATAATAGTAATATTAAATTAAAATTAATTCTTGCATTGTCAGTCGCCAAGGTTTCCTAGTCATTTTATACTAATGCTGTTCAAAGTCTCAAAATCAAATCTTTACATAAATGTAAAGAAACATTAAGATTACTTATTACCATTAGTATTTTTAGGTTTTTTTTGGAACTGCCTAATGAACGAGCAACGAGCTTGAACGAGCTTGTAGTTTGCCTGATAGTAAGCGCCACGCCTGCCAATAACAATAACAGTGCCACTCAGAACTATTAATGCCATAAAAAGTACTGCATAGGACTGCGTTGCGCTCATCACACCTAGACATCAAATATTAAATCTCATATATGTATACCCAGTAATTTCGCTGGCTGCAATTCCCTTCAAACTGGAACACAGTAACTACTGCTTGGCAGTGGAAGTACTGGCAAAACTGTGGTACCTATCTAGACGGCCTCCCGCATACGAGACAACCACCACGAGTAACAGCCTTAGCCTGTAAATAGTTTCGGAGTGGTCACCAAAGAAAATCATGTCATCAACCGATTTTCAGTGAACCATCAGTGACGGGTCTCGTTGCCTGTCTGCTGTCGTCTTTCTATTAGATCAATGTGCTCCATCTTCAGCCACATCATAAAAAATATGTATTACAGTCACCATATTACAGTCGCATAAATTTTCTCCAGGTGCTAAAACACATTAGCATTTTCTGATCCAAATTAAGACACGCAAGAATCTTGATTCAATTCTCAACGGTGCAAGAAGAATTTATATAGATAGAAATAAAAGGTGACTATAAAAATAATTCATATCAATATCAGTGCTTTAAATTCCGAGAGAAATATATTTCATGGTTATACTTTAATAATTTTATAATCCGCATAGCAAGGACATAACGATAACAACCCTTGGATTTACGACAAACAAATTCTAAATGGCTTTAATATGGCTTGAAATACACACGTTCAGCTTAAAATTTACGATACACAAGACGGACCGTCTATTTTTACTACCAAACTTACCGAAGAAATTATTTTTAACGATTAGAAGTTATTTATACGAGTACGTCACGAGCAGACACATCTAAAGCTTTTCGTAGAAGACGAGGTCGCTACCCAAAAACTAATACTTCCGTTTGGAAACAGATCATACCAGTGATTTATGAAACAAATATTGAACAAAATTTGTCATAAAACCTACTTTATTGCTCCAGGGCCTGTATTCGAATTTTCTCCCACTGAATACTTCAATCCTGATTAAAATATGACCACCATAAACATCTTTAAAGAGAAATTCTGACGTAACCATAAGCAATTATGGTCGTAAATGAATGATATACTGTAAATATATTAAATTGATTTACAGTATCGAATTTTAATGAACCTAAGCGCAGGTCATAAAGGCAAGTTGTATATAATATGACATAATTACGAATTTAGCATAATAAAATTGTGATGGCGTCGTAAAGAACGGGTCGGGTCTTGTTCTTCCCTCGGTACATATTTTATTAAAAAAGTTTCCCCATCTTGTCGCCACAGTTGACGTCGCAACTTTGCTAGACGATAGCAATCCCCGGCTATATTAAATATTTTCGACACCAAATCTCAAATTCTGCGGTGTCACGAAAACGAGAGCGACGGAAAATTGTCAATAAGAGAAAGAATATACCCCGCCATGTTGATTCATTAAACGATGCAAAGTTTTAAGTAAATTCGTTTGAAAGTCTCAAAGTCGGGAAATTACTCGTCCATCTTCGTTATAATAATATATATGAAGGAGAAACTTTAGGTACTTTGTCTGTTCGAGCCAGCTTTGAATGTAATCATGCGTGTGTCGGTTCCTCGAAAATAAACTTTTATTTTATGAACATTTATTATAAAATACTTTGCTGAAGCTTCGCTTAATAATGTGCGGGCCGACTTGTAAGAAATTGTAATAAACATTTTGCTTACAAAGTGTTTAACGAGATTCGATGCAAATGAAATCGTGGCTCACCTAATAAATTTATATATTTACAACACTGAGACTTTAATGTTATTCGTTACATTTCCTTCCCAAATAAATCTTCACATTAATTACAAACTTGAACTACTAAGAGAAGAGTTACAATTTCTTAACAACATTTATTAACAACATTTTAGTTAATTATAACTTAATTAAGTCTTTCGATGTTGGAATTTAATTGTGTGGTCTTTATCTTGCGTAATGAATTTGAAAAAAGGGCCTGAACACTGAGCCACGCAATACAATGGTTAAGGTGACAGCACTTGAAGCAACAATAAAAGTAAAACTGGAAACAGTCAATACAAGTGTTCCCTATTGTGTCGTACCACCCATAGTATAGAGAAAAAAACAAGTCAGTTATTGAGAAATTCTCTGTAGCTGTAAAACAATTTAGAGCAGGAAGCGTGCTCACTGTTAGAGCCCTTTTCATTCACTTATTCTCGGGAATTTTATTGAGTGGCCTTTTCATTAAACCATACGCTAATGAGACCGTTAATGGAAACTTCCTTGCTTTACGTAAAACATCGGGGCCTTTTAATTCGGTTTTCTGTTTCCGTGTTTCGAACGTTTGCTCTAGTACTTCTTTTTTTTTCGAGTAGTGTTCGTTTGTTTTTGTTTGAGATGTTTCGATGGCTACTTTTAAGTCATTAGTGTTTTTAAGACCAAAGTTGTTGATTAGTTTGGGATTTTATTTCGTTTCTTGTCTTTCTAGAGTTTTTGTTCGTACTACACATTGTCATTACATTTTATATTTTCAGTTTTACGTTTATTCTATGAATTTAAGTAAAAATCACAAAGGGTAAACTCTCATCTACCTTCTTTTCAATGCTTTTATAAAGACTTTCATTTTAGGTTTTAGATTTATCAAAGTGTTTTTTTTGTTTTTCAGCTCAGTAGAATTTATATCTTTGTGTAGATCTCTTTTGATCTTTAATTTTAAAAATATTTTTAGCTTATATACCTTTTGAAATCTCTATTAATACCACAAGAGAGTTACGTAATTATTTTACTTTTTATATTAAGTTTAATTATTTTATTATTGTCCATTGGCTTGCGTTTGAACAATATACTACCTAATAGTAAGTGACGATGCGTTCGATGATACTTACCAAGCAAAAAACATCGTACCTATCCTAAAGCACATTTATTGATTGCCCATGACATGTGTGAACTAGGTCAAGTAAGCTAAATAGCTTCTACAAATCAATGAAGTTATCAAAGTGAATCTACATAAACATTCGGTTTTAAGCGGATCTTGCCTCACCGGTAGTTAAAACTAACACTCGTTTAAGATATTAGTGTATCAACAATTAAACAAATTGGCATGCACTAAAATAGCTATTAAATCTCCGATACTGTATTTCGAAATGGAAGTAACGGGAATACACGATAGGTAGTATTATTGCAGTAGGAGCTCGTTTCCATTATCAGCTTTCTTATTTTGTCCAATCTATGTAAAAAATAGACGTAGCTAAATATATGTACGAGTATATAACATTAATAGATAGTTATAATGTACTCGTCCATTGCCTCTCTCGATTACTAATTGTTACAATTTGAAGAGATAAAATTGACACTGAGTGTATATTAGACTGAAATATTCAAATGAGCAATATTTTGTCGTGAACATGTCGGTGCCTAACAACTTTTCAACGACAATTTCGAGAAACAAATATTTTACCAGATATTATCATCCTTGTTCTTATCACACTGGTGTTATAGTGACAAAAAACTCACAATCACACAGCTACAGTTTTAACTAATAGACATTTTAGCCTGAGCAATGTGAAACGAGCTATTGTCTCAAGGTGACGAGCGCAGTACTGTGTTGCGCAGAATGTTGCAAAACATAGTTCTGGGGTCGCACGGTGCTGCATCTGTTATGAGCAGGCGTGTAGCTGAGGTACCATCAGGTCAGGACTAGCTCATCCCGCCACTTATTCAAATTCAAATTATTTATTGTAATATGAACGGAAACCAATTACACATATAACACATTTTTTTTTTTTTTTTTTTTTTTGTAATGACGGCTCAAGTATAGACCCGCCATTAGAATTACAATCTAGCCTTATAAGACTAATAAGTAATTTAAATTTAACTTAAACTGCTAAGTAGAGTAAAACTAAGAATATGTCCATCAACACTTTTCTTATTGTCTCTATTAAGGCGAAGACACTATGTTCTTGTGTTCTTTACAAGTAGCACTAACTGTTTATGCTACGGTTCACTGGCACTTCACTAAACTAACTCAAAAGGTTTTGTCCTTTTTAATCTTCTCACTAGGTCTGTGTTGTCGAGGAGCTGGATAGCCTCGACGTTCACGTGATGGTGAAGCCTAAATTCATGAGCTTCGGCATACTTATTAATTACACTAGTGACGAGGTCCACTTTTAGGTCCCGATGGAGGTCGTCATTTCTAATATACCACGGAGCGTTTACAATACCCCTGAGTACTTTATTTTGGAATCGTTGAATTATTGCTACGTTGTTTTGATTGGTACATCCCCACAATTGGATTCCATAAGTCCATATTGGCATGAGGACTTGTTTGTACAATAGTAATTTATTGTGCACTGACAACGTAGAATGTCTTCCAAGTAGCCAATACATCTTTCTATAGCGAAGCTCTAGCTCGTCGCGTTTCTTTTTGACGTGTGCCTTCCAGCGAAGCTTTGCGTCTAGTGTCATGCCAAGGTACTTGGCTGTATTTTCGTACGGTATCGCTTTATTGTTTATTAACACCGGATGATAGTTTGGTCTTTTGTTCGTAAAATCTATGTGAATAGATTTTGATTCATTCAGTTTGATTTTCCATTTTTTCGTCCAATCAAAGATGGTGTTGATGGCTGTTTGAACCTTTTCCACTGCTTCCTCTTGAGTGACCCCCGTGGCCATAATAGCTGTGTCATCTGCAAAGGTTGCAATGGTGTTGTCTTCTAGCACTGGGATATCACAAGTATATAATAGGTACAGGACCGGACCTAGAACACTCCCCTGTGGTACTCCAGCTCTTATTAGCTTAAGTTCAGAATAAGCATCCTCTTGTCGTACTCTAAACATTCTTTGTGTTAAATATGATTCTAAGAGATCTGCAAACTGATGTGGAAGCATATTTCTTATTTTGTGAATTAGGCCTTTATGCCACACTTTGTCAAATGCTTGTGCTACGTCCAGGAAGACCGTAGAACAAACTTTTTTTTCTTCTAATGCTTTCTCTATGACGTTAGTGATTCTATGAACTTGATCTATTGTAGAATGTTGTTGTCTAAATCCGAATTGGTAATCAGGAATCAGATTTTTCTCCTCTATGATGGGCTTCATTCGTCTTAACAGTAGTTTTTCAAATAGTTTCGACAAGATTGGTAACAGAGATATTGGTCTGTATGATGTGGCTTCATTGGGTGGTTTACCAGGTTTGGCTATCATAATGACTTCGGCAACTTTCCACAAATCAGGTACGTGTCGGAGTCTGAACGTGGCATTGATAAGGGTGGTAAGTTTTACTATGGCTTTACGCGTGAGGTTTTGCAAAACTTCTCCAGTAATAAGATCGTATCCAGGAGATTTCTTTCGGTTCAGTTTTTTGATCTCGTTGTATACCTCTTTTGGAGTAACGAGTCTTATTTCTAGTTCGTAATTTAACGTTTCATCCAACAAAATGACATCTGTGCTGTCTTCATTTGGTTGGAAGATTTGCTCCAGGTGTTCTGCAAATCTAATTGCCTTTTGTTCATTATTAATGGCCCAGCTTCCATTGGCTTCTTTTATTGGTGGGATCTGCATAATAGGTTTTTTAAGGTTTTTGGTCGTTTTCCATAGCGAGTAATCTGTTGTGCGATCACATGTAAGTTGACTTAGGTGAGTATCCATAGTCTCATCATTGAACTTCTGAATGTCCCTCCTAAGCCTTTTTGTTAGATTATTCAGCAGTTTTTTGTCTTGTGGAGCTCTAGTTGTATGCCATTTTTGTCTCTGTTTCCTTTTTGTAGATATTAGGTTTCTAATCTCTTTGGGATAACAGTTACTTCTGTTTATTATTTTGATCTCGGGCGTGTTTTTCCAAGCACATTGTTGAATATTTGCTATGAATTTTCTTACGTCCTCATCTAGCTGCTGTGGAGTTTTTAGTGGAACTTTCAAATCAATCATAGAGTCCAAATCTAGCGTAAAGCTTGCCCAGTCCGTATTTTTATTTACCAATGTGGCGTTATTTTCTCTCTGTACAATAGTCTCGCTAAGAGTTAACATTATAGGCGAGTGGTCTGAACTAAGATCATAACCTTCTTTGATTTTAAGGAAGCTAGATGATATGTTTTTGTAAATAAAAAAATCTATAAGGTCTGGAATCTTTTGTGGATCAGTCGGCCAATAGGTCGGTTTTCCGGTAGATATAACATTACAGTTCAAATCTCTGACAGCACGTAATAGTTCTTTTCCTTTGGTTGTGGTAAGTCTAGATCCCCAAAAGGTGTTTTTAGCGTTAAAGTCACCTCCCAATAAGAATCTGTTACCAAGTCCTTTTAAAAAGCCCCTGTACTGCTCAGCTTTCAGTGCATACTTTGGTGGACAGTATATGGCTGATATAGTGACAGGATAGCGTTTAGTTTTGACACAAACAGCTACGGCTTGTATATGTTGTTCTTCATGCTTATATTCTTCATAATGGTAGATGTTCTCCTTTATTATGACCGCACTGCCTCCCCTAGCGGTGTTATCGGGATGCAACGCATGGTATGTTTTATAGCCTTTGATTTGGATATAAGATTCTCTGGTAAAGTGGGACTCGGATATAAGACACACGTCAATATTTTCTGTTGATAGGACTGCCTGTAGTTCATGCCGATGCTGAAGGAGCCCATTTGCATTCCATGCCATAATTTTTAGTGAATTAGTCATTTTAATTGTTTTGATGTAGCTGTTTTAGTGCTAGTTTCAAGTTTCTTTAAACGCTCGTCAAATGAAGTCATAAGATGTAAGATTTTATTAAGTTTTTCATCCACATCTGAGCCTGTGTGCTTAGGTTGCGGTTGGGGTTGTGGTTTAGGCTGCGCTCCTTTTGTGATTTGTGCAAAAGAAACATTATTTTTAACATTTTGGCTAGTACTAGATGTTTTTCCTTTATTTGCACTTGGAACCTGAATGGTGGGTACAGAAACATTTTTCTTTGCTTGCTTAATTTTCATATTCTGTAGTTCTTTGGCTACTATGCACCCTCTATAGTTAGCAGGATGTGGTTCACCGCAGTGGACACATTTTGGTTTTGCTTCTGCTGGTTTGATGCAATCTCTAGTTAAGTGCTTACCTGTGCATTTCACGCATCTAGGTTCTTTGGAGCAGTATTTCTGTGTATGGCCATATGCTTGGCACCTTTTGCATTGTGGAATCAGTTTTGATGTTTTCAGTGGTTGTATATCCACTTTGCAACCCAGTATTGACTTAATGCCGTATATTTTGTTTATATCTTCATCTTTCTGAAATGAGAGCATAAACATATTAAGTGGTTCCTTGCTCCTCCAGCTGAGTTTGTTAACCGCGTCTTGAATTTTGTATCCTTGAAGGATTAAATCTTCCGCTATTCTTTCAGGCAAGCACGAAGAATGTAGCTTTTTAGCCATCACTCTAATTGGTCGGTCCTGTTTATTTTCATAGGAGTGCCAGAGGCAGTTGTTTTGTAACAACAGCTTGGTAATTGCCCTATATGAGTCGTCATTATTGGCGTTTATTTTAACGCTCTCTCCGTTCATCATTTTTACGATGAACGAGTTTTTCGGTACGCTCGTTGAGATGAGATCGTAAAATTTTTGGTAGTCCTTGATGTTTTCGACTACTATGGGTGGTGGTAAGGGTGTTTTTTTAACCTTAGGCTTTTCTGTGGTTATTTGGCTGGAGTCACCTCCTTGTTGTGGGGATAGTGATATATTCAATTTCCTCTTCTTCCTGCTTTTTTGTCGCACCCACTCCGTTTCTCTCACGAGATCTTCTTCGTCAGTCTCATACTGGACTGCTGCAGGAGGGACCTCGTTCCTAGGATGTTTTGGACGCTGGGTTTCATTGTTCTGCTGTTCCTTTCTCTGGAGTTCTTCAATTTGAGCTTTGAGCTGATTTACCAAACTCTCTAGTTTTTTGCGTTCTGCCTTTTCCTTCTCATAATGTTGGAACAATAAATGTTCCGTTTTTGTATTAAGCGATATTGACGCATGACTTGGCGAATCCATATTTACAAGGTATGACTGCGCCTTAACAATTGTTTATATAAACAACACACACTTAATAACTGGGTCATTGCGATGACCGCAGAATCTAGACGCGCGCGACGGTACGCGGCGTAGGTAGCAGCGTCAGCGCTTTACCCGAGCACGAACTAGAGCAAGAGCGCGACGCGACCTTTCTCTGCGGAAGTTGAACGATCACTCAACACATTTATGATAATTAATAAAAGTAATTATTAATAAAATTATAATTAGTAAAAATCAAAATTAATAATAGAATAAAAATAAGTAAATAAATTACATAATTGTAGCTAAATTATAATGTCAGAGTCATTTATCAATTATAAGTCACTTATAAATTAGTTACATAAAAAATAAGTTTGACGTCCGACATTGTCGTAACAGGCAATGGAAACGATCTCAAAAACGTCATTGTTGTAGATCTGTTATCGCTTGCATATAAGTTACTAATGAAACTCGAGAACTGAAATAAAACAATAAACGCTGAGTTTTTTACAATGGATAAATTTATGATAGATAAAAGATAGTGGGATCGAATATTAGGATCTGATAACGGCACTTTTATGGGTCCAAAGATCTATTCTTTATTTTTCGTTTGCAAGTCACGCATATTTCTCTTGCTAACTATTTAATTTGATTATGAAGGCATTCATTGGACGTTATTACTTCACATTTACTCCATTGAAAGACGTGCCAAGAAGCTCATAGGCAACAACCTGATTGATTCAATCGAGAGGCGAGCCAAGAGAATCATTGGCGACGACGCGTTATTCGACTCAAGACTTGAATATCGACAAAGAGTTGCCAGTCTGTCGGTCTTTTATCGTATACATTTCTGAAAGTGTGCGTAGGAATTGCACCAACTAATTCCCCCATCCCGTTTCGACTACCAGACGTACGGCGACACGCCACCGGTTCATGGTGGACATTCCTCTTGCGCGTACTAAGCGCTTCGCTTCCACTTTTATTATGCGCACTGCTAACGAGTGGAACTCCCTGCCAGGTAAATCTTTCCCGATAGATACTATAATCTATAAATCTCGAGTAAACAGGAACTGTCTAGGCAACCGTGCTACATCGTCGCCAGCAGTGTCGCTTACCATCAAGGCCCCAATTCACTATGACAACTTGGCGAAATCACGTCGATTCTTTCATTAATAAACGACATCTCTATGACGCATTCATATATATGACGCGTCATAGAGACTACAAATTTCGAAGATGTCGTTTATTAATGAAGAAATCGACGTTTCCTTGAAGCAAGGAATCACCAAGTTGTCATAGTGAATTACCAGGGGAGAAAGTGGTCAAAAGCAAGCATTAAAAAATATTAACAAAATCTATCTTATTTCAAGGATAGATTGGATTATTTCAATATAATATTATACTTTCACTAATTAAAACGTTATTTCTGATGAGATAACGTTGTGTTTTTTATAACAATTTTTCATAATAATTTACTAATAAACATCACGTCTGTTATTAGGTATTTCTTTGACACACTTCTAGAAGTCCCTTTTATGAAATTATATCTCAGAATTATGTCTGCCAGAAATAAACCCATCATTTTCCGAAAGAAATATTCGAGTAATCTAACATTTTCTCGAATAAAGCTATTCGAGAAAATGTTAGATGGTTTCCAAAAAAGCTCAATTAAATTTCGTCTCACGGTTTCTGAGTATGGTTGACGGAGCGGAGCAAGGAGTAAGTCAAATCATTTCTGACATAATAAATTACTCGCCTTATGTACTTGACTTCAAAACATATTATAATATATATTAGGTAGATATTATAAATATATTATAATAGAGGATCGGACAACTTTTTAGAAAGTGTTAAAAATTAACTATAATGTATATATAATAAAGCCATGAAAAGTAATATTTTAATTAAATATAGTCCTAAAAGTACCTCAGACTATGTTTAACTGTTATGTTTCATTGCCGCGCAAATAGTCACCTCAGGACGTATGACGTCACAGGCTGGCAAACGAAACGACAAGTTCTACAAAAACAAGCTTGCAAAGTTATTTATACGTTTTTGTGAAGTTTAAGGACTTTAGGGTCGTCGTGGCATGATAAACATATCGTTTTGATTCAGATAAAAAGCAAAAATATAAAATAATGACAAGCTTAGCACACGGTATTCACTTTGAAATATTGTCATGCACTAAGTTGGTGTTACGGAACAGACAAAAAATGACAGAATTATTAGATGTTATTTATTGATTTAAAAATTTAAACTATTTTTATTTTACAAAAATATTGATTGAATAATCTTTCGGAGTCGACGAACATTCGTTTTAACTACATTTTAGATTTTTTTTTCGATTACTGACCGATGTCGATATACATTACACTAGTATACAATATGTTTGTTATTCCTTGGAACAACAGGTCTGTGATCGTGAAGTCTCTAATCGGTGAACTACATACATATAAGCACAGCTTTACCAGTTATTCTGCCGCCAAGCAGTAGTGCGCAAGCATTACTGTGTTCTGGTTTGAAGGGCATTGTAGCCAGCGATATTACTGGGCAAATGAAACTTATCATAATAAACATCAGATAGATGTCCGAATGACTCAATATCAGTGCTACGCAGTGCTTTACATGGTATTAAAAGTTCTGGGGGGCAGTAAAATTGCAGGCAGGCGTGGCGAACAACTTGCTCGTCTCATTCAGTTAAAAAAAATACACCAAGCGTGGCCAAGTACCCCATTCTACGCTATCCTGGATACGCTCCTGCGTCGACATTCTTCCCCATGAACTGAATGTAATTCCTTACTCACATTTCATACTAGAGTTCATGCTCATTACTGTATGGTGCTTACTTGCGAGAAATTTTAATTGTCAATTAGATTTATTAATTTTCTAGCATATTCGTTTAAATTGGGTAGTTGAAATGAATTACTTTTAATGTAATTACAAAATATCATCATCATCATCAGCCCATCACGTTTCCACTGCTGGGATACAGGCCTTCTGTCATAGAGAGAGTATGGGCCATAATCCACCACGCTAACCCAGTGCGGGTTGGTGGATGTCACGTGTCCTTGAATTTTTGTGAAAAATTTTTGGATATGCCGGTTTCTTCACGATGTTTTCCTTCACCGTTTTTAGAACTAGTGTTAAATCCTAACTTAAGAATGTCAGTGGTGGCTAGCGGGATTCGAACTTGGGTGCGTCGGATCGAAAATTGCACGTTCTCCCACTAAGCTATACTCGCTCTATTACAAAATACACAAATATCAAACTCATTATTGTTGTCATATGTGAATATTGGTAGGTAGATTGAGTCACATGATTGATTATTATGTGTAGGGTACTTTCTTCTTTGTAGATAAAATAGAATGTAGACTATTTAATTAATAACGTTAATTCTGTTAATTGTATTTCGAATTGATAAATATTTCAAATATCGATTCGAGGCTCCCGCCCACGTCAGACAATCGGTCACCAATTTTTGTTGTTGAAAATTAAACATGGAGTTTCACATAGCAACGCACATGTCCTACAAAAATTCGGTCACAAAATTGGTGACAAAGGACAGTAAAAAAATCGGACCGATTACCGGATCTTTTTTTACATCTGATTAGGCAACTGTTTGACCACAAACTTACCTGATGGGAAGTGCCGATGCGGTCAAAGATGAAGCACCCTTGCCTAGTATCTATTCACTCTTGATTTGAATCAATAATTATCACACCCAGGTTGTATTTAATAGGAAAACAGACGATAGCAGGGCGTTCCACTTCTTTGCTGTACGTATTAAAAAGGCGTTGTACCGATCGTCTTGTTGTTTGATGATGGAATGGCCATCTGGGGATTAAGTTGTGCAGTTTTCTGAGTTCACTCTCCATAGTGAGTTTGGTAGAATACCGACAGGCTGGCAACTTCACGTCGATGTGCCAGACTTTGAAGTCTGGTTTCTACCAATGGTCGTTATCAATCTACAAAGAATCTGACGTCGGCGGAGGCATTAAAGATTTATACGTATTTCTTTTAGGAAACTTCGTCGGGTCTTTTCGTCGCCGATACCCCAGTGCCTAAAGACGAAAGTCTTTAATCAGTGCGTCCTACCTGTTATGACATACGGAGCCGAGACGTGGACACTCACGGTACGACTAGTCCACAAAATGAAAGTTGCTCAGCGAGCTATGGAAAGAGCTATGCTCGGTATTTCTCTAAGGGATCGAATCCGGAACGAAATTATTCGCCAGAGAACTAAAGTTATCGACATAGCTCAGCGGATTAGCAAGCTGAAGTGGCAGTGGGCTGATCATATTTGCCGCAGGACCGATAACCGTTGGGGTAGACGTGTTCTAGAGTGGAGACCGCGAATCGGCAAACGTAGCGTAGGACGTCCTGCGACTAGATAGAGCGACGATATACGTAGGGTTGCTGGTAGCGACTGGAGAAGGAAAGCCGAAGATCGGGCTCAGTGGCGTGCTATGGGAGAGGCCTATGTCCAGCAGTGGACTGATGTGGGCTGATGATGATGATGACGTATTTCTAATTTCTATTCTAAGTAGTGTATCACGCTATCTCACTTGGAACATCCAGAATCTCCACACATTTATCACCACACTCCAGCAACATTGCTAAAATAACAAAAACTAACACCACAGCAATTCCTATTAAAGCCTCGCTTACCTAATACTTAATTCACTGATAAACTAAGTAAAAAGCAGTCTAGGAGTTATAAATGTACCACTTAGCTATCGCAGGAACGTTAATGAACGAGCATTGGAGTAATGGCGCAATTACTGGGCTGTTTTGCATAAAACCCAGTGGCTGATGCATTGGGAAATAAATATGGAAATACTTACTGTGAGCAAATTATCTAAAGGGTTAAGAATAAATTAAACGTTAAAGAAACTAAAACTCTCATCAAATTTTGATTACATTTTAATTAATATGAAGCATGAATGAATGCCAAGCAAAAAACTCAAGCAAGGTTTTTTGGAATGAAAAAAATACGATCACTCTGGCTGGGACTTGAACCCGCATCACAATCTTCCCTCAGTGCGGGAAGGGCTCTGCCCAATCAAGCAACGGTTACCAAGCTTACTGGTGATTTTTTTTCTCTTTTGATTTCACCTTTTTAGGGGTGACGTGTACGCGATCTATTGAGTTAGGAGTGATTTTTTTTTCTCAACGAGCAAGATCAATATTAAATCAATGTCATCAAATTAATTTTGGAGTTCCACAGCCAATATCTTAGATTGAAACAAACCTTCTATAAACTCCTGCGTATAGCCTAGAACACATTTCTAATAAAGATAAATTCAATGATACATCATATGTGGAAATTCTCTAAACGTCTACTTTGTTTATATTAACGAAGTATTTTCTGTCGAACGAATACTTATCGATTTAAATTCAGTCGAAATAATAATTGTTTCAACAAGTAATTATTATAAATATAAACGGCTACACTCACGTTATGATTGTGTCCGAAACCTGGTCGGAGTTATTCCGACACAATCATAACGTGAGTGTAGCCGTTTATATTTATAATGGATATTTCGACTCACGATAGTTTCCAAACTTTAAGTAATTATTATTTGTCGAACTATATTTTTTCGAAGTACATATAAGTGTCGTGCCGAAAGAAAGAACTGTAGAAGTTCAGAGGGACAACCGGCGATCTTGCTCTCAATAAAAATGTTAAATTTGTGTCGGTTAATCGATATTAAATTGATATTACAATTTGTATCGATTAATCGACTCGATCATTCTTGTTATTTTACTCTGGCAACTATTTTAATAAAACTTAAGTCTCGGCTGTCATTTTTATCTATGGCGGCAACCAATCACAGAGCAGAGCTTTCCCGCCAGAAAAATGGCGGGAGATGACTCTGCAGGTGATTGGTTGAGGTGATGGACCAATGGCAGTTTGAGCTGTGAGAGGACTTTTGAAAATGTAACGTTGGTCGGTGGCACAGTCTCTCGGCGTTTTCGGTGCAAGAAGCATTAGTGATTATGAGATTGTGTGTTGAGTGTTAATAAAGTAAATAAGTTGTTATTTTAACGTTCTATTCTTTCACTCCACGGAACCCGGAGCAGTGTCCATTTTACACAAGTTGCTCTCCAAAATGTTGATAATAAAGAAAATACAAAACGCTCCAAAGTTATACACTAACCACACAAAACCCTCACAAAATTGAAATTCAATCCTCCAACTGCAGCAAAATCTTAGCAATCAGGAAATTGGCGAAAACAATCCGACTAATAGAAAAACCTTCATAATGCCCGTTGTTTACACTCAAGACGTATGTGACGACTCGATAAAAGGGAACGCGAGGGTGTTTAATAACATTGAAAACAGGAAACGAAACGATTTGTATGCTCTTTCGCTTAAAAACATTCAAGCTCAAGCAAGATTGGGTAAAAGTATTTAATTTAAGTAAATAGTAAGAAGGTTGCATGTTGAATAATATAATATAGATTAAATAATACAATTAATAATGTTGCACACCCAGAATAAGGTTGATTGTACAGGAACGAATTTATAAATCTGTAACACCCATAAAACCTACAATCTAATAACAATAAAATTTAAATAAAATAAATAAAATTTCTTTTCATTTCAAGGTTTTTGAGTTTCGGGAGTGTTATTCATTATTGATTTAAAACGGCTAAGACTCACGGTTTGATGTCGAAATGACTCCAACCAGGTTTCGGACATTTTAGAAGTCCTTCTTCTGGGGATTATGAGATCAAGCTCCGACATACGTCGCGAGCGTTTGCACGTAACTTTGAGTAATGTATCCATTATAAATACTAAGTTGTTTTATTTATATTATGCTTATATTATGTCTTCTACTACCTACAAGCTTCCTCGAGCAGTTTTACCTAGAAAAGTCTTCTCTTCTTCTTCTTCTTTAGCCATTTTCGACCAATTGACTGGTGTAGGCCTCCTTTAAACTTCTCAATTTTTCCCGGTTTTGGGCAGCGAGAGTCCAGTTGCTGCCCGCCACTTTTTTGGTGTCGTCTTTCCACCTCATCTGTGGTCTCCCTACTGGCCTTTTATGCCCATACGGCATAAGCAAAAGTAAGCTAGAACAGCCTACAAATCCTTTTTTATCTACTATCTCTAATATTTAATACTGTCCATATCTGATCTCTCGGGGTGATGAGCTCAATGCAGTTCTTATTTTTTAAAGTTCTGGGTGGCACTGCAATTGTCATGGGCAGACATGGTGCTTACCATCAGGCAAACGACTTGCTTGTATCATCAATCAGTTCCATAAAAAAAAACTATCTCTGGCCACCATCTCGCCTGATGCGAAGGTTTGGCCAAATATTGAACACCCAGAGGAAGACTGTAGTTAAGCCATCGCTCAAACCCTGATGGTTCACCATTCTCACAGACCATTCCAACGATGGCTGAGCTAAATGGATTTTCAATACTAGAAGATTTAGCACATAGTTAGCGCGCGTGTAAAAGGCATTGTAGTAAGCGAAATTATTGGGCATATGAGATTTACTATCGGGGTGATAACCGCAATGCATTTCTATGCAGTTCTTTTTATGGTATTAAAAGGCCTGAGTGGCACTGCAGTTTTTCTGGTCAGGTATGGTGCTTTCTATCAGGCGAACGACTTGCTTGCCTCCTTTCCTAATGTGAGCCCTAATGTGAGCCTATGGCAGCCCATGATGGGAGCCGATACTTCCAATCACATTATTTTGAACCAAAACGTAAACACGCAAGGCAACATTCCCTAAAACATTGTCAATACTGAAGCGAAGTAGGCAGCTAACGTATCGATAAACCTTTGTGGAAGCCGTTTCAGCTTCCCTTCGCACTCCCCCGGTATGAGGGTATAAACCTATAAAGTGAATTGCACATCCTTATCTACTCCAATATGAGTACTCTCAATGGAACCATGGAATTGGATTGGAGAGAATTGACTGTGTCACTTTGCATGCCGTGCTGGGCTTTACAGGTTCTTTGCAGCCGTTACTTGGCTTCATGACGCTTAAGTAAAAGTAGGTCATGCATCGTCAATGGGCAATAAGGCCAAGAGTTGATCGTTATACTAAATTTGTATTACATAATATTAGGCGAACGGGTGTCTTCTGGCCAGATGAGCGACTGAATAGATGGTAGCGATAACAAAAAAGCGGAAGATTTAGCCAATGGACGTGCATCGGCAGCATTTGACAGGCTCTGTGGTGTAGTGGTTGGACAGGCTGGCTCAAATCTCATATACCACTGAGGTTGGGTTCGATTCCCGCGACGGGCTGAATGTTTGCACAAAATAAAAAGAGCAAGCATTTGTTTCGTGTTTGGGTGTTGCGGAATTTCATAATTCCATGGTTTTCATAGTTCCTGGTTTCCTAGATACAGGGAATCCTAGTTAGGAGCCAGGATCTATGTTTGTGATCGTTGAGCGCATTTATTTATTTTCATTTATTTATTGGAAGAGCCTAGTATCTCACTTTGGACTAGTTCAGGCTGTTGATAATGATGATGATGACAATTTTATTTTGATTCCATTCTATGTTTGCCATGATTACGTTATGAATTTTCTTTACCTATCAATCCATGATATTTATATAGATTATCATTTTGTGAGTGAGGCTGACGTCAGGTGAGTATGTTGCTTTGCCCATAAATTACCTACTATTTTAATTTCTTGTTTTAAATAATACGAAGCGTAGTGAGAAGACTCAAAATAACAAAACCGTTTGAGTTAGTGTAGTGTCTATTAATAGTAAATTAGTGTAATGTATTACTAGTGCTACCCATAAATAACACAAGAACAAAGTGTCTTCGCCTTAATAGAGACAATAAGAAAAGTGTTAATGGATACATTCTTAGTATTTAAAATAATTACTTATTAGCCTAATCAATAGGCTAGATTGTAATAAAAATGGTGATCATATTGACTGTGAAACCATACCAAGGGAAATAAAATAAAAATCCTTAAATAACTGAGTGCGGCACTCAGTTTTATCACAGGGTATATAAAACACATTTTGATAATAATAATCATCATCATCAGCCCATTACGTTCCCACTGCTGGGACTCGGACCTTCCCTCGTAGAGAGAGTATGGACCATAATCCACCAAGCTGGCCCAGTGCGGGTTGGTGGATGTCACATGTCCTTGAATTTTTGTGATTAATTCTTGAATATGTCGGTTTCCTCACGATGTTTTTCCTTCACCGTTTTAAGAGCGAGTGTTAATTCCGCACATAACTTAAGAAAGTCAGTGGTGCGGGGCCAGCGAGGTTCGAACTCGGGTGCATCTGATCGATAGTCGCACGTGCTCCCACTGAACCACACTCGCTCCCATAATATTAATCGTATAATTTTTTTTAAACAGATTGTAAATATTTGAATCTTGGTGATTGTGAATTTGCGACGCACAGCGAGCAGACCAAGGATTAAGCTCTAGGGAACCAGGAAATACGAGGACTATGGTCAAACAACAACCGCAGTGTAATCGTTTATTTATTCTTATTTAAAATGGAGTTTATTTACATAATTGTCCAAAACTATCAAACTTCGACAAACCGGGGCCGCGCTACCTTTAACGATTAAATCCTCTTAAGTGCTAAAGACTGTGTTTTAGTCTTTAACTACCTTCTTCAATGTAAGTTCTCTAAAAGGACTCTCCACAAATAAGACATAAATAACTTTTTGCCAGTAGCCATATCTGTTTATGGGTGTAACTATAAACGTGCATCAAAGATGCGGCAGTCAGCAAAGGTGTTGAACGGCAGCCATAGGTGGCAGAGACATCTTATAGTATCTAATAGGTAGATCAACGCTTTATTGTAAACATTAAATTAAAAGACGTTACATAAAAACAATTAAAGAAAGTGTAAGAAATTTTTAGCAATAAGGTCACCCACTTATTGCTAAAAGCGATCTCTTCCAGGCAACTTTTGGATGGAGCCTAATTATCGACTTACTGACGCTTCTGACACAAATATTTTCGGTCACTGGTCCGAAGTGACACATTTTTTTTTTCAACAAGTTTTGTGAAATTCGGGAAGGAGATATTTTATATCACATAAGCTACTTTTTATCCTGGGAATCTGCGAGTAAAACTACGGGTGCAGCAGAGCTAGTAGTACAATAAATGCAATATCTTTACATCTTGAACCTTGGTCGTATATTCATCCATACGACTGTCCATTCTAAACTTTATAGTCACCATCTCGACCAATTAAAATAAAATCATAATTCTTAAACAAAACAAGCTCATATCTTTCCATAATTCCGCCTACAAAAACGAGTTGACTTTTAAAAATCAGAAAATATATAAGTATCAGGTTTCAATTAAAGTTCACTGATAATCATCTTCTATCGACCATTATAAATTGATCTCTGAGCCATAAACTTGAAAGAGTAATTCTTCTTGCGATTGGAGGTCAACTTATGATGGAAGTCTTTCTTAATTATTCCTTTTTCGAGTCAGCCAACCAGAATAAGGTTTTCATAATGCTTTGAGATAAGTTTGGAAATCCATAATTACCTCAATTTTGGCCTTTCAATATTCCTTGTGATCTTCGGAGAGATCGATTGATTATGTAATGGTCTCGACCTAGTTTGAAGACAAAAGGTGATGCGATATCTTGATTGGTATTGTCACGGTGCGGTCCAATTGACGAAAATATCTTTGAAGATATGATTTAATTGTGTTTGAAGTTACAAATGAAAATGATCATCAACAAAGTTTTTTGGAAAGTTAAATATGACCAGCGACTGGTAGACTGGAGACTTGAATCAACATCACATTCTCTAGTCGGCTCTACTTGAAATTATTTTTCGTACAAAAATCTTTGTTTGAGTTGTTTTGCTAAGCATATATTATAAAAATGGTTGTCTTTTCTTAGCCGCTTCACTGCCGTCTCTCTCTAGACCTATGTGCTCCATCTTAGGCCACACCATCGATTCACATCAGGCGAGATAGTTACCAAACATAGATCTACTAAGCGTAAAAAAAGACCGTAAATGATTTTCACCTTAGCTTCATATTGTAGACATTTATATTTGACTACATGCGCTCCGCAGTTTCACCCGCAGTTTCCCGGACTAAAAAGTAGCCTATGTGGTAATCCAGGGTACAAGATATCTCTATTCCGAATTTTACTCAAATCCGTTGGACCCGTTACAGGGTGAAGAAGTAACAAACACACTATCACTTACATACAAACTTTCACATGTATAATATAAGCGTGATTGTAGTTTCTCTGTTGCCTACAATAGTCGGGGAGACGGGTCTAAGCAGCCGCTCAACTGCCGCCTCTCTCTAGATTTATGTGCTCCATCTTAGGCCACATCATCGCTTCACATCAGGCGAGATAGTAGCCAAACATAGATCTATTAAGCGTAAAAAAAAGTGTCATTTTTTGATTTAACTTTTAAATAAATCAGAACAAAGCATTCCCGTTTCAGTGCCTACTTTTTGAGCACCAATTACATCATCATCACGGGCCTCCTCTCGGTGAGAGAGTATGAGCCATAACCTACCACGCTGGCCCAGAACGGGTTGGTGGATGTCACATGTTCTGAAATTTTTGTGATTAATTCTTGGACATGCCGGTTTCCTCACAATGTTTTCCTTCACCGTTTTTAGAACTATTGTTAAATCCTAACTTAAGAATGTCAGTGGTGGCTAGCGGGATTCGAACTTGGGTGCGGCGGATCGAAAGTTGCACGTTCTCCTGCTAAGCTACACTTGCTGTATTACCACAGAATACATACTATTACAAAATATACAAATGCCAAACTCATTATTGTTGTCATATGTGAATATTGGTAGGTAGATTGAGTCACATGATTGATTATTATGTGTAGGGTACTTTCTTCTTTGTAGATAAAATATAATGTAGACTATTTAATCAATAACGTTAATTCTGTTAATTGTATTTCGAATTGATAAATATTTCAAATATCGATTCGAGGCTCCCGCCCACGCTTAAGGGACATATGGGTAGGGGGGCTGGGCAGGATTTGACTCGGGTACGTCAGATCGAAAGTCGCACGTGCTTCAACTAAACCACACTCGCACCAATAACATGCTAACTGCTTATTCAAGAAATATACTGCTTACACACTTTTGTACATTTTAGTGTTATGAAGACTGATTTAACTAATTCGTTACGGTATCAAGTAATAATAACACATATCGTATAGATTGTCGTATCAAAGATAGACATTCATGTAGGGCTAACCTTACTGGATATGGCCCGTTTGTAAAACTAAATGTAAAACTAACTACTAACCGAAGGTACAAGTACATAATTGTATGTCGTTGCGATGGTATGTTGTTGCAGTTTCTTGCCGTATCTTTTGAGTAGTGATGCTCTTTCGATACGGTTGTAGATTCATTGAAATAATTGACGTTCATATGTGCATTTGTGATGCCAAAACTGAATAAAGAACTTTGAACTTTAAAACTTCGATGGGTCTAAATTACATCCATTGATGGTTTTAGTTATTCCAGATTGTAACATAGATAGATAAATAGAAGAGCGCAATATTTTAAACAAAAAAATTACAGATATTACTTAAAAACAATTAAAGAAAGTGTTGGAATTGCCGGCCTTATCGCTATAAGCAACATTTCTTTTATATAATGATTTACTAAATACTCCACACAACGAGATATAACACGACTAGAGACAAAAAGATAAACACAATAAAAAATTCACACATATCATAAGACGTTATTTACCTAGTAGTAAATAGTATAGTACTATCTATCTGCACAATATCAGTTATTTACAATCAAGTAAAACTACTAACACTTAAAATATTATTTGTATAATTATGATTTATTCGTTTTTATTAATTAATTAAAGCGAGAATGCAGCCAGTATTCTTGGCACCTTGCCTCATGGACACCATTTATATATAAATTTATAGTTTTATATAGTTTAGTATCTCTATTATATATTTCTTTTTCTCATTTATTTATTCAGGGCTTATTCTAAAAGAACATGTCATCCTTATAGCTAGAAAGATTAAATTAAATAAAAAATCAAAATCGCCAAGTGACTAAATAACATATAATAATTCTAAATAGTTATTAATTAAGAATTTAATTATTATTTTAATTTTAATATTTCCAAACAACAACCCTATGCACCTATTATGTTCTCATACAGCGTACATCATACAGTAAAATAAAACTATTGCCTCATCCAATGGCTAATTTGAACGACTAAATTTAGCTTAAGTAAAGCATATTTAGTGAGCGCATCCAGTGTTTAAACATCCATGTAAAATCGTGACTGCACAAGAACGCACGCCGCTCCTGCCGACGGAGCATTCCATAATGGCCCATGAAATTACCCGTGCGGCTTCGTTTCCCTAACAGCGCCCGTTTTGGACGCATCTAGACGTTTTTAGATATCCACAGCTTTTCTAGTATGGCCAATCATGTCAGGTTTTGCTTATGCAGATACGCTAAGCTATATGAATTAGCTGGAGATGCTACAGCTTAAGATAGACAGAAGATAGATTACAGACATTACATAAAACAATTAAGGAAAGTGTTACAATGGGCGGCCTTATCGCTAAAAGCGATCTATTCCAGGCAACCTTTGGATAGAGAGAAATTATCAATATGTTAAAGACGGGGATGTAAGGTCTACAATAATAATAAAAACATAAACATGACAGGTGCTTTGTCAACTTTTTTCAGTGGCATATCGGCAGTAGGAAGGGCTATAAGTTAATGGAACTGAAGGGTCGGCTTACTGTTCCAAATTTTTTTTCAGATTTTACTGCAGTTGTTAAGGGCAGGCGTGGCGCTTACCATCAGGCGAACAACTTTTTGGTCTTATCACTCAGATCAATAAAAAAAATGCTTGACTGTTTTTAGCTAGCTCTATACTTTCAAAATTCTTGTAAAATTAGGCTTGTTTTATCTACGATAGATTTACTAGGGTTTCTTAATTTTAAGTGTAAAATTTATAGTTAAATTTGAACTAACCTACGTCTGACCACCATCTCGCCCAATGTACATTTAAAAATACTTAAGTCAATAATCTCAGTTACTAGAGTTTTGTACGTTTAAATCGAGATTATTCTGATGACGAATTTATTCTTATTATTTCAATCGCAATTATCAAGTAATTCGAATCACAGGTGTTCTAAGATAAAATAATTTAATTGAAATTGATTTTGTTGAACAATTAAAACTGTCAAGTCATCATCATCATCATCAGCCCATCACGTTCCCACTGCTGGGACACGGGCCTTCTCTCATAGAGAGAGAATGGGCCATAATCCACCACGCTGGCCCAGTGCGGGTTGGTGAATGTCACATGTCCTTGACTTTTTGTGAAAAATTCTTGGACATGCCGGTTTCCTCACGGTGTTTTCCTTCACCGTTTTAGAGCGAGTGTTAAGTCCGCACATAGCTTAAGAAAGTCAGTGGTGCGGGGCCAGCGGGATTCGAACTCGGGTGCGTCGGATCGAAAGTCGCGCGAGCTCCTACTGAGCCACACTCGCTCTTTTTAAACTGTCAAGTATTCGACATAACTAGCAATCCAGTGGTAGCTGCGGGTTATTCCCTGAGGGCCCTAAACCCGCAGGAACCAATTTTAATTTTATACATTAAACTAGTATTTCGCCGCGTGCGCGAGCTGCTAAAGCAGCTCGCGTCAATTATTTTTTTAAGCTAAATTTAAAAAAAAAGCGCAAAGAGCTAAAGCAGCTCGCGCTAAAGCAGCTCAAGCAGCTCGCTTCTTGTACCTAGTACAAGAAGTTTTTTCTTGCAAAACAAGTTTTAATTAAATTAATTTAAAAAGTTTTTAAAGACAAGCTTTTATGATCTAGCAGCCACATCATGACAAAGTTTAAAACGGGCTATCACAATTCAATGCATGTACAAATGTCATGTCTGTCCTATTCTCTGTTGAGGAGTTCCCTCGCCGGAAGTCAATCCTGGGTGTATCAGCCATTTAGAACAGGCTATTATGGTTAAATCCATTTACAAAATGTTGTGTCTGTACTATTCACCGTTGAGGAGTTCCCTCGCCGGAAGTCAACCCTGGGTGAAGCAAGTGAAGCAGTCGAATACAAACCTCCACCTTTAGAAAGTCGGTTACAAACAAAACAAGAACCGACTTGAAGATTAAACTTATATATTTTGTATTTGCTATGTTGTTCAAAAAGTGCTGAATTAATTTCGATTAAGTTTATATGGGACCACCTCTGAAGTATGACCTACCAATCAAAAAAAGAATCATCGAAATCAATTCATAATTGGCAGAGTAATAGCGTAACAAACACAAAACAAAATTTCATACCGTGGAATTGTACTCCTTTTTGAAGTCGGTTAAAAATCTATAAAACGTATAAAACGGCTGAACCGATTTAGATAAAACATGTTTATGTATATCGGTTCACCCGTATAAGAGCTACGGTGCCACAGAGAGACACATAGTAGTCAAACGTACCCTCCTTTTTGCGTCGGGGGTTATTTTTTTTTCACAATATACCTCGTTACATATGGTACGTCACCATAATTTTTACACTTGTATTCATGAACAATACAACAATCTTGGATTTTTATGGCGTAAGCGAGCTGCAAGCCATTATAACAAAATTATCCTAAAAATGGGGAAATTAGTTATATTGGCAACACTGCTCTTCATCATCTACATTCGATCCATAAAAATCACCCCACTCAGACTGCCAACTGTCCCTAAACTAATTTTACGCGCGGCCACACACAGAATTACAAACAAAGAATACACATTTCCCGCCCTTTTTATTGAGTACAGTATCGATATTTTTGTTTCGATACCATATCCCTAGTAATGTCTTGTAATTTGTAATCTGATGTTTACAATCAATGTACAAAAGTCCCAAAAACCCCCCGAAATCAAACAAGATATCAGGTATACAAATGGGTCTTTACATTCCAAACCTAGGCTAACCTCCCGCGCAGCCTCGAATATATCCTGTGCGTGTTTTAAGGCTTGCCAGCGCCATCTAGTTACGCGTTTTGAACTAAAACATAATTTTACTCTAAACAATCAACGATATATATATATATGTACCTAAGGACATGCTTTTAGTTTAATGTTTTACGTACCTACAATAAATCATCTATCTATTTTATGTATTATAATGACAGAATATGAAGGTGCGATATGACTCCGTAAAGAAATTTAATCAATTAGCGACTTTTGCTACGACGCAATAAAGTTCAATTCAGCTCGCGTAGCGCTGCATACCTACCAGTACTGGGCAGGTTGCGGGTTGATTCCCACGACAGGAAAAATGTTTATGCACAGAAAAAAAAGCGCTAGCATTAGTTTCGTGTCTGGGTGTTGTGGGACTGGGGGTGGTGTGATTACAAATTTACTCTATGTGCGTCCAGTGGTCGCCGCGATCTCGCACTGGCAGTGTAAACTCGCCCCTTATGAAGAGCATATGTCCAGCATTGGATCGCAATAGGCTGATGATGGTGACAAAGGTGCAGTTGTCAATTGCGTCACAGAATAATTAAGAGTAGTTGCAAGAAGATATCCTATCTATTATATCCTACTTAGGATAGTAGGTATTTAGGCAAGAAGTGTAAACATATACAACACTAAACATTTACCTACCTGGAAGAGATAGCTTTAAGCGATAAGACCGCCCTTTCATCATCAGCCCATCACGTTTCCACTGCTGGGACACGGACCTTCTCTCTTACAGAGAGTATGGGCCATAATCCACCACGCTGGCCCAGTGTGGATTGGTAAATAAATGTCACATTTCCTTGAATTTTTGTGATAAATTCATGGACATGTCGGTTTCCTCACGATGTTTTCCATCACCGTTTTTAGAGCGAGCGTTAAAATCCACACAATAACTTAAGGTAGTCAGTAGAACTCGGGTGCGTCTGATCGAATGTCCCACGTGGCACGTGCTCCCACTGAGCCACCCTTTGCGACACTTATATTGTTAATTTTGTCTTTATAATTTTGTCCTAACATAGCCTATGTACATAAGTACATGTACTTTTAGTTCAAAACCTACAGGCCTAGCGCACTCCGCACTGTAGGTACGAAGCTACAAGTACATAGCCGGACAGCGACGGCGGGTCGCGCGTCGTTACACGTGCCGCGTCAGAAGAGATAAGAGCGGCGCGATAGAAAGAGAGGCGCTCTGTAGGTTAATATGACTGGTAGGTATGCAGCGCTACGCGAGCTAAATTGAATTTTATAGCGTCTCCGGCTCTTGTGACGACGCAATAAAGTTCAATTCAGCTCGCGAAGCGCTGCATACCTACCAATGGACATAAATAAACCTGGGTTTGAATCCCGACTTTGCCCTGCACCAATGACTGATGGTTAGTAAGTGTAAGTTTGTAAGTGCAGATTTTGCACGCTCGCTCTAAAACGGTGAAGGAAAACATCGTGATGAAACCCGCTTACGAACTTTGGAGTGGTAGGCTCTGGCCGTGGTTGTAATACCACCCACCGAACAAAACCATGCCGTCAAGCGACCTAGTTGTGTTTCGGGATGATGTTCGGTGAACCATCGGGGAGACGGGTCTGAGCAGCCGCTCAACTGCCGTCTCTCTCTAGATCTATGTGCTCCATCTTAGGCCACATCATGGCTTCACATCAGGCGAGATAGTGGCCAAACAGATCTATGAAGCGTAAAAAAAATTATGACCGTTATGACCTAGACAATAAGGGTTATTATAAGTTTGAGTATCTCCGGCTATATATTTTTTACGCTTTCGATCATTTTGATTCATTCCCAATTCCCATTCGTTCGCTTACGTATGTTATATTAAACTCTTATTAGTCTAAGTAATAATAATTAATGCTTGAGGTTTCTAAATAAAGTTTTTATCACAGAAAACTAAGGGACATAAGCATCACTCCGCAAAGAAATTTAAACAAATAGCGACTCTTGCTATGACGCAATAAAATTCAATTTGAACCCCCCGCCGTAATATTATCTTGTTGTACCAATTACAACCGTAGTTTCAAGCATTTTAGGTTGAATTTAGATTGTTACTAAATAAGTAGCTTCACCGTTAATTCGTCGGCGCTGCTGCTAAGTTTTCTTAAATACCTATTTTAACGTTCCACGTTACTTTCTTAATTATTTCTTCTCTTACTTCATAAGATCCTTCTCCGGACAATAACAAACACAAGAAAAAAAAGAATTGGCGAAATTGGTCCAGCCGTTCACGCATGTGACCGCATGATGCCGTTACCAATGGAAATAAGTACCTATTCATTTAATACAGGATGTGATATTAGGTTAAACGAGAAACTTGTTGAAGGAGGGTATTCAGTATTCGATTCTCGTCCTAAATATCCAGATCGCTTTACACCGCCAAATAAATTAAAAACAATATTATACTGTTTCTTATTGAATTCCATTGTAAGACCTTTATAAACATATATTATTTATATGACTGACTACCTACCTACTAAAAATAGGTACCTACTGAACAATTTGAGGTCATATCGCTAAATCAAGTTTGTGTAAAACGCTTTTTTTTCTGTGCACAAACATTTCTCCCGTCGCGGGAATCGAACCCCCAACCTCAGTGATGTATGAGACTTGACACCACTGAGGTTGAGAAGTTAAATCCGCACATAACTCAAGAGAGTCAGTGGTGCGGGGCCAACGGGATTCGAACTCGGGTGCGTTGGATTGAAAGTCGCACGTGCTCCCACTGAGCCACACTCGCTTTATAATGCCGGACTTGCGAAATACTAATCGACTGCGCTCGGAATGATTTATATTTTAAATTATTTTGCGGTTGGATGCCATGGAATGGAGTGTTGTTATGTTGCCTAATATACGACTGAACCAATGATGTCTTTTTTAGTTAATATAGGTATGTCTCTTGGACGGGTACTCGTACGTATTTAAATGTCTAAAATTAAAAAACCTCACGTTAACACACCTCCGTTCAAAATACCTTAAATCAAAATATCTTATGTTTTATCCTATAATATAATACCTAAGCAAATAGCAAATAAAATACCTACCTAAGTTCAAAATACCGATCGGACTAAATATCTAATGTTTAAAATGTCTATACCTACTTAGCTACACCAAAGTTAGATTCACACAAATTTTAAATACCAAATGGTCAAAATACCTAATATTGTGCATCACTTGCTAGCTATTTGTTTGAAATAATAGATCGAGCGGCAAAACAGTTACTTACCTAACTATTTATGTTTTCGGTATAGGTCATGAACGCTAAAGACCATTACCTATCCACGATGTCTGGAAGAGATCGCTTTAAGCGATACGACCGCCCTTTCATCATCAGCCCATCACGTTTCAACTGCTGGGACACGGGCCAATAAAGTTCAATTCAGCTCGCGTACCGCTGCATACCTACCAGTACTGGGATAGTATGAAACTCCATCTCTATATTCTACCATATATATCAATGTCTGATGTATTGTCTTGCAGTAGATAAGGAGGTACCTAGGTACCTAACTACATTAAATAGATTTTCCCGTGATGCGAGTCTATCTACATGTAGTAGGTAAGTAAGCATTTTTTTATCTAAACTCATATTATAAAGAGGAAGGATTTGATTGTTTGTTTGTTTGTTTGCATTGAATAGGCTCCGAAAGTACTGAACTGATTTAAAAAATTCTTTCACTGTTGGGAAGCTACACTAACCTAACTACCCGGGTGACATTGGCTATATTATATTTTCAAAAAAAAAGGGAACCTTACTAAAACCACACTAAAACTGAAAAAATGTAGCCCAAGGTGTAAAAACAATTTTTTAAATACCCGTGCGAAGCCGGGGCGGGCTGCTAGTCTATCGTTATTAAGATACCTAGAAGAAGGTACTACCTACACACATTTATTTAATGTAGGTTTTAAGTAGTTATACCTAGGCAGTAGGCACCTATGTCATGTTCCTGTCATGACCCTGGTGTCACATTAGGTTAATTTTTATTGGATCACTTTAGGCAAACGTGTCTTTACGTAAGTACGTAACGCCGCGCGCAGCCGGCGCGGGCGCCCGCCGCGCCGGCTCGTGTATCGCTGGGCGGCACCGCGTTGTACCAATTACAACCGTACATGGAAGCGTTTTTGGTTGAATTTAGGTTGTTACTAAATAACTTGGTTCACAAATATTCATACATAGAAACAATTAAGACCTTCTTTTTTTTTGAAGTCGGTTAAAAAGGGATATCTTTCACATTTATTTATTTATTTATTCCTGCATTTTTTATTGGAGAATTCAAGCGACCGAAACAGTTAACTAATTATTTCTTGTGGTTCTCAACCTCAGTGGTGTGAAATCTCATACACCAATGAGGTTGCAGGTTCAATTCCCGTGACGGGAAAAATGTATACTACAGAAAACTTAATAGTACCATGGTTATACTTAAACACAAATTCTGTAAATAGGTATAGGTACGTACCTGGTCTGGAGGACAATTACCTAAATTGACAACCCAACTTACACAAAAGAAGGAGATTCAATTGTAGTTATTTTCGTTTTTTATTTGTTTGTTACCTCAGATCTTCGTCATTTATAAACCGATTTGAAAAAGTCATTTTGCGTTGATTTCAGTATAGCTACGAAGTAGTCCCATATAAGTTTCATCAATAATTGAAAGAGAGGCGCTCTGTAGGTTAATATGACTGGTAGGTATGCAGCGCTACGCGAGCTAATTGAATTTTATAGCGTCTCCGCAAAGAAGTTTAAACAAATAGCGACTCATGCGACGACGCAATAAAGTTCAATTCAGCTCGCGTAGCGCTGCATACCATACATATATTTAATTGTTATGAGCAAGCGTGGCGCTTACCATTTAAGCGATAAGACCGCCATTTCATCATCAGCCCATCACGTTTCCACTGCTGGGACACGGGCCTTCTCTCATACAGAGATTATGGGCCATAATCGACCACGCTGGCCCAGTGCGGGTTGGTGGATGTCACATGTCCTTGAATTTTTGTGATAAATTCTTGGACAGAGATCGGTAGCGGTAAAATGTGTATGTTTGTGCTATATATTATGTGTGTGCTGAGTGCTAATAATGTGTGTTTGTGAAAAAAATCCGTCCAGTAGTTTTCGCGTGAAATAGTAAAAAGCATTCATACATCCTCACAAACATTCGCAATAAAAGTATAAATTTTTATATATTTTATTTTTAGTAACAGCTGTAACAGTTTTCTTCATCAGTGTTCATGCGCTAAAGTTCGCAGAGCCTATGTTCAGACTCGCCAAGATACGTCGGCCGTATTGTACCTACCAGTCATATTAACCTACAAAGCGCATCTCTTTCTATCGCATAGCTCTTATCTCTTCTGACGCAGCAAGTGTAACGACGCGCGACCCGCCACCGGTGTCCGGCTATGTACTTAAGCTTCGTACCTACTTACAGTGCGGAGTGCGCTAGGCCTGGTACTATTAAGTATTCTGTGGTCATACCTACACAGGCGGCGCCGGCGGTGTCGCCCGACATATAAGGCGTTGCGTGGCGTGCATTACATTGTGAGGTTTCTATTATTTTAATAATATATTGATATGATGCTTGTATAAATGTTAACTTATGGTATGATCAATAATTAAAAAAACAATTATCCCTGTATCTATTCTAGTTAAAATTATATAACGACCAAATCTAGAAGTACCTAGATACCTACAGATTGCTGCAATATAACATGCAAAAGTGTAGTTAAACCTAGGTACCGAACCAACATACTTACTACACAATATTTAATAATACTATGGTATGACTATTAGGTACCTAAATTGCCTGGAAGAGATCGCTACACACACATGACACATATCGAACACTTTCTTTTTAACCGACTTTAACAAAAGAAGTAGGTTCTCAATCCAATTCGTTTTTTATTTAGGTTTTTACCTCAGAACTTCGTCATTTATAAACCGATTTGAAAAATTATTTTTGCGTTGAGTTCAGTGTAGCTACGAAGTGGTCCCATATAAGTTTCATCAATATTTGACCTAGGACTTTGAAGATATATTGAAGTTTTTTTTTAGTAAAGTGTATACTTGTAAAAAATATTCATTTTCTGTGATGTTTCGTAATTTGATATTTGCGATACAATAAAGTGTTTATCTATCTACACATATCGGTAGGTATTAATCTAATTATATTAAGATACCCAAGTAAGTAAGTAAGTTTTAAGTAGGTGTACCTATATGCCATGTTCATATGACCCCTGTTGATGTGACACATTTATTGTGGTAGCATAATAATAAATAATAACACAGTAGAACGGAATCTTCTTTGATCGAGTCTCAAACGCCGCCATTTATATACCTACTTCCCCCTTCTTGTCGTTACGCCCCTCTGTCGTCCAGGCGTGTTGCCAAGATTGCTTAGTGTTATAAATTGCATACGTCTAAAGCTCAGGTAAAGTATCCACGTCGGACCACGGAGAAATGGTCCTACCAACTGATTTCGTAATATTTTTGTAATTTCACGGAACCACGATTCACGATTCCACGATGTCTGGAAGAGATCGCTTTAAGCGATAAGACCGCCCTTTCATCATCAGCCCATCACGTTTCCACTGCTGGGACACGGGCCTTCTCTCATACAGAGAGTATATTATAATAATCGACCACGCTGGCCCAGTGCGGGTTGGTCGATGTCACATGTCCTTGAATTTTTGTGATAAATTCTTGGACATGCCGGTTTCCTTACGATGTTTTCCTTCACCGTTTTTTAGAGCGAGCGTTAAAATCCACACATAACTGCGTCGGATCGAATGTCGCACGTGCTCCCACTGAGCCACCCTTTGCGACACTTATATTGTTAATTTTGTCTTTTTAATTTTGTCCTAACATAGCCTATGTACCAGAACTTTTAGTTCATGTACTTTTAGTTCAAAACCTACAGGCCTAGCGCACTCCGCACTGTAGGTACGAAGCTACAAGTACATAGCCGGACACCGACGGCGGGTCGCGCGTCGTTACACGTGCCGCGTCAGAAGAGATAAGAGCTATGCGATTGAAAGAGAGGCGCTCCGTAGGTTAATATGACTGGTAGGTATGCAGCGCTACGCAAGCTAAATTGAATTTTATAGCGTCTCCGCAAAGAAATTTAAACAAATAGCGACTGCTGCATACCTACCCTGGGCATAATATAAACCTGGGTTCGAATCCCGACTCGTGACCCTGCCACCAATGACTTGTTTATAGTTAAGTGCAGATTTTGCACGCTCGCTCTAAAACGGTGAAGGAAAACATCGTGATGAAACTCGCTTACGCGCTTTGGAGTGGTAGACTCTGGCCGTGGTTGTAATACCACCCACCGAACAAAGCCATGCCGTCAAGCGACCTAGTCGTGAACCGCATCCAAATTGGTTAACCAGTTTAATTCAATTCAATTTCATTTATTTCAATCAAAAGATCATATACAATAGTTATTATTACAATGAATTCAATTAAAAGAGAACAAACATACAAATAAATAACAAATAATTAATAATAACAATAATAATAAATGTCACAGAATCATATATTATATATTCATTATCAATTATCATATTATTCTCCTGTCACATTTTCATCATTTGTTTATTAGTCAGTACATGAACCCTACAGCAATGGTTTATGTACTGACAGTCAAACCAGTATGATAAAGTTGTTAGGATAGTGTTGGGGCTGGCCCGGACCCTGCGCACCAGGGATGTGCACCGTTTTCGCATGGTCGTGTAGAAACAATCGACCCGCGACTCGGCAAACATTCCCGATGCGCTACAGTGCCGGGGCAGCCCCATCAGTATCCTAAACGCATTATTATATTGAACCCGAAGGGCGCTGTACTGTTTCTGCGTATATGCCACCCACAGGCTGCTCGTATAGAAGGACGTACAAAATGCTCTGAAAAGAGTAATTTTGACGTCCCTCGAACAACGCGCAAACCTGCGGGCTATCATATTGGCCCTCACAGACAACGCCCTTCGCTCCCTCTCTAAGTCTGCATCGTCCTTCAGGTCAGAGGTTAACACATGCCCAAGATACTTAAACTGATCGACCCTTTTAAGTTCGGTACCGGTTTAGGACAGTCACAAGGTGGCAAACTTATAACACCCCTCCTTTTTGCGTCGGTGGTTAAAACCCTTAGGGGGTTTTAACCCCCGACACACGCGAGTTACCTATCTATCATTTAGGTATTTAGGTAGGCACTGCGATTGTTTTGGGCAGGCGTGGCGCTTGCCATCAGGTGATTTCGTGGTATTTTTGTAATTTCACGGAACCAGTTTTGGTATTTGTTCATATATCTGATGTCTCGGGGCGATGAGTGCTATTTAATTGTTATGAGCAAGCGTGGCGCTTACCATCAGGAGAACGATTTGCTCCTCTCATCACTTAGTTTCATAAAAACAGAATAAATAATAAGTACTTTTATTAAATAGGTAAACCTGTTTTATTAAAAAAAACGCTAAATCATCGCGAGATATAATTATGCAGTAGTAGGATTGTAGTATGCTTACGCACTACCAATTCCACTTATAAAAAGTCCAAAAAGAGATTCTCGCTCAGGTGAATTCGAACCCGGCTATATCGTCCTTCGTAACCGTGTTTCATACCGCTAGGCCAACTGACCGTTAAATAAACTGTCGAAAATTGTCTATATATAATTATAGTCTCGAAAACCGTTCATTTATTAAGTAAATCTCGGAAATTACTGGTTCGATTTGCAAAATTCTTGAAGTAATAAAAAGCTAGTTTATCCTTGAGAAATAAATGCTATTTATAGTTATTAATTATTTATAATTAAACACGAAATGACCGTATCTATGAATTTCAAATAAGCATATTTTATATATATCGGCGTGCGCTGCCAAAACGGCTTAGTATAAAGGTTTAAAATGTGTAGCAAATTATTTGTTTTAAAGTGCTCTATAAAAAAGTCCGCGACACGATATATCTATCTAACATATTTGAGCAAGAATAAAGGTATTTATGTTTAAAGAAAAGAAGAAATTCAAAGCCGTCTGTTTGATGTAATTATTAGATACAACATATTAATCCTTATTAAATTAAATACGTTAATCGTGAAGGAAATTTTGTATAGATGAAATTTGTCCTTTGAACCATATAAATCGAAACTATAGTTTAGGAGATAACGTGAAATGAATGAATGCCTATCTATAGTAACGGCACAGTTTATTTAATAGTTTGTATGAAGCTGTAACCATTTGCCGGTTTTCTATGTATTTTAACCAAATCTCGTAAACTACACAACTCATGAAGCTGAAATTTTCAGAGGAGGTTCCCGGTAGGGTGTCCGTATGCGCCGAGAAAGGACAAATTCACAGGGCCGGATCGAGGTGGTGAAACGGGGGTTCGAAGGTTAAATATATGAAATTTTCATGTTTTTTCAAAGAAAAGTATTAACTCTATATCTAGTATCGAGTAGCACTTGTAATTACCCGTGATCGACTCATACACGCCGACCCGCTAGAGCGTCGACGAATGGCTGAAAACTCGATTTGAAAGTGTGGCAAAAAACACAATATTTTACCGAAACGCCCCCGGGGCGTTCATATTTTTGTTTTTTTTATTTATTTTATTTCTTTTATACACTGCAGGATACTGAAAAATTTTTTGTACTGCAAAAAGACGGGTACGGCAAAATCGCTCGAACAAACCGATCGTCCAAATTAGGGTCCGACAATTTCAAAATTTTGTGTTGTAATTTGCGGCGGCCATCTTGAATTTTATGCCATTTTTTTTTCAAAAATCGTAATCGGCGCCCCCGTTTTACTCGAAAATGAACCCCATATTGTCACGTGACATGGACATTTTCGAAGATACGACCGCCATGATGGCCGCCATTTTGTTTTTTTAACATTTTCGATTTTATTGCTGAGAAAAAGGACATTTTATATACGAATACGTATAAAACGTTATCCCACCGGTACTCCTTCATAGAAATACTTAACGTTAGGCGCCTGTTTTCAAAAATCGATATCTCGCAAAGTAGCCGGCCGACAGAGATGAAAATGCTCAAATGTCATTTTCACTAACGTCAACTACCCGGTAGTGTGAAATTTCTATTCAAAATACTATTATTTCTACTTTTCATGTTTTCGGGGTAAATCTCCAAAATTAGCCTAAAAATGGGGAAAATTTTTGAAAAGGGCAATACCTCTTGCCGTCTTCCACGACCGTCTCATACAAGTCGAGCAGCTCCGATGTGAGCTTCTGCCTCGAAAATAGGTTTGAAAATGTGCAAATTTCAATTGTTTTCCAAAATGGCCCCCGCGGCGTCCGCCATGTTGTTTTTATTTTTTGATATATTTTTTTTTACAAACGTCAGGACATGATTGATGTTTCTGTATCAAAAACGTATCAGAATCGCGAAATCGCTTGAACAAACTAATTTTTCAAAGTAGGGTCTCGTGGTGCCCGTTTTTCGAGTTGAAATATTCGGCAGCCATCTTGGTTTTTTTTAAAAAAAAAGTTAAAAAATCGAAATGAGCGTAGACGGTTTACTCGAAAACGACCCCCATATTGCCACTTTTGATACATTTTTTTTGAGATACCACCATGGTGTCGGCCGCCATTTTGATTTTTTGGAAATTTTCGATTTTTCTGTCGGGTCGATTTTGATTCTCTATACGAATATATATAACACTATATCGCACCTCTTCTCCTTCATGCTTAGAATTTCTGTCAATGTGTTCGTTTTGTGGTGGTAATTGAGCTTTATATATAGGGGATCGGACTAGTATTTCGCCGCGTGCGCGAGCTGCTAAAGCAGCTCGCGTGGAAGGTGGCTGCTGTTTTTTTTTAAAAGCTTCCTATCGATTACGGTTCTAAAGTTTTGTTTACCCTTTTTGTTCTGAAAACAAACTTTTGTATGGCGGCCATCTTGAAAAAAAGCTGGATTTCAAGTGATTGTGTGGCGTGCGCGAGCTGCTAAAGCAGCTCGCGTGGGGGGGTGTTTTGCTTTTTAATAAAAGCTCCCTATCGATTACGGTTCTAAAGTTATTTAAGTTCAGTTGTTCTGAAAAAATTACTTTTGTATGGCGGCCATCTTGAAAAATGGCGGAATCCAAGTGATTTTGTGGCGTGCGCGAGCTGCTAAAGCAGCTCGCGTGGGGGGGTGTTGCTTTTTTTTTATAGACGCTTCCTATCGACTACGGTTCAAAAGTTTTGCTTGGCTTATTTTTCCGGAAAAATAACTCTTGTATGGCGGCCATCTTGAAAAATGGCGGAATCCAAAATTTTTTTTCATAATCGTAATCTACGACCCAGAAAACCCCCCGATGCAAAATTTCAGTCGGATCGGAGCAACTTTCAAAATGGCCGCCATTTTTTTTTCTTTTTTTTTAATTTTTCCAACTTTTCCAAATTTCCCTCATCGCCTTCTATGACATTTGGTCGAGCACCCTATACCTATCTCTAATAATTCAAAAGTTATTTACATTTTTATTTTGTATGGCGGCCATGTTTTTTTTTATGGCGGCCATCTTTTTTTTCAAATTTTCAAAAATGGCCCAGGTTTTGGGGCATATTTAGTTCAAGCGGTACCCCCATCCGATTTATAGTTTCCGAGATCCCTTGAGCAGTTCCATCTCGGAGACACCTTTCCATGGATTTCGGATTTTTCTGGTTGGTTTCAAAACATCCTCTATCCAACGGTACCAAACACTACCCCCCACCATAACGGCAAGTCGGAGATCAATTCTGTCAATATGTCAGTCAGTCAGTCAGTCAGTGAGTGGTCTTTCAGTTTTATATTATATTAATATTGACCACTGGCCTTCCAAATTATGTTAGTCCTTTCTGTTCACAGGTTGTCTGGAAGAGATCGCTTTGACCGATAAGATCGCTTATTGTTATGCTGATTAATGTGAAATGTACTACCTATTTTTAAGGTTTTTAACAATAAAGTGCACTTGTTTATCTATCTATAAAATGAACAGATTCTATATTCTATATTGACCGGGGGCGCATAGAATTTTCAAGGATACTGCAAAACTTCTTGTCGAAATAACGCGTGACCAAAATGCTGGCCTATATTTTGGCCAAGGATAAGCATTGCCATTCAAAGTGGCAGCATTTTGGGAACGTTGCCCACTGGTAGTGGTTTATAGATTAGGTTAGTTTCTTTTTATATAATTTCTTTTTATATTGTTGTGAAATGTATATTGTACCAAATTTTGATATCAAATTACTTTCATCCCTAAGTCCACATATTTCCCGTATTTAGAACCACTATATCGGCATATAGTGGTTCCAAATACGTCACCGAACAAACACATTATCACAACTTGAAGCTTTAATGTGTGGTCCAAGTTTAAAACAATAGAAAAACGAATATAATATTTTTTTATCAAACTTATCGAAGTCTGGGTTCTCCGGGACTTTTGGATCTCTGCGAGATTGGGGCTCTCAGGGAATAACCCGTAGCCGCATGCCAATTACTCATTCTTAGAAAATAGATGCATATTCAGATAGTATTATGGTATTATTTTAACGTTAGAATAAAATTAAAGCAGTGGGTATTTCTAAATTGAAAGTTAAATTTATGAACCTAAACTAAATCTTTTATATATTTTTAATTTAAGTGCTGAACAAATACTGGCTACAAAAGATTCCATTAAAAATATTATTAAATAAACGATCTGACAAAACCCTTTTGTAAATAATGTATAGCATTTCATTCGAACTACATTTCTTCAACAAATAACTTCAAAATTACATTATTTTAACAAATATGTATAACTAAAAGAGTTTCTGCTCTTTATGCTTACTTAATAATAACGTTTTATATTGTAAACAAACTTAAATTAAATTGTTCGGAATGAAAATGCAAATAAATATTTCTGTTACAAACAACGCGAACTTAAGGGTCAGTGAAGAGAAGTTATTGGCATCCCAAGTAAATACCTACTTCTAGAAACTAGTGATGGGCAAAACCAGTCCTGTTTTTTTTGCAAGACTTCACCTTTGTGTGTAAATTGAGAACGTTAGTGAGAAAACGAGATCGGACTATAAGATTCATAATTTATAGTAAATGATAAATAGCTTGTGTTCGTTATATTTTTTATTTTCAGTGGTGGAACATTGTTGTGCGCATGTTTTAAAGATCACCCCATTGTTGGATATTGTTTATTTTTACCCTACAAAGTCGCAACGTTTTTTATTTTGTCACATTTATAAAATACACTTAGTACCTAAAGTTAAGAGACGTCCAAACTTTAATAGCTATAGTATCATTATTTTACAATAATAAAAAAGAAATACAATCGAATTGAGAACCTCCTCCTTTTTTTGAAATTGTAGTTTTAAGATTGCTGTTTTATGTTTGTTAATCCAAATCAAGACAAGCTCTGACCAAGACCAGTCCATCTTCAGCTTATCCAATCACTTCTCATCAGATTCTCTCTTTCATCTCGCGGATGCAATTAACTTGCTTTATATCTTTCATTACATTGAAAATCCAATGTTAACAGTTTTATTTATGTTTTTGAGTTTCGGCTCTTAAGTTCTCAAGATTCCTACTTTGTACATCGTAAGGATGACGTAACCTATGAATTTCGTTACTTTTTAATAACGGTATGATATTATAAATATAGAATTGATGTGGAAAAATGTTCGCTGCCATCATAACCATATTTAAGTATAATGTGGGACCATGGCCATTGTAGTTCTGATTCTATAAATATACTAAATGTTTTAATCTTGTTTTTAAAACTTGATTATTAAATCATATTATCTGCTTTTACTACTCCTATCTCTAATTTCAAATAGTGTAAATGAAAGTCACTCATGCACGTCTGTTGAAGAGAAAGTACTGAAAAGGATCCACCAACCCTCACGGGGCCAGCGTGGTGGATTATGGCCCATATTTTCAATATGATAGAATGCCCGTAACTCATGCAGTAGGAGCGTCATGCGCTTAATAAAAAATGAAAGTAAAAATTAATAAAGTAAAACAAGTCAAAGACAATTAAAAAAGTTAGATGATGACATAATGGGTTTATTGTGATTTTCACTATCATTTAGTTTTCACTATCAATTTTATGTAAATCGAGTGGCTAGTTTACAAGCTTAATATTATTTTACTATCGATACTATCGGTAAATTTCAAAGGCTCAGTGCCTTTACCCTGTCTGACCTTGTTTTTCCACAATACCGAAACAAATGAAAAATGAATAACGTTGCTTTAGGTTTGAGATAATAGCATAATGTTATACCGATATTACTCAACCGAAAACGACCTTTACCTTACCTACTTTGTATGCCTTACACTTTGGAGGTAAGTGTTAATTCAATTTATACAATGTTCTTTGATGTACGGCTTTTAAAAGTTTATTGAAAGCTTTTGGAAAAACCGCTGCCTGGTGTGATGTTCATTTTTATGTACTTTTATGATCTGAGAGTTGATTTAGCAAATATCTGCTTACGTAACCGTCATTTTTTGTTTGAGAAGTTCATTATTAACGTTAGCATTACATATATTATGGTAATAGTCGTAGGCTGAATAAGGTGTACTCGTGGTAGGTATCTCGCAAGCGGGAGGCCGTCTGGCTAGTTACCACAGCTTTGCCAGTTATTTTTCCGCCAACCAGTAGTGCGCAAGCATTAATGTGTCCGGAACACAGGTAGGTGACGCACGTAGGCAGGTGTGAAAGGTGTTGTAGCCAGCGAAATTACTGGGAATATGAGACTTAATATCTGATGTCTCGGGGTGATGAGCGCAATGCAGTGCTAAAGGTTATGCAGCAAGCGTGGCGCTTACCATCAGGCAAACGACTTGCTTGTCTCATCATTCAGTAACTTTTGATATTACGGAAATGAATATTCAACCAGCAAAAGAAAAATTATTTTATAACTTAATTATAATTAAGTTGAAGTTGAAGTAATAATTAAACTTTAATTTAAATCTGATGATTCTTAAACTGTCGAAACAGCTATACGAGTACACTCCCAAAATTAACATGTGCATTGTGCATGGGCGGTGAAACTTATGGCATTAGAATATCTATTTCCCTATAGTTCGAATTACTAATTCGAGTTGTTTTCATCCAGTTAAGTCATTGTTATCCTTCATAATTGTATAATTTAAATTATTATCTTGTGGTGGCATCCTCGAGGCGAGTGCGGTGCGCTCGCGATCTCGTCACGCCTTGCACTGAGTTCATTATTGTTCCTAATTATTTTAGGTTTGATTTGCGCTAAACATCTACCAATGGACTAAAATTTATCACATTTCTTAATTGGTGAATAGATGCTATACAAGGGTCAGTTTTCGTTTTACCAGTACCTATTACTTTAATACTTATTTGAAGTGAAATAAAAATAAATTATGTCCTTTTCACACGGTAGCCACGTCTGTAAGACTACTCCTAAACTAATCATTCTCCGAGAATGTAATTTTTTACCGCTCGTACCTCAAATAACATCATGGTCTTCACCGTCTCAACCTTCCGATCTCGACCATCCCTCGAATACTAAATAAGTTAATCTTTTATATCCCGTTTTCGTGAAACAAAGAGATGAGGGCAAGTACCAGACAAAAAGTCCAACATAACCTGACCTCTTGCTTGCTGTACAAATAGGCTTGACGCGTCCAGTTTTTGAATAGCATCGGGGGGTGGAGTAGGTCTATATGTTGGCTTAGGACTGCGGTGGTCGAGTGTGAGGCCGTATTAAGCAGCAGGGGAATTATGAAGCACAAATGCTCCTTGAATACTAAGCGAGCGTTTTCTAAAGCTTGTCGGAACGGCCGAAACGGTTCTGCCTCCCATAGCGGTGACTAATACTTTTTTAGTTTCTATTCTCGAGCATCCATATGATAATGTGAAATATGTTACGAATGCTGATGGGGGAATGGTAGAAGCAGTTTAGTCTGTTAATGATGGTTTAAATGTTAATAAATATACCCTTTGTGGTGCTAATAGCTTTGAAGACATGGTTGAGAATTTGGAAACACTTTAGGATTGTGTTGAAGTTGCTAACACAACGTTGACAGCAACAATAATTGTATGAAATAAAATTATTTTACTTATGTCTTTTTGTTGATGTTTTTTGGACCATTATAAAATAAAATGTATTCTGAAAAAATCTAGCATACAATTCGATTCGTTTGAAAGAAAATAGTTGCTTTGCTTGTGAATTGTGAACAGCCTGCATTAAAAGTACCGATGATCAAAATAAATTCAAAGTAATTAAAGCGATAAAATCATAACAAAATCAACAACGATCCAAGAACGAAACCCTTAATCATGAAAATGCAGATTCCGAAGTCAAACAAAAAACCGAATCTGAAAATGAAGTATCAGGACGGGGGGAAATTCTGGAATTCTCAATCCTACCTTCATTTGTATGGACGCCATCGCGCCCGTAAACTGCTGTAATGTTTTGAATAAATCTTTAGCTTAAATACTAACTCAATAAGAGCCTCTCGTTGAAAGTTAACGCTCACTGGATTGAAAAAGGTCGGCTGATTTGCATTTGACTTAGCATGGGATTTACGTTCGTCTTCTGAGTGGGTTCGTACTGGTAGGTATTTGTTAACCTGTTGACAGAGTCGAGGATTACTGGGCTGATGGAAACGATGACATGATTTGCATTGATTACATTTCTTTTTTTCTGGTTAATCACAAACATGCATTTAATTTCAATGTCGATAATTTTTTTTGACTGTTCTAATGTCAGTTAGGACATCTACAATTTTCAGTAGAAATCGCCCTTACAACCTACATACTAAGGATTTTCAATATTATAGAAGTATATCATCAGAATTTATCAAATGAAATTGGATTCATAAATTTGAATTAAAATAAATAACGCCAAACGATCACATACATAGATCATGACCGTGATAGGATTTCCTGTATCTAGGAAACCAGGAGCTATGGGGACCATGGTCCCACAACATCCAGACACGAAACAAATGCTTGCGCTTTTTTTTTCTGTGCACAAACATTTGTCCCGTTGCTGGAATCGAACCCGCAACCTCAGTGATGTATGAGATTTGAGCCAACCTGCTCAACCACTACACCACAGAGGCTGTCTGAATTACCTATTATTTCGGCGGGGTTTCGGAATTTGATAAAATAACCTTCCAATCTCAACACACCTCAACCTTTTACAGACGTAAAAGGAATAACAGGAAGTTATTTAGTGCAACAGATTAGATTAAAGACAGCCAACTCATGGTATATGAAAAACAAGGCAACATGTACACTTGTATGACTAATATCATCTGTCATCGCTTCAACTGAATTGACTTCTCGAAACTCATTAGATTCACTTTTGGTGCTTTTTGTATAGCTATTCATTATTTTGTCATTTGTACTTTACTACTTTAAGCCACAAGTTACCAATACCTAACATTCATTAGCGTTTCCAGTAAAGCCATTGTCGTCTAGCGGAAATACCACAAAACTGAGTAATGACTTTTTATCTTCGAGTTAAGTTCATACCTGTTTTTGTCATGTATTTGCATCATTTGCATCATTTGCATGTTCCGTTAATTCTGCAACCTAAGCTCCTTCACACAAATGATTGCGCACAGAAAAAAAAGCGCAAACATTTGTTTAGTGTCTGGGTGTTGTGGGACCATAATCTATGTAGTTCCTGATTTCCTAGATACAGGAAACCCTAGTAAGAGGCCAGGATCTATGCACCTATATGATCGTTGGGTAAGAAAAAGCAAGGATGTTTAAGTTGGTTATCTAAAACAATCAATGTTTTATGTAACTGAATGACGAGACGAGCTGGTCGTTTGCCTGATGGTAAGCAATACGCCAGCCCATAACAATACCAGCACCAACGAGAACTTTGTTTTACAAAATCCTGCGCGGATTTTGAAAATGGTGTTATGATTTTTACAAGATCATCTAGATATAGGTATACTCGAGGATATGTCTATCAATATCAAAGTGGGCGATGAGTCATGCAATAGTAGGTACCTATGTATAACATAAACCCATGCCTAAAATTAAAGTTTTTAATTTAAAGAGATAACTTTACCTTTCCAAATTAAAAGTATTGGCAGAGTCATTCTTAACAATTACTTCTAATGAATTGTCCGATATCACATATTGGACATTGACAAGCGTATTAATAGATGTAAGACCTTATGATGCCGAAACTCTTGACATAGTAACACTGATCTACGATATGCTATGTGATTTGATAGCTGATGTTGACTGTGATATGGGCGAATGTTTCGTTCTTAATGTTAAATAATTAACAGTACTTTTTTATTATGGCCACAACTCAATTGTTTTTGTTAAAACTTTATATATAATGATAACTATATATTATAACTGTACTTAGAACGAACTATGTTTTGTGTTATATATTCTATGTTACTTTACAAGTAAATGCTGTGTTTACCTGTTACTGTGTTAGTGCATTTAGCATTATTTAATTTTAAGAAATCTTTATCTTTTAACAAGAAACAATGTAACTACTGTTGGTGAACCAAATAAAGAGAATAAAATAAAAAACTGAAACACAATTAAAATATGTAATGTAATTCCGCTATGTAGCGGAATTACATTACATATTATGTTGCGTTTCAGTTTTGAGATGAATTTCCGCAACGTCACGCCTGATTTCAATAGATTCCAATTTATTTATTAAACATTTATAAGACGTTACACATTTCACAGGTTAACATTATAGGTTTTAGGTACTTTTGGTAAATGTGTTATATAAACCTTTTTTCTGTAGGTACACAATATAGTATTTTTTAATATATGTTATAGAATTTATGCTTAACATAATTATTAGTACTTATAAGTAGGTATATATTTGTAAATGACTTTTGTATTTATATTCTTAATTATTTTATTTATGTTTGTACATTAATTTATTATTATTAGTAAAGTTTATTATTATTAGGACTTCTAACTATATTATTATGTTAATAGGACAATTATTCTCTTTGTCTGAACAGTTGTGGCCTATTTTAAGAAATGGGAAATATTTTTCTTCATTTTAGACTTATTTTTTCATCTGAGAAATATTTCAACGAAATTGCTAATTAAAGTAAAAAAATATTAAGACACAACCGTAATAAAGTGTTCCAAGAAATACAAAGTACAGATGATATAAGAATACACTTGCATTTAAAAACAATAGAAGTTCAACTGATTCAAAATATTACGGCTAAATATTATTTACATTAGTTTAAAAAGTTTTTTACTTATTATGCCATGAAAAAGTAAAGAAGTAAGGTGAAAATGAATCGTTGTAGATCTTACTCCGGTCAACAATTGGTATATTTTACGTTCGCAGCATAAAAGGTGTGTTCTTTTTTATGTAACTGTATGACGAGACGAGCTGGTCGTTTGCTTGATGGTAAGCAATACGCCAATCCATAACAATAACAGCACCATCCAGAACTTTGTTTAGCAAAATCCTGCGTGACGCTGCACTGCGCTCGTCACCCTTAGACAATTAGCTGTTGAGTCTCATAATGTTTCTGACATATAACCGCATTTTATATTTAACACTCGCCAATTATTTACTTGATCCCAGTAACCGTCAAAACCTCGCTGACGAAGAAAATTAAATTTTAAAGCAGAGCGATTATAAATACCACTTGCTTCTTAGTAATAAAAAATACAAAGCTAAGGTAAATAATTATTTATTTCTTATCAACGACGGTTATGACCTAAAAAAATTGGCCAATTGAAAACACTTTTCGTCCTGACTATACAAGATCGTGATACGGTGATTACGGGAGATCTCGAGATAGATATCTGCGGAATAGACAGTAATGTCTTCATTACTCGCCGGTCAATTGATTCGATAATCTTAGTTTGGTGGGCACCTGGTGCGGCGAATAAGTTGTATATGTCTTGATGATTAATTTTACGCCTATTAGAAGACATTTACGAGGTAGGAATTACTTCTATAGAAGACAAACATAAGATAACAAGATATTTACGAAATAGTAAAATCACCGACACCCTGACGGTTAAATAAAGGAAGAAAAACTTCGACACTCGTCTTGGTGACCACTGTTGCTCAGTTGGGGAAGCACTTCCCGCGCTGAGGGAAAATTGAGATGCGCGTTGAAGTCTCAGCCGGTGGTCGTATTTTTTCCTTCTAGAAAAGCTTATTTTTGTAAAATAACGTTGCATGCATATTGCACTTCTTTAACCACTGATAGCACTTTAAAAATAATAAATTATTTAAACACAGGACTGTCTAACCGAAAATTGTATTCTGAAATATTTGTTCAAGCCGTGATGTGTAAAAGTAGGTACTATGTTCCGGTTTGAAGGGCACTGTATTAAGCAAAATTACTCGGCATTATGAGACGATCTACAGTCTCAGATTGAGGAGCGCAGTCCAGTAGGTACCGTACAAGATATTGTTATAAAAACATTGGCTGGTTGCTTAGCTGCAACTATTATAGGCAGGTGTGTTACTTACTCTCGTCACATAATTGTTAAAAAAATACTAGCTGCGCCTAGTGGTTTCATTTCCTTTTAAAAGACCTAAAGTACCTACATACCCAAATTTCATCAAAAACCGTTCACTAGTTTTTACGTGATTGAGTAAGAAACATCCATCCATCCATCCATTCTTACAAACTTTCGCATTTATAATATTAATAGGATAACAGAAACATAGGAGTAGTTTTGGTATAATAATCACATAGCACATTATATACCACACTATCTAGCAGGTGAAACATTACCAGCTGAAATCACGTTCCAAAATCTCTTCTCATTAATCCCTGGGGCATAGTAATGCACTCGGAAACTCTAGAAAATGGTACAAATAAATATGCAAAGCTAATGTGTACATTGAACGAACAAACTTTAAACCGAGGACGAAAACGCCAGGCATGCTTAACCGGTATTCAAGAACGGTACTGTCTTTGAGAGCTCTAAAAACGGTGAGGAAAAACATCGTGAGGAATCCGGCATGTCCAAGAATATATCACAAAAAATCAAAGACATGTGACATCCACCAACCCGCACTGGGCCAGCGTAGTGGATTATGGCCCATACTCTCTCTACGAGGGAAGACCTGAGTCTCAACAGTGGGAATGTAATGAGCTGATGATGACTGTCTTTGAAAGGATTTTTAATCAAACAGACAAGTAGACAAACATAATTATTTTTGCATTAATTATATTAATATACATTTTCTTATGTCTTTGTTTTTAACGTGCAGTTTTTGAGCCCACTTGCAAAATATACCAGTTGATTTGAACAATTTAAAGTTAATACATACAATATTAGTTCTCGTTTTTACAGGTTACACAAACCTTAAGCTGAACAAGCAAACTTTATAGCGTTCGGGTTTTAGTTTCCTAGTTCCGGAGCGCTATCCTTTGATGCTGAAACCAGAGTTCCCTTTAACGGCTTATTAGTATTCCGAACAAACTTTAGGGGTACTTCGGTTGAGATTTGTATCGATAATATATGGAGCAGATACGTGCTTTCAAAGCAGATTTAATTTGGATAGCAGTTAATATATTCGCTTGGTGTTGGAGGTAGATAGATCTTACAAATTTACTAGTGGGTGAGGTATCGGTAAATCAATTGAATTAAAATAGATACCCCATTAACCGTCCTCAACGAAAGGGGTGACAAGGTCCTATTTAATTGGCGTATATTCTGGACAATTATGGGTAATTTCGTGGAAAATATATATGACCAATAAGTAAGTGCTACATCTTATTATGTGTGCAAATAAGAATAAATAAAAACTACAACTAAAAAACAAGCGATACAAGTTTTAGTATATTAATTTTTTAATCAATGTAAAGCGAAAATGTGAGCTTTTTAGTGAGGTATAATCAGTGGTTTTTACAACTGATTATACCTCTCTAAAAAGCTCGAACAGATAATGATGAACATTAGAACAAACTATTTTTTGCAACCGTCCATGCCGTTGACACATTAACAAACAATAAGAAGAATTCAAAGACAAAACACAGATTAAGCATCAGTTACTATGCAAGACAAAGCTCCAATCAATGCAATAAAGACACGGACGCAAAGATTTTTTACAAGCTGACTTTCGAATACCTGTTCTGCGTATTGAAGGCAACCGAACAATCCAAATTAACAGACAACTATGACAAGTTACAAGTGTATTCAACAATTTTATTAATACAAACTACTAACAAAAACTCGAAGACACTGACGACTTTGAGCCCAACATCGAAGGACCAAAATGCATTGACTAGAACTTTAGAGGAAGTGAAAAAGCTGTTGGTATAGTCGAGTGCCATTGAGACTTTTGTGGCCGATGTTACAAAGACAATAAGCAATACAAAGAGCTCTCAGCGAGTGGTCAACATTTCTCGAGTCTCCATATTGTGCGGACCGTTAGACGTAAACGTGACCGATGTTGAGGTGTCTTGACACCGTCATGTAGGAGGGCCAGATGATGATGTTATTGATTTTTTTTATTTATTTATACCTAACGAAAAGCCACTGGTACTTAGAATCAATGTGAGAAACAGAACCCTGGAGTAATGCAGTTTTATTTCAGTTAAACCAATTTTAGTTAAGGTAGAATATTTTGCTGTCGTGTTAATGTGATGATCCAATTTACGAATTCCAACAAGGCTTGTCATATTGTTATGCAGTCTCATCATCATCATCATCAGCCTATGACGTAGCCGTAACCCACTGCTGGGACACGCCTTCTCTCATATAGAGAGAATGGGCCATAATCCACCACGCTACTCCAGTGCGGTTAGGTGGATGTCACATGGCCATTCGTATCCAGTTTTGACCCACAATATTTGCTATATCGTCGACCCATCTTGCTTCGGATGTCCAACGTCCAAAGTCATACATTGGTAAAGTAAAAATGTGTTTGCGCGAAAGGAAGAACACGACGTTATTTTTTTTTGAGAATAATGATTCTTGTTTACTTTATTCAGTCTTAATTTCAGTGTGAAAACCACCCAGGCTCCGATAGCATATCGTCTAACCATCAGCGACTATTTAAACTGTTTTATAAGGAATACGGTTAATAAATTCACCTCGTGACTGTTCCCCAGTTAGTTTATCACGAGTTTCACAACAGCAATCTTGGTGATACGTAAAGCAGTAAATGAGATTGGCACAATTACTTTGCTCTGCAGATTTTGAAACTTGTATTTTTGTAGTTACGACTGTATTTTGAATTTCACAAACGATTAAAATGGATTATGCTTTTATGAATACCTTTTTACGTTTAAACGTTTAAAACTAACTTTAAAACGTTTTTTAAGCTACTATGACAAGGCAAATAAGACGGACATGTACAAATGCAGAGGTTATTTCTTCTTGCCAGTTGTTTCATAATAATACTAGTTGTGCCCTGAGGTATCCCAGGCTAAAAAGTAGCCAATATGTTAATATTTCCATTTCCATTCCAAATTCCGCTCAGAACTGTTCAATCGCTCAGGCGTGAAGAGAGAACAAAAACAAACTTTCGTAATTGTAATATTACTTGTTATTCTTTGTTATAGTGTACAATAAAGCATTTTTTATGGTATTATATTAGTGTTCTGTGATGTGATCAAATGTCAAGCCAGAATAAAAAAACCAAAGAAAATCATCTTCATATTGTTATATTTTGTTTAAATAATGCAATGATAACGAATTTTTCGTTATCGTTGCATTATATTCGTCAAGGATTAGCCAAATATATGTTTATCCTACTATCTTCATTACTTTGAGACGAGCTTGATCTATACCAAACATATAAAATGTTCAAGCAGTTTCGATACGCAAAAGCTTTGCTACTGCTCAAACAACCTTTCCACGATCGTGATCTTATTCAGGAATCAGTACCATTGTTGCTGCATCGTCTCGTTTCTCAGATTTATTCCACTATTTGAGTAATGAATTTATTAAGGTTAATCTCCTACCATATTGAGACGTTATGGTTTTTGTGGCTGCCCGTTTATTCGACGATTGTGATTCCGATCACGATTTACAAGGTGGATGTTTGTTGAGCGATAGTTTTGTTACTGTTTATGATTTTATTGGTATTACTGAATTTGATTCCGTGATCGAAGAGCTAAGGGATTTGTGACTAATTTTATTTGCTTTTGTAATAGTTTTTGCATTAGAATTTGATTTAGTAACGGGATATTCTCTTTTTCCGTTGGAGGAATCCTTTAACTTAATGTTAAGAGATTTTTAACTTCGTAAAAGACAGCTACGTTTTTGGATGTTTGTTTTACATTTAGCAAGCATAGAAAGAAGCAATATCGTTAATGCATATTATGAAATTAGTAGGAAACCAGTAGGAAAAAGAAAGGTAGGCAGACCAAAAAGACGGTGAGCTGATGATATCACAGACAGAGCAAGGAAATACTGGATGACCCTAAGCAGCGACAGAGAGGCATGGAAGGAAATGGAGGAGGCCTTCACCCAAAGAGGGGTCCATATTCCAAATGTAAATAATATAACTAACCATACTTACAACTAGTCAGTAAGTAAATAAACTAACATTACCTACTAACAACATCTATGTAAATAGGGATGTGGAAAATAAAGGCTTTTTTATTTTATTTTTATATTTTTATTATATTATATTATATTATGAAATAATAAAATAAGATCTACTTAGGGTGAGTGTGATTCAGCGAGAGTGCATGTGACTTTCGATCCGACGCATCGGAATTTTATTCCGCGGACTCCGCACCAATGTTGGCGGATTTAAAACTCTCTGTAAAAAAACAAATCTTTTAAACTTTATAAATCTTCACGGCACTAAATTCACATTATCCTTCCTTCCTTTTTTACCTCAAACCTTTGTTGATAACTCAATCAGAGATAATCCTCTCAAAAACAAATTAATGGGATTATTCCTGTCTCGGCGGCTAACGCTTAATTCGATAAATCTTTCCTAAATCGTTCTCAGGTCAGCGAGAAGCAAGAAATTCTTTTTTATACTAATTCAAAGGGGTCCTTTCGCGAACCAATTTACCGTGAAAGCGAATTTAACCCTCAGACGGGTTCAAAGCTTTGAACATACCTGAGCGTTTGAATCGACTGCTGAAGCAAAACCACTTTAGACCACCACATTGTTTACTTTCTTATGTTTATCTATTTGCTGCCAAACCCCCCTTTGGCACCACTTTTTCATCATTGTTTTCGTTTATGAATATAATTTGTATAACTTTTTACGTTAACTATTTTCCTTGTTTGTTCTTTTTATGTTTACATTCTTTATTGTACACTATTGTAGTATTTACATCGATGATTTATAAAGTATATGTAAAAAGGCAAGCTTAACCCTAAAAAAGTTTTCTTCCAGCAAACCCTTGAGGAAAGAGAATTGTCTTCTTTACTATTTTTATTCCATAAATGTGTGGTTGTCAAGTATATGTCTTTTTTTAATTTTTTGTTAGTAAGCACGTTCAGCTGTCAGTTCAGCCAGCTATCCAGCACGTTACAATTTGCAATGAGACTAGTTTGTTCCTAAGTTAAAAAAAAATTACATCTCAAAAATATGTTTTTCGTGTCGATAGTCCCTAACGTAACGTATTGTTTACATCACATTACTTTTTAAAGATGATTAAATTGAAATTGAAATCATTTATTTCAATTTGGTACATCCGTACACTTTTGAACGCCAGGTCAAGATCAATAAAAAATTATAATGATTAAAATATGACGTATATTTTTTTGCTCTACTAACATTAATAACACAAAATTATTTATATTAAATCGGTGAATGCGTGCAAAAAACATTCAATTACAATATGTTACAAAAATAAAATCAGAACATCAAGATTTATTAGAAAGTAGTAAGTCTTACTTGCCAACATTACATTTTCAACGCATTGCCAACGTCTACGTTTCCTGACAACTACGACCTAGGAGTCTTCAAACAGACATTTTCTAGGCAAGCGTGTTACATCTTAGACCACAAGACATCATCGCTTACCATTAGGTGAGGTACTCGTAGTGGTCAAACGCAAACCTATTAATAGTAAAAAACATATTAATTACATTTCCTCATAGGCAGATGGATAGAAAACACTTCGGTTTCGTGCTATTCGCTCAGGTATGTCCAGAGCTGTAAACGGCTAAAAAAGGGATCGTAAAAAAAACTGTTGGTTACCTGAGACCCCGTGCGGGAAACTATTTACGAGAAGATTAAGTTTTGGGGGATATAAACTTCATAAAAAATGTTTATGCGATTTTGCTAGTTTTTTGTGCGAAACGGTTTAGTATTCAGTAGCTTTAGCGAACTGCTTGGTTGTTTCAACTTATATAACTTAGTACGACTTTCAATCTGATATTAGGTTTGTTTGATTATCTTACTATCCTACTTAATTTTTACAAATAAATGTTCAATGGGAGTTTGTGAGAATGGATGTTTGTTATTTAATCACTCAAAAACTACGGACCGGATTTTGATTACGCTTTTTTAAAATATGTATGTAGCAAGCTAAATAAATTTACTGGTGGTAGGTTTCTCGTATGTGAGAGGGTGACCATCTGGAAGGGTACCACCGCTTTGCCAGTTATTCAGCCGCCAAAAAGTAGTGCGCAAGAATTACTGTGTTCCGGTTTGAAGGGCATTGTAGCCAGCGAAATTACTGGGCATAGGAGATTTAATATCTGATGTCTAGGGGTGATGAGCGCATTGCAGCGCTTCGCAGTGTTTTGTACGGTATTAAAGTTTTGGGTGGCACTACAATTGCTATAATTTTATTTAATGTATTTCTTAGAATAATCTTTATTGGGTAATTGGCTTAGCTCGTCTTATAAATAAAAGAAAGAAATAAATAAATATGGGCAGACGTGGCGCTTAACATCAGGTAAACGACTTGCTCTTCTCGTCATTCAGTTACATTAGAAAGCTTATACTCTGGATTAGCACATAGACTAGGTACTTTTTATCCCGGGAAACCGCTGGCCTAGTACATACCATACGTTAAGTTCATAATGTCCAAATCCCAAAATGTCCAGAGGTTGCAAATTGTCCATATCCCAGAATGTCTAAATCCCAAAATGTCCAAATGTCAGAATGTCCAAATCTCAGAATGTCCAAATCCCAAAATGTCCAGAGGTTGCAAATTGTCCATATCCCAGAATGTCTAAATCCCAAAATGTCCAAATGTCAGAATGTCCAAATCTCAGAATGTCCATATCCCAAAATGTCCAGAGGTTGCAAATTGTCCATATCCCAGAATGTCTAAATCCCAAAATGTCCAAATGTCAGAATGTCCAAATCTCAGAATGTCCATATCCCAAAATGTCCAGAGGTTGCAAATTGTCCATATCCCAGAATGTCTAAATCCCAAAATGTCCAAATGTCAGAATGTCCAAATCTCAGAATGTCCATATCCCAAAATGTCCATGTCACAGAATGTCCATATATATGGATGAATATTGTAGCTACTGGTAGTTCGGACCTATAAATGTATTTTTTTATTCAAAGCTTTGAAGAAGGAAATTTACCATTTACATTCGGTTCCAATTCAGCTTTGATAAGTCTAAGTCCAAAAACATCCTATCAGCAATAACCTGCACTATCATCCATCTATCCCTTACTATAAAGAAACTCATAATACATTATGTATCAAAGCAAACAGATTTAGCGGAACCCGATATCTCGGTTTCTCCCGGTTTTAGTCAAAACAAAATCAAAATGGCCTTTTGTTGGCAATCCACTCGGCGGGTATCATATTTAGGGGATGAAAGTACAGACTGAATAAAATATCTTGATACTCGGCTTACGTTTTTGCGACGCAGCTCTTTGTTGTATTTCAAAATGTTTACTATTACATAGTTGGAACTTTGAAACGGTGATGATGTTTTTGGTATTTTATTAACAAGCGTGGAATAAAAATCGTCGCTACGCTTAGTTTTAAACTAAAACATCTAACTCGTAGAAACTTTGTTTTGTACATAGTCTATGGTTACTTTATGATGCATAGTCTGACTGGTGGTAGGTCTCTCGTATGCGGGAGGCCATTTAGGTAAAAACCGCGCTTTGCGAGTTATTCTGCCGCCAAGCAATAGTGCGCAAGCAATACTGTGTTTCGGTTTGAAGGGCGTGTAGCCAGTGAAATTACTGGGCATATAAGACTTAATATCTGATCTCTCGAAATAACAATTGTACTCGTAATATGCACTTATTATAATCACTAACTGCGCCCCGCGATTTCACCCACAGTTTCATGAGATAAAGTAGGCTATGCAACACATAGCCTACTTTTCCATGGTATAAGCTTTCTTAATTACAAATTTTATCAAGATCCGTTTAGCTCTGTAAACAATTGATATATGTTCCAATTATATTTTCATTGTTTATAATTATATTTCAATTAACTAAATGGGTTATGTATATTAGTGACATTAATATTTGTGATTATTAATCAAATTATGTATTGAATGAATGAATGAATATTATTAAATTGACATTTTTAAACTTTTACAAAGAGAGTCACTAACATAGTCTGTAAGCTGATACTAACAAAATGGATTGTAATTATCTGAAATTAATAAATGAATAAATAAAAAAAATTGCTATAGTGGCGTAAAAATGGAAAAAATACAGTAACACACAAACTTTCGCATGAATTTGAAACTAGCTGTGCCACGCGATTTCACTCGCGGTTTCCGGGAATAAAAAGTTGCCTATGTCCTTTTCCAGAACCTAGTGATTGGCATGTAGACTGCTTAAGCATAATAAAACGCGTAACAGGCTCTGTAAAACACTTTAAACGAATCTATGAAGTAAAGATTCCGACTAAAAAAGATCCAATTCCAGTTAAATCCAGCCCCTTTATTTTCTTTTCTCTCTTTCTTTACTATACGCCGTACAATAAGTCACTACATGGGACAAAGGGCAGCAGCCCCTCGCAAATAAACAGCATGATACTGAATAATCGGGTTACATGTGTCAAATCATTACGTCGTACATTTTGGTAAAAGAACCCCTTCTGTATTTGCTATAATATTAACATAGGATTACCATATGAGACTTAATATCTGATGTCTCGGGGTGATGAGCTCAATGCAGTGCTATGCAGTGCCTTTTTAGGTTTTAATTGCGGGTGGCACTGCAATTGTTATGGGCAGGCGTGCCGCTTACCATCGGGTGAACGACATGATCGTCTCATCATTCAGTACCATAAAAAAACCATAGAAGATTTACGAGTAAGGTTACATAGATCATCAGTGTAATTTGTATCTGATCTTCGTCAGGGCAGACCAACAGGTTTTTTTTGTTTGCCGTTTTTATAGATAATGGTACCATTCGTGCGCGAGTCGACTCGCACTTGGCCGGTTTTTATTTTTCAAAAGTTTTGCTTTATTTGTATTCTTTAAGTTCTTGACCTTGCTAAATATCTTTCAATGATTGCCGCTGCACAAACTTAAGACCGTAAGAGGGTAGTTTTATATTCTTTTGATATCACTAAGCTCCTTGATGTTATAGTTATTTGAGAACGTTGTAGATTTAGCATTGCAGAGAGCGGATTATGATTTTGATAAAAAAACATCTATTGTTGTGATAAAAAGAGGATTGTATTTTGACACTAATCTTTGTTATATCATAAGGACTATTACAAATTTATCGCATGTAATCAAAAGTGTTTTTTTTATAAAAAAATGTCTGTCAGTTCAAAGTTTCAGCGAATACTTTTATTACTAAAAATACGCACAACTTACTTATTATTATTTCAATATTTTGTTCATCGTAAAAAGTTCGTCTATCGTATTATCGGTATATTATAGTTTCAAATAACATTCTGGAAAATAAATGTATTGTGTTTAAAAATATTTTCATCAAACATAAATTATTTTTCAAAAAAAAATAAACCGACTTCAAAACCACAAATGGCACTCAAAAGTAAAAAATAAATTAATATAATTATCATAAGCGCTACCCACTCATATATTTGAAGTCGGTGCCAGCCAAGTCTAATAGGTAGCAGATAAATATGTATATTTTAGACTTGGCTGGCACCGACTTCAAATATATGAGTGGGTAGCGCTTATGATAATTATATTAATTTATTTTTTACTTTTGAGTGCCATTTGTGGTTTTGAAGTCGGTTTAGTTTTTTTTGAAATATAATTTATTTTACCCTTTTTAGTGAAAAACAAGTTTTAATTAAATTAATTCAAAAAGTTTTTAAAGACAAGCTTTTATGATCTAGAAGCCACATCATGACGAAGTTTAAAACGGGCTATCACAATTAAATGCATGTACAAAAAAATTTCATGTCTGTCCTATATCTCTGTTGAAGAGTTCCCTCGCCGGAAGTCAATCCTGGGTGTATCTGCCATGTCATGATGGAATTTAGAACAGGCTATTATGGTTAAATCCATTTACGAAATGTTGTGTCTGTACTATTCACCGTTGAGGAGTTCCCTCACCGGAAGTCAACCCTGGGTGAAGCAGGTGAAGCAGTCGAATACAAACCTCCACCTTTAGAAAGTTGGTTACGAAAAAAACAAGAACCGACTTGAAGATTTAACTTATATTTTTTGTTTTTGCAATTTTTTTCAAAAACTACTGAATGAATTTCGATAAAATTTATATGGGACCACCTTTGAAGTATTACCTACCAATCAAAAAAAGAATCATCGAAATCAATGCATAATTGGCGGAGAAATCGCGTAACAAACACACAAAAAAAAAAAAAAAAACTTACCGTCGAATTGTAAACCTCCTCCTTTTTGAAGTCGGTTAAAAATATCAAATGAATTTTATAATATATTTCAAAAGATATTATAAGTTTAAGTATGTGTATTAATAGACAAAAGCTAGGGTAGGTACGTCACTTGTGGACCTATAAATTCTTACGCCTGTTTCTTCTTCGCCCTTAAATGCCTATAAATTCTTACAAAATTATAGATATAGGTATAATGTGTCTAATTTTTAAAACTAAAATGGTATATTTACAAATCAAGAATCACAAATTAAAATTTTAGTAATAACTATTGTGAGAACGTTAAATAAAATATATAACAATAACTTTAATATAACAATAAATTACTTTAAAAGAAGACAATTCTTTTCAACTATGTTTGCGGTCGTCAACCTTAACGCAACCTCTGTCATTCCTAAACCATTCAATTTTTTTTCGTTTTCATTCTCTCTAATAATAGTCCGGAAGTCCGCGCATCTTTACCTCACCGATCGCATAAAATATAAACGACAACAAATAGTCACTGTCCCATATATTGTATATTGACGAATATACAAAAAGGATCGATATGAATAGGAACAGAAACGCACCCATGTTACTAAGTCCGTTCGTATAAATATCTGTGCTTCCTTTCCATTTTTTTTTTCTTTGATAGATTTATATCAATAGGTTTATGTATTTTTTGTGAGCGGATTTGTCATCAAAGAGACGTTTTTCGACACATGCCTCGTTTTTTACACGCGTTTTTATGATTGATAAGCCAGAAATGTTTCAAAGCGTACTTTCGTACTTCCCGGTGAATAAGTATGGATTTTGCTTATTCGTGAATGAATGTAATGAGCTAAGTAATTGAAGTTACCGTAAATAGAAAATCAAATCTACCAAGAATTATTTGTAATATTTTTGTGTGATGATAAATTGTTTACTGTTTATGTATTTATTTAGGCACACAAAACAGATTACAGTCAGTTTAGAAATCACGTTAATAATTCATAAATTGTTTCGAACAAGACTATAGTCCAAAACATGTCTACACATCATGGTTATATTTAGCAGTACTAGTATTTTGGTTATAACTTTTGTAAGTTGTTTACTAATTCCTGGAATCAGGCGTCGCACTGCCCGCCACCCGCCGCGCCGCCGCGCCGCGCCGCCTGCCCTTCGCCTAGCGCGTTGTCCGGCGCGGCCGGCGCGGCGCGGCAGACGGTAGCGGAGACGACCCTTACATACCTAACCTACACACAAGTAAACAGATCCTATGTTCACTTTATAATATGTTGTATGTGTTTACATTTATGTTATTTTATAGTTGAACTCTTAATGGCAGTAGAAAGCGAATGTGCGTACCAAGACAAACCTACTGTGGTTTTGTGGTACTACAGATATATGTTTTGTATAATACGTTTTGTTTAAAAAATTAAAAGAAAAAATTATAAACAAAAAAACAGTAATAATTTATGTAAAATGATTGAAACTTGAATGCACTAAATATTTTTTGAAAGGATAGCCAGAACATCTCTTTTAAATTTCGGTAGTCTTTGGTTTAAAATTTCGATAGAACTGTGGTATTTTTAACCGATTTCAAAAAAGTAGGAGGTTCATTGTTCGATTGTATTTTTTTTATATTTTTTTTATGTTTGTTACGTCAGAACTCCGTTATTTATGAACCGATTTAAAAAAATCTTTTTGCGTCGGGTTCAGTATAGCTACGAAGTGGTCCCATATAAATTTCATCGATATGTGACCTTGGACTTCGAAGATACATTGAAGTCGGTTTTTGTTTTTTTCTAAAAATTAATTATATTATATAATCATTATATTGACGACACATCCTTACTATTGGATTGTAAAAAAAGGTTTTACTCTATAAAGTGTATATTTTATTATCTCTATAAATTAGTGTAATCCCCTATCAAGAATAGTCCCACTAATATTATAAACGCGAAAGTTTGTAAGAATGGATGTGTGGATGTATGGATGTACCTTTGTTACTCTTTCACGCAAAAACTACCGAATGGATTTTGATGAAATTTGGTATGGAGATAGCTTATACCCTGGATTAACACATCGGCTACTTTTTATCCCGGGAAACCGCGGGTGAAACCGTGGGGCGGAGCTAGTATTAGAATAAATAAATATAATTGTTTTTATGTAATTATTTCCATTCATATATTTATTTACAATCTAAAGCCTAAGATTTTTTACAATATTTGTAAAAAAAATATATACCTACATAAACATTATGAATTACCTAAACCCAAAACTTAAAACGAAATTAGGTTGGTTATAAAAGTTCCGCTATATAAAACCTATTTTTTTTAGTTATAGTCTGATAAAACTGCCGTTGAAAGAAATACGTAGATTAATTACAAACTGAGCAATTCCAACAAAATTAAACTCAAAATGAGGAAACAACTATCAAGACTAATTCCACATAACCATGGGAAAGTCGTTATCTCCACAAATAAATCTCGCTCGTCTATTAGCTTATGAATGAATCTAAACCGACTTGTGATTAACCGAAGTTGTAAAATGTCTATAAATCCAAATCGAGTCTTGGAGAGCTGTTGGAAAATAGTTGAAAACTAGGTATAAATTAGGGTGAGTTACTTGTGGTAAATCTCTCGTATGCGGGAGGCCGTCTGGGTAGGTACCACAGCTTTGCCAGTTATTCTGCTGCCAAGCTGTAGTGCGCAAACATTACTGTGTTCCGGTTTAAAGGGCATTGTAGCCTGCGAAATTACCGGGCATATGAGACTTAATATCTGGTGTCTCGGGGTGATGAGCGCAATGCACGCAGTGCTTTTTATGGTATTAAAAGTTCTAGGTGGCGTTGCAATTGTTATGGGCAGGCGTGGCGCTTACCATCAGGTGAAAGACTTGCTCGTCTCGTCAATCAGCACAAAAAAAGAGTACAGACCATTTGATATAGCGCCATTTAAATGTCATTTATTTTTCATTAAACAAACTTTAATTGAGTGACACGGGACAGTATTCTTGAATTGTATTCTCCTCCTTCTCCAGTCGTTTGCTCGCTGCTGAGCGTCGTGATGGTCCCGACCTCACTTGTCATTATTGTACTTATCATAGTTGAGGTCGGGACATATTCTAGGGAGAACTAGTCGTAGTGGTTTCCCCTTGCCTTCTACGCCAGGATGTTTAAGACGTTTTTTAGTTCCTCTAGGCCTCTGTAGCCTCACCTGACTAGGGTGGCCCCGGTCAGGGTGCGGGCTATCAAAATCCGCCGCCCGTTACTCGGCGCAGCTCGTTTGACACCGGGAGACACGTGCAGGGTGCTAAAAGGTATCTCCTGCGCGAATGACTCCACCCCCCTTAAATTGTATACCTGTATCTTGTAACGTGGCAAACCTTTATGATTACTACATGAAGGTTTGTCTACGATCACGCCCTGTCCATACATAAAAAAGTAAATAGGTTTTCGTTCTTTCTTGATTTTTGAACCAGCTGTCACTCGAGAAAATCTTTAGATCGCGCTGCTCCATATTTAAAAATTCATAAAATATTGAGAATTTATATAATATTATTAATCCTGTTTTGAAGGGCTGCCTACTACGCAGGTATATTATTGTATAATATACAAAACAAAGGGTTTTACAAATATAAAACATTATATTATAATGTTTTATATTTGTAAAACCCTTTGTTTTCCAAGTCACATTCGGTTGCCGCTGGCCATGACGCTGACGAATGGGGCTTGGACTGGGGACATGACCAGTCGCTTTAGCACCGTGTCTTATTGCAGCCCTTTTCTTCACCTTCCACGTTTCATCTTCACCCTCTACGCTTTCCTGTTCTTACCCGCTACTGCCTCGGGAGCAAGCCGGCCGGTGAAAGCCGACCCGCCTGGAAGCCCCGAGGCCCTTCTTTAGTTCCTGCTCCACCAGTCCTACCCGTCCTATCGTTCTGCTCAGGCCAGTTTTCCTGCCTTGTACATATCGAAAGTCACCTAATTAAATTCATTTGTAAATACCAATTTTCTTATTTCTTGTATCCACGCTCGAAGTCTCCGCGAGTTAGCCGGCTACAATCTAACTGGAAATAAATGATTCTTATCTTATCTATTATTTTTTTACTACGAATAAGTGGATAAATGTCATAATTAGGTATTATTTCATACCAATAAAATATGTTATCTTATCTAACTTAATTAAAGTTATTAACCTATTAGGAAAACCAAGCATTATAATAATCTTTTACAACCTTTGATTGAGGTAGAGCAGCTTAGCTCATAAAACTGTTGTGAGAGTTGTTATAGGACCATGGTCTTTATAGTTCCTGGTCCCCAAGATTTTAATTTTATTTTCGTGAAATATTCACAGTTTTCATCATTTACTTGTTGACACTCATCGGGCCCTCTTTAATTCATAAATCCATTCATTTTACGTAAGCACGCGCTCGAAGGATTACTATTTGGTATGTTTCATTACTGGTGGTAGGTTTCTCGTATGTGAGAGGCCGTCTGGGTGGGTACCACCGCTTTGCTAGTTATTCAGCCGCCAAGGAGTAGTGCGCAAGCATTTCTTTGTTCCGGTTTGAAGGGCATTGTAGCTAGCGAAATTACTGAGCATTATAAGACTTAACAGCCATTGTCTCAGGGTGACGAGCGCAGTTCAGCGCCAAGCAGGATTTTGCAAGACAAAGTTTTGGGTGGTGCTGTTATTGCTATGGGCTGGCGTATTGCTTACCATCAGGCAAACGGCCAGCACAATAAAAATGTTTACCTAGACGTTTTGACCAAGATAACGTTAAAAGTCAGTGGATTCAAACTCGGATGCGATGAATCGAAAGTCGCACGTTCTCCCACTGAGCCATACTCACTCTTAGCAATTAAAAAGTAATACCAGGCCTAGCGCACTCCGCAGTGTAGGTACGAAGCTATAAGTACATAGCCGGACACCGACGGCGGGTCGCGCGTCTTTACACGTGCCGTGTCAGAAGAGATAAGAGCTATGCGATAGAAAGAGAGGCGCCCTGTAGGTTAATATGACTGGTAGGTATGCAGCACTACGCAAGCTGAATTAAAATTTATTGCGTCATAGCAAGAGTCGCTATTTGTTTAAATTTCTTTGCGGTGTGATGATTCTGTGGTAATACTAAAAACTATTAGTGTTAGCATATCTTAGATCGCGATTCGACCACCTGCTTTAAAGTAGAAGCGCTTGAAGCCGGGATCTATTTAAGTTTGATTTATGGCATTACTGCTTTACTACATACTTCAAGTGGTTTCCAACAGATGCTTCTAATGGTTGCCGGTCTGGTTAGTAGATCGCTCTTGACGTTTTTATCTAGGTAATTGTATTCTTTGTAAGTACTTCTAATAGAAGTGGTTAGCTTATTGAAATATAAGCCGTGCGCATTAGTAAGGAATTCAGTCTCGCGATACCATTGGGTCAATTCACTCTTATTTCTGTTTTTAAGCTATTGCATAGCTTCTATCGCGGGCCTTGGCGTGGAGACCGAATCCAGAAATTCCGTAACGAAAATAACCTAACACCCCCCCACTCCGAATGCTATGCAATAGCTTTACCGTGGCAGTCTCAGAGTGCCACACGTCATTTAACCGACTTCAAATAAGGAGAAGGTTCTCTTCTCGATTGTGTTTTTTTTATTTTTTTATTATTATTTTTTATGTTTGTTGCCTCAGAACTACGTCATTCATGAATCGATTTGGAAAATTATTTTTGCGTTGGGTTCAGTATAGCTACGAAATGGTCCCATATAAATTTCATCGATATTTTACCTTGGATTTCGAAGATACATTGAAGTCGGTTTTTTTGTTCGATAAAACGTATACTTGTTTGTTGAAAGTACATTTAGGTGTAAAAAGTGTTTAACATCCCTTTTTTCTTTTTCTCAGGTAAGCATCGTCAGCTGTTCCGTCCCAACATCCCAACTCACTTATATTGTATTTCTGGTAATATAATAGTAAGTTCAGCGTTACCTTTTATTAACTGCGTTCTAAAATTAATGACTAGCCTAAGCACTGTCCTTTGATCCCAAAAATCGCAATAAAAGAAAATCTAAAGGTTATTTTTTACTGGTTATAGCCTTGCGTTCGAACACTATCTCACCTGATGGTGAGCGATGATGTGGTCTAAGATGTAACACGCCTAGAAGATACCTGTTCACTATCGATTTGAAGACTCCCAGGTTGTAGTTGTTAGGAAACACAGACGTTGCATCGTCTTTCACTCCTTGGCTGTACAAAGCGTTTTGGTTCCACGTTCGTAAGATGAACGTGGAACCAAAACGCTTTGTTCGTACAGGAGGGATGTCTACTATATATGGATATCGTATAGCCGTGCGTCTGGTTGTCCTATGATGAAATGGAGAAGGTATTAGGTCATTTAGTTCCTGAGCACACTCTCTTAAGTGCACCCGATAAAATACCGCCAAACTTGCAACTTTGCGTCTATGGTCGAGACTAAAAATGAGACTCAAACAGGTCCTCGCCTATGAGCTTCTTGGCACGGCTTTCGATGGAGTCAATGGTTAATGGTTGACGAAGGTATTATGCATTATTCAGTAAATTTAGTCTAGCCAGCAGAGTAATCGTCTAACTTGAACACCAATCCCGATCGCTTTCGAACATTAAATAAATAAAATAAATAAATAAATACGCCCAACGATCACATACATAGATCGTGGCCCCTAACTACATAGGATTCCCTGTATCTAGGGAACCAGAAACTATAAGGAGCATGGTCCCACAACAACCAGACACAAAACAAATGCTTGCGCTTTTTTTTCTTCGCACAAATATTTGTCCTGTCGCGGGAATAGTAGTAACCAATAAAAAAAGGGAATCAAACCCGCAACCTCAGTGGTGTATGAGATTTTATTCAAAAAAAGAATAAAATCTCATACATGATCTGTGGTGTCTTGAAAACCAGAGGCTGTCAAGACACCACAGATCATGTCTTGTGGTCGGTATTTGTGTTTGGAATTGTCGAACTTTTCTACTCAAAGTCAGCATTCCAATCCCTATCCCAATCACAATCGCTAAATATGATCGATATTGCAGTTTTAAAACTGAAATATCGATCATATTTAGCATCTTTCAAGATACTAAAACCTTTCAAAGCAATTAAAAGCAGTTGGGATCGGTATCCGTGTTACACAATTCTCCTTTTGGTATAGAATAGGTTTTTTCTACTTTTTTAACGCCGCGGTGTAAAATACTAGTTAAATAAATTGGGCAGCATTAATTTAAAAATAAAATATTCAGCTTAGCCTATTAACTCTTTTCCAATTTGAATCGCTCAAGAATATCATCCCGACGCGTCATTGGGTGTTTCTGTATTATAGAAGCTTGTATTCATTTCTATAGCTGGCTCGTAAAATCTCAGCTGCCCAGTAGCCATTGACTCCAGTCACCTTCTCACATTCGGCTCTAACCGTGTGGAAACAGTCAGCAACGGCAATCGATTACAACTGTCATCCTTTCCAGCCGAAGCAAATTGTCAAGGCGAGCAGGGGACCCGATTTTTTTTCTGCCCCTACTCAGCCTGCTGACATTTTGACGCATGATCTATTTTGAGTTGGCATTGGATTGATAGATATGGATTGCAGGTAAACATTAGACGAGTTTTTTATCCAATTGTATAAAAAGCTCGTCCAATTTTTACCTGGCTTGGAAATGAATGAATATTTAAAATACTAAATAATTTCGGTAAAACTTTATTATACTTCTTTCTAACGAAATTCAATCTATGTGGTGTGTGGTGTAGTGGTTGGGCAGGTTAGCTCATATCTCACACCACTGAGGTTGCGCGTTCGATTCCCACGATTGAACAAATTGTCAATATTCAATTCATTTATTAATAATTCAGACATAATTATCCATATTTGTTAGTAAAAATGCAAGTTCATAAAATGTTAGTAATTAATCAATTTGTTTCATTAAAAATGTCAAAATGAAATAATCAATAATGTAAATAAAATCAATACAACAATCAATGCGTCAACAAATAATTATAAATCAAAGTCAATATGCATAGATCCTGGCTCCTAACTGGGATTCCCTGTATATAGGGAACCAGGAACTATGAGGACCATGGTCCCACAACACCGAGATGAAACAAATGCTTGAGCTATTTTTTTTCTTCGCACAAACATTTGTCCTGTCGCGGGAATCAAATCCGCAACCTCAGTGGTGTATGAGATTTGAGCCAACAGGCCCAACCACTACACCACTGAGGCTGTCAGAGGCTCAGTTGGCTGGAATAACATTTCATTCCGAAAGAATTTTCTTTGCGATATTTATGTAATATCTTTAATTTATTATCTGACATGACTAACATGAAAAGTGAGTTTTTATTACTTTCACTTAGACAAGTCTGATTTTGTTTTATTATAGGTAACCCAAACAAAACGTGTTATTTTTCTTAGCTCTCGTCTTCTCTCGCAAAAATGACACAGCATGGTTTTAACCTAATTTCCCAGTATCGGAGAAGTGTCGGCCAGATAAAATCTCGCAAAAAGCTGATGTTGGCGGAAACAAAGAAAATACATACAAATACGTACGAATACGCGAAACTCCGCTCAGACGGAATGTTAGTCTGATGCAATAAGGAAATACTCCATGAAAGCTTTTAGGATAATGTAGGTACGTATTTTTGTGTTAGATGAAAAAATAGAGCCAAATGAAGTAAACAAATAACATTATATATAGTCTCTTACAATCGCGTACTTTTAAGAAGTCCTAACTTCTAAAAACTCTGTTTATAGGGTGGCCACCTTTAAGGGATCAATCCAACTTTGTTTTTATCCGAGCGTACTAAAAGATGTCTGTGACAATGAATGTTTTATATGGAATTGACCAATGACGAGCTGGTCGTTAGCCTGATGTTAAGCGCCACGCCTGCCAATAACAATTGCAGTGCCACCTAAAACTTTCAATACCATAAAAATTACTGCGTAGCGCTGCATTGCTCCCATCACCCCGAGACATTCGATGTTAAGACTCTTATGCCCAGTAATTTCGCTGGATACAATGCCGTTCAAACCGGAACACAGTAATGCTTGCGCACTATTGCTTGGCGGCAGAATAACTGGCAAAGCTGTGGTACCTACCCAGACGGCCTCCCGCATACGAGAGACCTACCACGAGTATATAATTACTCAATTATGCACAACTAAACGGATTTTGATAAGAAATTATGATAGCCTAGGCAGGTAATTTAGATCCTCGAAAAGGATATATACTTTCTATACAGGAACATTGTCCACGCGGATTGATAGGTTCGATAGATTTTTGAAGAAGCCATCGCAACTCTTTCATAGACTTTTAGCCTTTAGCACAAAAACAACAAACCCAAACCCTTGAAGTCCACACGCATAAAATACGTCCGTAACATAACGGAAACAACTCACAAGAAACTATTATGAGAATTCTAAAAAACGAGGGTCAGGCTAAGGTAGGCCATACATTATCCCAAAAGGAATTCCTTCGAGGAATAAAACGGATCGAAAAGTGATAGTAAAGTCTGATAAAACTGTCAATGGTATCCCTCCCGTGCTCAATCAAACAGAGATGTGAATAAGTGGAATTCTGAGTGAAATGGTTGCGTTTATATTTTACGTTAATTACGTTGAATATAGTTTTGGGAGTCAGAAGGGAAAAATTAATACTACAGATAGATTTCACGTATTCCAATTATATTTCTCCTCAACATTCACTATCGCATCCCACGAGCATCAATTTACAGTAAAACCTTTAACAATTAAACACAACCGTTCCGATCAAAAGTCGGAGCACGACTGCCCGCGCACTAGTGGTCGCCATCTTGGGTTTACAACCGAAAACGCGCGTCTAGATGGCAACACTAGTACTTCCGAAAGTCAACCTTATTCTTAAAATAAAACCGGTAAAAGATAATTTAAATTACAATAAAAAAGGTAATAGTCTATAGAATATTAATATTACCTGACAAGTATTCGTAAGGTCAAGAGCGAGGGTGGCTCGGCATCATCAGCCCATTTCGTTCTCACTGCTGCAACACGGGCCTCCTCTTATAACATAGAGAGGGCATGTGCCATAATCCACTACTCTGGCTCAGTGCGGGTTGGTGGAAGTCACATGTCCGTGAAATTTGTGATTCTTGGCCATGTCAGTTTCTGCACAATGTTCCTTCACTGTTTTAGAGCGAGTGCTAAATCCGTTCATAGCTTTAGAAAGTCAAGGGGGCTTAGCGGGATTCGAACTCTGGTGCGTCGGATTAAAAGTGGCACGAGTTCCCGCTGAGCCTCACTCGCTTTGATACGCCATACCTTAAGACCACAATTAGGTCTAGCGTTAACTTTTCTTCTCGTTTTACTTTCTTCTTCTTCTGACATGGCTTGCGTGGTGCACTAAAGACTCACAATAATTAAGAATAAAAAGTGCAAATTAATTGTTTTATGTCTAATAGGTCCATTGATCCTCGTAGTGCACAGGATTTTTTTTTAGGTAACTGAATGACGAGACTTGCTGATCGTTTGCCTGATGGTATGCAATACGCCTGCCCATAACAATATCAGTACCACCTAGAACTTTGTTTTGCAAAATCCTGCGCAGTGCTGCACTGCACTCGTCAGCCTGAGACAATTAGCTGTTAAGTCTCATAACGCCCAGTAATTTCGCTGGATACAATGCATTTCAATCCGGAACAGAATAATGCTGGCGCACCACTTCTTGGCGGCTGAATAACTGGCAAAGCGGTGGTACCCACCCAGACGTCCTCCTGCATACGAGAAACCTACCACCAGTACCTAAATCTTAGATGAGGGCCAAGATCTACGTGTGATACCAGATATGCCCCGCGATTTCCTTTTATTCCCCCCGTATGGTAACTTTTAAAGGATATCTAAAAAGTATTCTAGAACCTATTCCAGGATATAAAGCAGACTAACAGAATTTCATCAAAATTCATTGAGCATCTTGTGCGTGATTAAGTAACAAACATCACAGGATTTGGGCATAAGTTATAATTTGTTTATATGAACAATTTATATAAATGTCATATTTCAATTCAAAACTACACTATATTTGCAAAACATACAAAATTAAGCTTCTTTCTTTCATACTCCAACAAAATTTCAATGCTCTTTTCTTGATTAACAATATAACAGAAATCCAATAGAGTTCCAAGACCGTAGGTAATGTCACCTTATTTGATCAGCTTCCAGTCACCACTCGTTCAAATATTTGAACTAAACCTATTTAACTGAGCTCAAACAGGGAAAGAACCTTTATACGGTAAATCGAGTCGCTGGAATCGTGTGCGTTAGGTTTTATTCTTTTAGAATGTGCTTTTTAGATAATCTATTCCATTTTTTATTTCAAATTGATATCTTCTTATATATAAAATTCTCGTGTCACAATGTTAGTTACCTTACTCCTCCGTAACGGCTTTACTGATTTTTACCAAATTTTATATGCATATTCAGTAGGTCTGAGAATCGGCTACTATTTTTCATACCCCTAAGTGATAAGGGTTGTTCACCCTGAACAATTTTTTTTTAATATACATATATGGCAAAAAAACGTTTGCCGGGTCAGGTAGTATCTTTGTATTATAATAGTTTTACGAGTACATAAGCAAAGAGTTTTAAACTAGTAAATTCCTTTTTTTTACGCTTAATAGATCTACGTTTGGCAACTATCTCACCTGATGTAAAGCGATGATGTGGCCTAAGATGGAGCACATAGATCTAGAGAGAGACGGCAGTTGAGCGGCTGCTCAGACCCGTCTCTCCGATGGTTCACCGAACATCATCCCGAAACACGACTATATATGGCAGAGAGTTTTAAATTTCTCTCTTATTCTATAGGTACGAGAGAGATTTTTTTTATGTATTTATTGTTTTTTAAATTCGAGAACTTATCTCGGCTTAAATCTATTAATAATATAAACAATATTACTTCCAAAAAAATATACAAAAATTATAACTAATCTTTAAAAGCACTATAATTATATTGTAATTAATTTTAATTTTTATGCAATAAATTGTAATCTAGTATGCTGTCAGCAATGCGGTAGATCCTAAACTACCTGTAGAGCTACATAAAGAGGAACTTCCTAACAAACGTGCCATGACAAGGAGTCTGCTGACTTACATTTTGCAATTGACGGATTCGTGTCGTCTCGCATTGAATTTGACTACTGTATATAGTAGGTACACACTAAGAAACGAATATTCTGTACTAATACTGAGAACCAATGTAACAGACATAGCCCGATTAGCAAGCTGAAGTGGCAATACTGGTCACATCTCTCGAAGGACGGACAACCGTTGCAGTAGACATCCTTAAGTGAAGACCGCGAATTGGCAAGCGTAGCTTAGGATGACCAAAATTGTAGTTTTTTTATTTACATAATGATCTGTCTCAGAAAGACATCCCATCAACATTACAATCTAGCATATTGTATACGGATTTTAGTTAATATTAAGCCGCGAGAAAGTTGTAAACCACATTTTAAAGTTGTAAAACACAAAAAAATACTAACCCTACCATGTCTGTACATCCTACAGATATGTCTATTCGTACGGAAATATCGTACTTTCTTTAAATCAAATAGTGAAATTAATGAAAATTATAATAGGAGAAATCGCAACAAACTAAAGTTACCTACAACAAATTTACAAATATTAGGAAAAAGTCCAAATTTTAGATTAGTATCAATATACAACAAAATCCCTGAATACCTAAAAAACGAAACTAGATACAACGTATTCTGCAGAAAACTTAAATCTTATCTAATTAAAAAATGTTATTATTCCGTAGATGAATTCAAAACTGACAAGCATGTGGAAAAAAATGACTCAATTCTGTGACACTATACTGACATATAAAATATACTGACTTTAATAAAACATAAATCAATATAAATTAAAATGACTAAATGTACTCTCGCACTGACTTGCAAACGCCCTTACAGGGCTCATGTACCAACATAAGATGTAATTTAAGACCTACATGATAAATATATGTACATGAATGCAATTAATAATAATAAAATAATAAATAAAAATAATAAGACTAATAAGTAATTTTACTTTGACTTAAATTGCTAAGTATAGTATTACTAAGAATGTGTCCATTAACACTTTTCTTACTGTCTCTATTAAGGCAAAGACACTGACTTTTTTGTGTTCTTTACGGGTAGCACTAAAGTATCTATTGGTGCTACGATACCCTGTCATTTCACTACACTAACTCACAAGGTTTTGTCACCGGCTAGATGGAGCGACGACCTGCTAAAGGCGGCCGGAAGAAATTGGATGAGAAGAGCCGAAAACCGGGCTCAGTGGCGTTCATTAGAAGAGGCATATGTCCAGCAGCGGACGACTACATGCTGATTATGATTACGATGATAACGCACTTTAATCAGACAATAATTAATATATTTCGTAGGTACTCAATATCAATGTTTTTATACCGTAGGCAATAATTTATAAAATTACTTTATTTACTTGTTTGCATTAATAATTCGTAATTGCCAATCGGTAATCACAATCCGATGATTGTTGCATTCATTAACAATTCAATCCGATGTCGAAAGAGCAAACAAAATGGTATATTTTATATAGTAGGTATTATTGGCGGAGTGGTGATCCAGGCTAGGTTGGAGAAGTCCCGAAGATCCCGACTCCGCCCTGCACCAATGACTTATAGTTAAGTGCAGATTTTGCACGCTCGCTCTAAAACGGAGAAGGAAAACATCGTGATGAAACCCGCTTACGCGCTTTGGAGTGGTAGGCTCTGGCCGTGGTTGTAATACCACCCACCGAACAAAGCCATGCCGTCAAACGACCTAGTCATGTTTCGGGATGATGTTCGGTGAACCATCGGGGAGACGAGTCTGAGCAGCCGCTCAATTGCCGTCTCTCTCTAGATCTATATGCTTCATCTTAGGCCACATTATCGCTTCACATCAGGCGAGATAGTGGCCAAACATGGATCTATTAAGAGTAAAAAAAAAAGTACCGGATTTACAAGAAGGTATTCGTAATTCGTACTTAAACGACAGAAATTTACACAAATAACATGCTTTTTTTTTATTTAACTGAATTACAGGACGAGCTGGTCGTTTGCCTCATGGTAAGCAATAAGCCAGTCCATAACAATAACATCACCACCCAGAACATTGTTTTGCAAAATCCTGCGCCGCGCTGCGCCGTCACCCTGAGACAATTAGCTGTCGAGTCTTATAATGCCCAGTAATTTCGCTGGCTGCAATGCCCTTCAAATCAGAACACAGTAATGCTCGCGCACTACTGCTTGGCGGCTGAATAACTGGCAAAACGGTGGTACCCACCCAGACGGCCTCTCGCATACGAGAAACCATGTAAAACTAATCGACTAACACTAACCTAGAAATAATAGTGTCATGCACGGGGAGATTAATACTTAGAATGTCTTTAGGCCAAAAATATACTTATTTAAATTTTAAATGAGATATTAAAAATATTTTAAGTTAGTGAGAGAATTGCTAATGCCCTAACTTGAAGCCTAGTTACTGAAGGCAACAAGAGCTTAAGTACGCTGAAGTAGTACCTAAGACTTTAAGAACGGGGGTTGTAAACTGTATGTTATTTAAATGTATTCGGAATGAATATTAAAATATACACAATTCGAAATTCGAACGCAATTCGTTATTCCACAGAATAATTAGGTTGATCTATTTGACAGGCAAATGTTTATTAAATTATGTACAAGATATAAATTATAACTTAATTCCATAGTTTGCATATCAATTATTTTAATTAATTTAAATTGTCATTTAAAACCGCTCTCATCTGTGACTAATGAAATTATCATAAAATAATATCAAATTTATAATTTTAAAATTATTGATGTACCAGGTTATTCCTTAATTTTATTAAAATAATTTTATTATAGTGCAGGTAATTAAGTCGGTAGTTTTGGTATTTTCCAAAAGTACTTATAGTAAATACGTCAGAAGGATTCTCGCTGCATTTTTTTTAAATTGAAGCTGTATATAAACCGGGTATGTTGTTAATAATTTAAACATATTATAAAAGAGTTATTTAAGTTACCGCCGTTACTTATATCGATTTACAAAAGAAAAAGTACTTAAATGGATAAACTAGTGAAAAGAAATTTGAAAAACTTGAGTAATAAATAATGGTAAAGTAGTGATTCGGAGAATTCCCACAAGCAAAACATTTACCAAAAGAATAAATAGCTAACCTTCGAAAATATACTAAAGGATACAACTCACCTCATACATGTTTTAGAGTGATGACTCATCACTGATGAGCGATGCTATGTACACTCATACACCTCACATCTCTGCAGGTTAACAAAATTAAAGCCTTCTACTTTCACCGCAAATTAAAACCTAATATCCAGAATACGCACAGTGCAATCCAATTCTATAAAACACGCACGGCTTAGGTGACCTCTGATTGTGCCTTGGCAAAGGAGTAAGCCTCTATCAGAATATACTACGGAGTGTGCTCAAGAACAGCACAATCTGATCCCCCCATCACCATTTTACCATCGGACAACCCGAACGATCTGCACAACGTCACCCCTACACGGTGGACGTTCCGTCCGTAGTCTGTCCTTACTAAACGTTTCGAATCATCCTTTTTTGGTGCGAACGTCGAAGGAGTGGAACGCCTTGCGGTCGTCTATGTTTCCACATAAATACAATCTGGGTGTGTTTAAGTCAAAAGTGAACAAGTACTTATTGGGTAAGTGTGCTACATCTTCGACCACATCGTCGCTTCCCATCAGGTGAGATCGTGGTCAAACGCTGACCCAGTCAGATGTAAAAAAAAAATGCCTTAGCATTAGGTACTCTTTGCCGGCTCTTTCAGTGAATACTCAAAGTAGTTGTAACCATACATTTTTATAGTCGCGTTGAGCGGATAATTCGCCGAGCGCTCAGCGGCACTTTATATCTGTTAGGGTCAAACACCAATAGGGTTGGCGAAACACTGCTATTAATATGCAAGGATCCATTGTTGACAGCCTGTGTGGTTTGTTTTAGCGTGTCACGTCATATCTTTTTTATTGTTTATAGTTCTACTAGCTGCGCCCCGCGGTTTCATCCGCTGATTTCCGGGACAAAAAGTAGCCTATGTCCTTTTCCAGGACCTGAAGTACCTACGTATCAAATTTCATCAAAATCCGATAAATAGTTTTTGTGTGATTGAGTAACAAACATCCATCCATCCATAGTAGGATTTTTTGGAGTGGTAGGTTCCGGCTGTGGTTTTACCTAATACTATCTATCGAACAAAGCCATGTCTTCAGACCTAGTCGTGTTTTGACATGTTTTGTGAACCATCAGTAACGCGATGGATGGATGGATGTTTGTTACTTACGCAAAAACTACTGAACTGAAAAAAATATTTTATTTAGCTACTTTAGGTCCAGGATATGGACATAGGCTACTTTTTAGCCCGGTAAAACCGCGGGGAAACTGTGGGGTACATTTCGTAGGTTGTGGTTTCGTTTCTCTCTACAGCCACGAGACAAAAGTATTGGTAAAAAATAATAATATGAAAAAGAAACGAAGAATGAGACTTGCTTCGCTTCGCTTCGTTTCGCATTACTTAGTAGAGCAAGGCCTCAGGCACTTTATTTCAGTTAGGTGCGTGACAACGGTCTCTAGATGGAGTTATAAGAAGTCCTGAGGGACGTCGGGATGAACTTAATTAACTAACGCGTGGGATTTTATGGATCAGACGACGCGTTTAGTTGTTCCTCGTTTTATTTGTTGTCAGTCGTCGGATTGTCACTTTGATGTTGTTTTGTTTTAAGTCAAAGTTAGTAAAAACAATTGACATAGCTATCATTCTTTGAATATTATTTCAAAGAATTACTTTTGGAAGTCAGTAATAAAGAAATATTAACCCATTAATATAAAGCTTATATATTATTAATTTATTATAAACCTTTCAAAATTAACCTTCCTTTATAAAAACCGTATCGAAATTTGCAATAAAATATACAGGCTGACACTAGTAAGGAACTTTGAATAAAAATGTTACAATAATAATTAAAGCATTTCATTAAGTTTAAACAAATATATAAATCGTAATATTAAAATTCCAATGAACTACATAACATTAAACATTACCGAATAATTTATATGGCATGTAACAAATTTATATTAATAGATGAGACTAAATTTTGCCCAAATCATTAGGTTTGTGTACCTCAACCTTTTTGCCAAGTTGCTCGATATATTCGATAGTGTTTCACAACACTACTATCTCTTCTCATTTTCCCATCTCTAGTTCAGCTTAATACCTTTAACAGTAACGGGTATTTCAATGACTCGGAACGGGTATTTCAAGGATCGCAATGCGACGAAGATATACCGAGCAGAGACTTAATTACTTCCATTAGGAACTATCTAGAATATCTAAAGGTATCAAGGTATCTCTAATACCCAAAGGTATCAGAATTTCCTTTAATGTAGTAGAAGTTGTCGTTATTACGACAACTTCTTGACGAATTTGGTTGATTGTTTTTGTGTTTTTTTTTTATTTTAAGAGAATTATTTTTTTGTTGTATGGAGCCTTTTTTATGGAACTTAGCAATCAGACGAGAATGTCGTTTGCCTGATGGTAAGCGTCACGATTCCCCATGTCTTAATATCTAATATCTCGGGGTGACAATAGCAGTGCAGTGTTACGCAGAGCTTTTGATGTTATTAAAATTTCTGGGTTGCGCTGCAATTGTTATGGGCAGGCGTGGCGCTTACCATCAGACGAAAAAATTGCCCTTCTCATCACTCAGTTCGTGTATCACTTAGTTCTCAGGTGAAACCGTGGGACGCAGCTAGTAAATAATAGTCATCCAAAGAGCGGAGCTGGTGGAATCTCAATCAGTGGGAGTCGAAGAGAAGCCATTTTCTCTGGAAGAATAAGTGGCTTAAATCTAAATTGACACTAGCGTAGTAAGTGGCGTGGCCTACATTGTGCCCGCAGTTGTGTAATATGAAGCGACACTTATTTCTTAGTGGTACTCACATAGAAGCTTGGTAGGCCTCTTTAAATAAAAAATATGATTCAAACGAAGGTGTAGAAACAAACAAACAGACAGACAAACAATCCAATAACCGTGGATTCGTGTTCAGTACCCTTTAAAAAGTCGACCCCAGTTGATTTAACAGAACTGGCTTTTTTTTAAATAGTTTATATAGAATGATAAATTCAGGTAAGTCTACTTCAAGGGAGTGACATCATGTTTGTTATCAGTACTGATAAAGAACGGGGGCGAGTCTTATCAGACGATAACGTAGGTCGTGGTTCCGTTAGATTAAGAAGGTTTTAGTTTAGTAATTGATAAAGTTAAGAGTTATAACAGCTTTATAAACAGCTTTATGAGTTTTAGATGATATAGTTGAATCTAAAGTTATTAAGGACCAACAGTTTAAGATTTGCATAGCTAAGCTATCGTAAACTTAGTTCTGATCCCAAACTGTGAAGATTTACTTTATGTTATGGAAAATCATAAACAAAGAGGATCTAGGATTTACATACACACCCTGACTTGTTTATAAAGGTAGGTAAATAAGCCCTCAGGTCTTGGTGGTATTTATTTAATGTCACCTACAGTTTAGAGAATAGTAGCACAGAATACTAAGGGACAGAAACATCACTCCGCAAAGAAATTTAAACAAATAGTGAGTCTTGCTATGACGCAATAAAATTCAATTCAGCTCGCGTAGCGCTGCATACCTACCAGTCATATGGACCTACAGAGTGCCTCTCTTTCTATCGTATAGCTCTTATGTCTTCTGACGCGGCACATGTAACGACGCGCGACCCGCCGTCTGTCCGGCTATGTACTTATAGCTTCGTACCTACAGTGCGGAGTGCGCTAGGCCTGGTAGTAGTTGAAATATCAGGCTAATGAAACTAGAAAGATAAAGTATTTTGTTTTTCTAGTTCTAGTGTGGTTTTTTTAATGGAACAGTGATGAGACGCGCTAGTCATTCGCCTGATAGTAAGCGCCACGCCTGCTTATAACATTTGCATACAACCCAGAATTTTAAATACCATAAAAAGCCATTTGTGCCAATGCATTGCTTCCCCGAGACATTATCATTAAATCTCATATGCCCAGTAATTTTGCTGGCGATAATGCCGTTCAAACCGGAACACAGTAATGCTTGCGCACAACTGCTTGGCGGCTGAATAACTGGCAAAGCGGTGGTACTTACCCAGACGTCCTCCCGTTTATGAGAAACGTATCGCGAGTAAAATGGTGCAAAATGAGGCCGAGCACGTGGATTCTCTGGTGGTATAAAGGTACGCACATTTCGTATTGTACACTCATACTTTTAACCATCTCAAAAACTTTTCAGCAGAAGCATCTAGAAAAAATGTTGACAAGGCTGATATCACCTGACCGATCGATCAACCTCTATCGCGGCCCACGCGTGTAATCCATTACACACTTCCAGTTAATAAAGTAACGCCGTATTTACAAAATGTAAACCCAGGTACTGGCTACTATGTGGTGACACTTTGCTTGATAAGAAATATGATTGAACGTGTTGAAGGAAGATGTTTTTATGTCAGAATCACCTTGGAATGACCAACGCCATACGGTAGTAAGCAACATGCATTCTACATAAGCAATTACATGTATAATAAAATCTACCTATGGACCCACGCAAGGATTGAATACAAAACTGAAGAAAGACATAATTGACTTGTTCAATGCGTTTGTTGCACAAATCCTAACAATTTCACCACAAACTCCGTTTTTTGACACCTGGGCCCCAATTCACTATGACAACTTGGCGAAATCACGTCGATTCCTTGCTCCGAAATCACGTAGATTCCTTCATTAATAAACGACATCTCTAAGACGCATTCATATATTCATATATATGATGCGTCATAGAGAATTCATATTTCTCAGATGTCGTTTATTAATGAAGGAATCGACGTTTCCTTGAAGCATGGAATAACCAAGTTGTCATAGTGAATTAGGGTCCTGAATCGTTACAAGCCCAAAAGCCTTATCCATATAGCTCGATAGCTCTTAGAAGTAAATACCACACAAATGTACATCCATCCAAGTTGAGACCGCTGCGAACATTGCTTAACCTAGCAGATCTGTTACAAACACCTAGACGAGCTACGAACGCTATTCAAGGTAAAAGTCATCCTTCAGAACTAACTATCCTTCATTACTACAGTAGTAGAGTAGATGATGACCAATTTCTTTTAATAACCGTAAAGGTCTATAATCTACTAAAACAAGAAAAACCAAGGCCAACGAAAACAGTCACAGATGAAGACGTATCTACGTAGCTTTCCTAATGAACCCTCAACGCCGAAATCCTAAAAGCCTTGAATCACGGACAATCTATCTGAGAAACGAGTACTATAAAAATAATAATTTATCTTGGACAGGGAAGGTGTCGGCGCAAAAATAAAGACGAAAGCGATAAAATTATAAAAAAAGATTTAGAAAGTGGTTGGATTCCTACGTCAGTAGTGCGAGGTAGGAAACTTCTAGCAGTCTTCTTTTTCCTTCTGGATGATATAATCCTAAGTTCATTTAAGCCTAAAAGATAGAAAGAAAGGGTACCTCTTAGATTAGTGTACTATTTTCTAAACAAAACACTCTACATAGTCGTTAACTATTTGAATATTGTTTAAATGAGATTTTTAAAGTTAGCAACAACCGAAGTGTAACAAAATACGTTCTAAAAGGAAAACAAAAAACAAAAAATCTTAACACTTGCACCACCAAACAAAACGCGTTCGTGATCCAGAGACCAACCGGGTGGTGCGACCTAATATACCGCTGAGAGAACGCCGCCAGCTTTCCTCGAGAATATTTAGACGTGGTTAGTTGCTAAGTTGCTTTGCTATGTTGTTATGTGTTGTTACTGTTACGAGTTAGTGTTGTTAAAACGTTGTAATGAAATAAATGACAATCGGTTTCGAACTTATAAACTTAATGGTCAATAAAGCAAAACATGATATTTTAATTTTTTTTTAATATAACTGAATGACGAGACGAGCTGGTCGTTTGCCAGATGGTAAGCAATACGCCAGCCTAACAATAAAAGAACCACCCAGAACTTTGTTATGTAAAATCCGGCGCAGCGCTGTATTGCGCTCGTCACCCTGAGACAATTAGCTGTTGAGTCTCATAATGCCCAGTAATTTTGCTGGCTACAATGCAACAACAATTTATAGCTTTAAACAGATTTGCAGTGGTTCTACCGTTAGCAATATGAATAATAATAATCATAATTCTCTTCAAGTTTATTAGAGGTTGACGTAGTTATTTATTGCATTATATGCAATAAATAACTACATTATATGCAATAAATAACTACGTCAAAAGATGAAACTCAATAAAAAAAGCAGAAACTTAATTAGCGTTAGACACCAGCACTTGATAATTGGTAAAAACTTAATAACACACGTCGAAGAAAGTTTCAGCAATTGAAATAATTATAGCTCTAGAAATAAAATAGCACCTTTAAACAATAAAATGATCGAAATGGTTATGAATTGGAACCCCAATGCTCCAAAAATAGTCGCATAAGTAGGTAACTAGATAGGCATACAGAATGATTGCAAGTATATCGGTGGTGGAAGCGCAATCGCAGCGAGCCCGTAGTTTTTTCATCAAAAACCTTTTCGGATTTTTAAATAATGAAATTAATAGCAAACATTCACATGATGGTAACTTTATCAATTAAAAACAACTCATAAGTAAATTTCGGAAGAATAAATCTAAAAAAAACGAAAATTCAAAAATGCTACTAAACAATGCAGACACTTATACATTTGAGGTTCAAAATTAAAGACTGTGATCTATGCAAAGAGCGTATTGTAAATGCAATCAAAACTTGTTTCAATTTAAAAATAGTATAAACTTAACGTATAATAAATTAATTTTCAAAAAAAACTAAACCAACTTCAAAACCACAAATGGCACTCAAAAGTAAAAAATAAATTAATATAATTATCATAAGCGCTACCCACTCATATATTTGAAGTCGGTGCCAGCCAAGTCTAATAGGTAGCAGATAAATATGTATATAGTAAGTACTACTTGTAGGTAGTATCTATCTACTACCTTTTAGACTTGGCTGGCACCGACTTCAAATATATGAGTGGGTAGCGCTTATGATAATTATATTAATTTATTTTTTACTTTTGAGTGCCATTTGTGGTTTTGAAGTTGGTTTAGTTTTTTTTGAAAAATTATTTATTTTACCCTTTTTAGTGAAAAACAAGTTTTAATTAAATTAATTCAAAAAGTTTTTAAAGACAAGCTTTTATGATCTAGAAGCCACATCATGACGAAGTTTAAAACGGGCTATCACAATTAAATGCATGTACAAAAAAATTTCATGTCTGTCCTATATCTCTGTTGAAGAGTTACCTCGCCGGAAGTCAATCCTGGGTGTATCTGCCATGTCATGATGGAATTTAGAACAGGCTATTATGGTTAAATCCATTTACGAAATGTTGTGTCTGTACTATTCACCGTTGAGGAGTTCCCTCACCGGAAGTCAACCCTGGGTGAAGCAGGTGAAGCAGTCGAATACAAACCTCCACCTTTAGAAAGTTGGTTACGAAAAAAACAAGAACCGACTTGAAGATTAAACTTATATTTTTTGTTTTTGCTATTTTTTTCAAAAACTACTGAATGAATTTCAATAAAATTTATATGGGACCACCTTTGAAGTATTACCTACCAATCAAAAAAAGAATCATCGAAATCAATGCATAATTGGCGGAGAAATCGCGTAACAAACACACAAAAAAAAAAAAAAAAAAAAACATACCGTCGAATTGTAAACCTCCTCCTTTTTGAAGTCGGTTAAAAACATGGAAGTAAAACAACCATAGCTCTAAAATAGAATATTGTGTATTTAAATCCAAGGAGGCAACATCAAAGGAATGCCTATTACGACGAATGACAATTAATATGAAAAGACGTATTTAAATATAATATAAAAATACATGTTACTTAAATAATGTCTTAATTAAATTTTTGCGACAAATTCTATAATGGAATAGTATGAAATGTTAAACATGAAAATTAATAAATCCCTTAAATTAAAGCCATTCCTCAAGAAATCACCAAAACAATCAGCGTCGGCATAACAAACAGAGCTCGGCCGTGCTCTGACCTCGGGAAAAAATACCGGTTCCGAGCGCACGATTAAGCTATCTCCCCGCTGTTTCACCGATTTCGAGTTAATTTCTTCATTTTGTTGTGAGCTTGACTTGAGCTTGAGGTTCCGTGAGTCTGTCTTAATTTCTTAACAAGTTCATAGAATTTTAAAGTTTTATGTAATATTATTTTGATAGATAGATAGATAGATAGATAGATAAACACTTTATTATTCACCTTAAAAATAGAGATAAAGTACAATTCAAATGTTTACAGTGGTGTAACAATGGGCGGTCTTATCGCTTAAAGCGATCTCTTCCAGACAACCTTTGGATGGAGAGGAATAACGAAACATACACAGACGGTGGTGATAGAAAATATAATAGACATACTAAGGGCTTACATATGATATACAATATATAATCAAAAAAAAAAAAAAAAATAAAAAAAAAAAAAACCTGCCAGCTGGAATCAAACCATATTACCTATTTAAAAATTTATTTCGTCGGAACTGGCCCTCTGTCCATGTTATTTTCTGTGGCCTTAAATTTGCAAGGCTTGTCTGCGCCGGCAATTGATATTCACAAAGTCTGAGTAAACGTAAAACAGCTGTTTTCATTCAAAATAATATCAGAAATACTTTGGCATTTTTTGACAGCTTGGACGCTTATTTGGTTGCCATAGTGCTTTCTTACACTTCATCTGACACTTCTCAGCAACCAATACCAGAACGTGGAGCACTGCTCTTTTGACGTCAAGGATGGCGCCGAGTCGCGGCGCGCCTGCGAACGCCAGAAATGACTTTTGAGTGCCTTCAATGTTTGTTATTTTATGTTTGTTTATATGTTTCTCGTTTCTAGCTTATTTTTTGTTTGGTATTACTATGAATTTAAGTGATGTGAACAAATATTTAAGGTGCGAGCAGTGTTCGGATGGAAAACTCTTTAAAGGACGTCGAGGCCTCAACATCCATATAAGTAGATGCCATAGAAACCCAGTTAACCATGCGCTTAACCCCCTGGCCGTTCCTTCTTCTTCCAATCCCCACCCTTCGTCGAACATTCCATTCGACGAATTCATTCATAATCTCCATGCAAATACCCCTTTGGTTAAAAGAATCCCGAGGGGAGCCAGAGTGTCGCTAGCCAAATCACTATCCATTGCCATCAATAACTGCATCCTTAACCATTTTACCAATGCTGAAGCGTGGAAAGATTTACTAACATTTTCTTACACTCACCTCCATGCCTCGCCAAATAACAGTAAATCGTTGACTTTTCAATTAAAACAAAACTGTAATACGACCATGAAACATTTTGAAGAAGTTTCCAGATATCATAAAAAGCCCTACAACGTCTACAGAGTCGTACAAAACAAAGTAATGGATGGTGATTTGAGGAACGCCGCTAGGATTTTGTTCTCGGATGACACCCTTGCTCCCAACAATGACGAGACACTCGAAGGCTTGCGTGAAAAACACCCACGGGTAAACCCATCCTTCTCTCTGCCAGACCCCCCTAGTTCCACTCATTCGGCCATGCAAATCAAAATTGAAGACACTTTAGATGCAATTATGTCGTTCCCAAATGGTTCTGCTGGTGGCATCGACGGGCTCACTCCCCAACACCTTAAGGATTTGATCAGCGTGTCCACCGGTGACGCTGGCAGGGCATTGCTGAGCGACATAACAAAATTGTGTAATATAATGTTAGCAGGAGAAATTTCAGACGATTTTAGACCATTTCTATACGGTGCACGCTTATGTGCTTTTAATAAAAAAGAAGGAGGAATCCGCCCCATAGCTATTGGCTGTACTTTCCGAAGACTAGCTTCTAAGCTAGTCTGCAAGAACATAGCCTCTAAACTAAAGTCACTTTTCCAACCTTTTCAATTAGGTTTTGGCAGTCGAGGAGGATGCGAAGCAGCAGTACATTCGGTTCGTACTTTTATGTTGCAAGACAGCGAGGCGGATGTATTGCTGAAAGTTGACGTTAAAAATGCTTTTAACTGTTTAGATAGGTCTACCCTGCTGAACGAAGCCTCTATTCATATCCCGGGTGCATACAATTATATTTGGCAATGTTATAGTTCTCCATCAAAATTATTCTACAATGACAAACAGATTTCTTCAGAAGTAGGCGTTCAGCAAGGTGACCCACTAGGACCGGCACTCTTCAGCTTAGGTATCAATCCCATAACCTCGAATTTAAATTCTAAATTAAATGTCTGGTACCTAGATGACGGGACCTTAGGAGGTAAAGCCGACAAAGTTCGAAATGACTTTATTAAAATTATTAATAACTTTAAAGATTTAAATTTGGAACTAAATTTTGGAAAATGTGAACTTTATCTCTCCGACAAATTCAACGAATTTGATCGTTCAAAATTAATCCAAAATTTTCAAGAAATTGCTCCTGATATTAAAATATTGGAAAAATCGTCGCTTCACCTCCTAGGAGCACCGCTTCTCGAGGAAAGTGTTAGGCCTCTTTTGGAAAAAAAAGCGAATATACTTTTAGATAATGTCAATAGATTGGGCCAACTAAATTCTCATATCGCATATACTATTTTAAAATACTGCCTGTTTGTTCCAAAATTCACATACCTACTAAGATCTAGCCCAATCTGGAAACATACGGATATTTTGGAAGACTTAGACGCCACCCTCAAAAGTGCTCTAGAAAAAATTCTAAATTTAAACCTCGAGAATGATTCATGGACACAAGCTACTCTACCTATTAGATCCGGTGGCATCGGAATAAGAAAAATTTCTAGTGTTGCGCTTCCGGCTTTTCTGTCATCTGTGCACAGTGTGTCGAAACTTTGCTCTCAAATTTTAAAATCAACTTCGATCGAGACTCACTGTGCAGCTGAAGCGATAGAAGCTTGGAAGTTTCTCTGTCCCAATGAAAATATCCCTAAGGAACCAAACCGTCAAAAACTTTGGGATTTTTCATTAGTGCAGAGAGTTTACAAAGATCTGGCTCAAAATTTTTCCAGTGATCGCGACCGCGCACGTCTTCTAGCTGTCTCCGAGCACGAATCAGGGCAATGGCTTCACGCCCTTCCATCAGTTAACCTCGGCACACTGCTCGACGATGGCAGCTTCCGCATTGCCGTCGGTTTGCGTCTGGGTGCGGCAATTGTGGAGCGCCATCGGTGTCCATGTGGCAGCGACGTCGACAGGGACGGACTTCATGGACTTTTTTGCCAGAAAAGTGCTGGCAGATTCTCCCGCCACGGCTCCATAAACGACATCATCAAACGGACACTTGCCACCATCAACATCCCTTCGGTGCTAGAACCGGTGGGGGTCGTTCGCGATGATGGTAAGCGTCCGGACGGCATGACGCTGATCCCCTGGGAGCGTGGTCGAGCCCTCGTATGGGACGCAACTTGCGTCGATACGTTGGCTCCTTCTCGCCTCAGTGGATCAGTGTCAAAGGCCGGAGCCGCGGCGGAGGCTGCCGAAGACGCCAAGCGGCGGAAATATGCTTCACTCTGCAGTGATTACATTTTTGCGCCACTTGGTGTCGAAACCTTAGGTCCATGGGGTCCGGGCACCAAACAATTATATAGAAAAATTTGCCCACGTCTTGTCGAAGTTGCAGGTGACAAAAGGGCTGGCTCATTCCTGGCTCAAAGATTAGCTTTAGCCATTCAACGCGGGAATGCAGCCAGCGTTCTTGGCACCTTGCCGCATGGTCACCACTTGTATATAAATTTCTAGTTGTACATAGTTTAATATCTTATTAATAGTTTCTTTTTTGTGACAATTGTAAATATCTTCCATATATAATCTAATTACTTAAATATATATATGACTATATAAATATACTTATATACCTACTTTGGTGGTTTTATTACTAATTTTATCTTGGGACTTTGTAAATTTGCCAAAAATGTCACCTAGAAAATCTTTTTGGCATAGATGGATAAGCTTATTCGCCATTTTACTAGATATTCAAACGACATCATTTAGGCAATTATTTTCTTCGGTTTGCTCATAGTCAGAACATGACACATTTAATTTCCTACGTGAAACATTTACATTTACAATTTTTAGTAGGTATATTTTTAATTTGATTTGTTTATGACGTTTAAAGGTGCATTTTTGTGCCTATTTAATAAATGATATTTGACTTTGACTTTGAAAACCTAAAACTCAAAATCTAAATTAATTATACATAATTTACACCAATATAGCAACATTATTATACATAATATAGAATGCAACTGCATTATATTTAATTTTATTTTTTACACCTTTGAAAGTACCTATCTGATGTTCTAATCTTAAACCCGTATAAAATAGCTTTAAAAGCTTTCCTCACTTAGTCTTAGTAAAATATCTCGATAAGAACTTCACTTCCCCACGGAACTCTAAACCATGACACGAACTTGACCGATTTCATTCCATTTGGCCGAACCAGAGATGGGACGAGCAATTTTTCTAATGGTCCATCAGAGAATGAGCAAATCTATCAGGGAGCGTATATATCTCTATTTGTCGTTGATGGTACCATTATTTCTGATAAGGAAGACATCGCTGATGAAATATTAATAGTCAAGTAGCGTGTTTCGGTAATTATAATGGGAGATATTTTTCTGGTTATATTAATGAAAGGTCACGGTAGTGTAACTTCATTGTTTTAATATAGGTTCATGATAAGAGATTAATTTGCACGAATGTTATCCATTATCAGCTTGATCTAACAAAGTTTCAGTATTTTACTAACTCTTTATACTATATTACTGTATGAAACTAAGTTTACTGAGTTAAAATTTTTACAATTAAGCAAATTCGAAAATCAAAATTTGAACAAGACTTTTCTGCTCTTTACGTATTTTACGAAATATAAAATTGATAATTTATTTGGCAAAGTCTGAGAAACTCAGTACTTTAGTCTGTTGACTGACTACCAAATTTTTAATATAAAAGACCTTTAATAGAATCTAAAAATCTTCAGTGCTATTTTGCCGAATAAAACAGTAAAGATTTCTCTAAAATTTCATATTTGAGATGAATTTCTGCGACGTCGCGCCTTATGCCCGGTTCCTATATCTTACTAAACGTTGTCGGTAAAAGCTACCACTCGTTTTCTCGACAACCGTTACCGCCGCAGAGTGGCTGTTTCACAGCGCTTGTAACTTACCGACCGGTGGCGAGGACCCGCCGGTAGCCTGTACCGACGCTCCCTCTATAGCGTTTCGATTTTGCTTAAGTTTTACTGCATGTGGATATGGTGCAAATGCTTTTTTTTCTATTTTATGGGCCTAAAATATGAACCATCTTAATTTTAATAGAATTATGACATTTGATCATATTTTAAATTGCAGACTCATAAATTGCTTGGTTCTCAATGTAAGCTCTGTTATTGTAACATAAAAACGAAACGCATATTTAACAAAACATCTTTTTGCATCTATCATTGTCATTCCACTCAATACAATACAATAATGCTTTATTGAATACCAAACACAGGAAAAATAATAGTTAACAAAGGTCATAAACAGTGGGTACAATGGGCGGCCTTATCGCTATGCGCAATTTCTTACAGGCAACCTTTGGATGGACAGGAATTATAAAAGTAATATTGCGGTCAGTGTGGTGAATATTATAAAAAAAAACTATAATTATACGTAAATATGATATACTACTATTAAAAAAAGAAATAAAACAAATATAAATAAATTAAATATATACTATAAATAAGTAACAAAAAATAATATACATAAATAAAATATATATATATATATATATCTCAATCATAGTTCCCGCGACTTTTTGGCGGGAAGTAAATAATGATAGAGTTCGATTTTATTTTATTTTTTAAACAAGTCTTACTTCGAGTGATCATGTGTAATATCGGTGGAATATTAACCATTATATGTTCGTAAACGTGCACGAGTCTAGGCAAATGAAACAAAATAGAGAAAACATTGCTTTTTATGTTCTCCCAAAAAGTTAATGGAGAGCTTGAATAAAGTTCCACCACTTTGTTGAAGTACTAAGAGAGGGTCCGGCTTGTTGCTGTTGACCCTCATTCTCTACAACAGTATAATAAATGGAATATTTAACTATCAAATAAAAACTACGTAAGACATGGCGGTATGGTCCCAGAGACTTTAGCCTACCATAAGGGGCGAACTTAAAAAAAACATAGTTCCCGCCACGAACCTAAATATCCAAAAAATACCACGCAACCAACGCAAACTTCAAAAATTGATTTATTTCATTTAACTGCTTCGGTGACTTGCTTAAGTTCTTTGATACAGAAACGTGATTACAGATGTACGTAGATAATATTACGGACTCTTCCGACAGTAAGAACCTTCCTATTTTATAACTTGTAAAATTACCACGACGTGGCTAACACTAATTTGAATAATTAGGTATAGGTACATTATTAGGACAAATAGAAGTCTGCATTATAATTATGTATTTAATTTATTTTACAGAAAACTAAAAAACCATGAACAAGGACGAAATAATGTTATTATTTACAATTACCTGTTCTTATTACAAAAGAAACTAACGCAGCAACCAATAAAAGTAGAGACTGATAAAAATTGCATTATTTGCATGTCAAGATCCATAGCTAGCTACTAATCTAAAATTTATTTATTTCACAACTTTTGTTTTCTTTATTTATTTATTTAATTGATCACCAACATAATGTACACTCTTACAAATAATTATATAATATCACAAATACACAATAGCTAAGTGTCATCACAATTATAGGCGAAGACTGCATGCGAACTTATTTTTTTAGCGAGAACAATTTTTAAAAGCGATATTTTTAAATATTCAAAAATAATATTAGTCAGTTTAATAAATATACAAAATTTAAGATGTGTAATTTCATCATTAAAAAATATACCATATTTAAATTAACAATGTAAGTAATTAAGTTTTAAATAAAATAGAAGTAAAAAACTAATAAAATTGCATAGAATTTTGTGAACAACCGCCCGAAATCGGCCGGTTCGGTAATTACTTACGGATGTTCATTTTGACACATGTTGGACACATGTTTGACATTTCTCCTGACTGATGGATTTTAATAGAAACAGGTTTGAGTGTCATCTCCATACATTTTGGCTACGGACGGTCGTCAGTGGTCCTCCCATCCGTAGGTCGGTAGTCGTCGGTAGTCTCGGCTACCAGTCGTTGATTATAGGAACACATTTTAGTGAATTTTGTACCGATCGTTAGCAAAACCGTCCGTTAGTAAGTTATAGGAACCGGGCATTAGTCCATTCCGGGTTACCAGTTTCTTTTGTTTATACGAAAGTAATATGTTTGGTAATAAAGACTATCTTAATTTTAAGCACGACCTTTATAAAATAAAACACAAAGCTAAGTGTTTTATGAAAATTAAGGTGAAAAATAATAATATTTGTTCTTTACCCAGACGCCACAAATCTCAACTTATAAGATAATAATGACAGTTGAAGAATTTTGACCTTTAATATATTAACTTCTCCCAGTTTTTCAATCTGAAACAGTAAAGCAATTGAAGTTCATAAAAATAGCTTACGTCTGATTAAATTGTATAAAAGAGTGAATTTGAAATGTCAACGATCTAATTAAAAAGCTTGTGCTTGATTTTGTAAATAAATATCATTTTATGAAATTATGCTTTATTACTTTATTAAATTGATTTACGTATCACATTTTTTGTGGATGCTGTTTAGATCTTATCAGCGCTATATGTAGGTTCCTAATCAGCATCCACGTTATGTCAGTTTAGCTTTATCAGATGTAGCTTGCTCAGAAAATCAAAGAATTTCTCGCCTGGCTCAGTACCTCCAACATCAATCTTGTTAGGTGGCCGAGAGTGACCTTGTCAGTTGTGCACGTCTCTGCCTGCCCTGTGACAGCGTCGTCGTGATTCAGATATCGTTGTTCCGCTTGTGATGTTTTTATCTGAACGCCTGGCGTGGGTTTGATTTTGTTGAGCTTAAGGTGGGTTGTTTGTTTCATGATTATCAGTAGAGTCTATTAATTGTTTAATATTATTGAAAGAAAGAAAGAAGAAAGAAAGAAAATACATTTTTTCAAGACAGATACACGCAACATTACATTAAACTATAATGCTATACTACACATAACAAATAATATTATACTATACATATAACAGAAAAGATAACACATGTAATAACATATATAATAAATAAATAATACAATTATAGTATAATGGAACGTTGCGCGATGTCAGGAAAAGGTTCCGACTACGCATAAAAACTAAGGTAATAAATACCTTAGTACTGATTTTCAGCCGGAACTTATGACATCGCGAACAGTAAGATAAGAGACGGATACAACATAAATACACTCGAGAGCAATGAATCCGGGTCACTTAAAGAATCCTAAAAATCTCGGAAACTAAAAATGCTAGGTTAATGCAATAAATTGTATTTAATAGACAATGTAATACTCCTTAAATGAAGGTATTAAAACTTCTTAGTTATTGTAAAGTTATATCATAAAAAAATCAAATTTGAAAAAGGGGCACTTTCGAAGATGGAACTACGAAATTACAGCATTTGGTTTTGCTTTTGTTTGTAATCTGTCATTTATGTGGGTACATAAACCATGTTGATAGTGCTCTATATTCATTATTCAAGCTGAAATTATGTCGCTTACGCCTGAAGAATGCACCAGAATACTTACAATGCTGGAAACCGGCCGGAGTCAGCGCGATACAGCCAGGACTGTCGGTGTGTCGCTGTCAACAGTACAAAGAGTTCTCCGACGTTACGAAGAAACTGGTTCTAACCTACGCAGACCAGGAACGGGCAGAACCAGGTGTACCACAGCACGAGAAGACCGATACTTGGTGAACACCATGCTTCGAAATCGCTTTCTCACAGGAACTGAACTCACCAATCAGTTTCGACGCCTCGGAGGAAGTAACCCAAGTGCATGGACAGTAAGACGTCGGCTTGCTGAATCTAACTTAAAACCCCTTAGACCTGCAAACGGCCCTAAACTGGAGCGTGGGCATCGTATTTCGAGACTAAGATATGCCCAGAGCCACGTAAATTGAAGTATTGAAGATTGGTCAAAAGTTATGTTCTCCGACGAATCAAAATTTATGCTCTACAAGCACGATGGAAGACACAGAGTGTATCGAAGACCAGGGGAAAGATTCAAGCAAGCATGCATCGAAGAAAAAGTAGCCTACGGTGGTGGGTCTGTACTTGTGTGGGCCGGAATTTCTTCTGAAAGTCGCACAGAGCTGGTGATCATAGAAAACGGCTCTTTAACTAGCGTAAGATATGTGGAAGAAATCCTCAATGATCACGTTGGTCCATTTATGGTCAATTTAGGTGAGGATGCTATATTTATGCATGACAATGCCCGACCTCATACAGGTAGGATTGTGAATGACTACCTTCAAGAGATGAACATTACTCGTATGGAGTGGCCAGCGCGCAGCCCGGATATCAACCCGATCGAGCATGCTTGGGACGAGCTAGGCAGATGCGTAAAACAACGAAACCCTCCCCCAATCACGCTTCGTGAGCTCAAAATTGCTCTCACAGAGGAATGGGAGAATATTCCCCAAAATCGTATAAGGAACTTGGTGTACAGCATGCCAAACCGCGTAAACGCAGTAATGGAAGCACGAGGAGGCAATACGAAGTATTAAAATTCAAGAAAATCGTAATAAAGTTCAAAAATTTCATGTTTCCTATTTTTGTTTTAAGGAGAGATCAGCAGTTTTTTTCTTTATGTAATTTTGTGTTAATAAAATGTATGGTGACTCATATTTTTTTTACTTTCATTTAAGGAGTATTACATTGTCTATTAAATACAATTTATTGCATTAACCTATCATTTTTAGTTTCCGAGATTTTTAACATTCTTTAAGTGACCCGGATTCATTGCTCTCGAGTGTATAACAAAAGTAAACAAAATATACACAAAGGGCACTATTAATAAGCGGTAAATTAAGTTAAACAATGCTTAACATGATTTGTCACTATTCAAATTCAGTTGAAACAAATGTGTTAGAAAGAGACAACATGTTAAATATTTCAAGATTCTAAGCTGTATCTCTCTATTGAGGTCTTTAGCCATATTTTTTCTAGTCCTGTTTTATAGTGTTGAATAAATTTCCACAATAAAATTAATTGATGATACCAAGCTTATCTCATTTAGTATGCAATTTTTTTAACTTTTAAATCTTTTACAATGAAAAAATTTGTGTAAACTGTTTTTTAGTCAAAGCAAATTTTTTTGTTGTACCATTTACTTAAAACTGTGTTTATCAAAGAAAGCTGTCTGAAACCCGTTTATTTAAGGCTATCTGTGGCTTTTATTTTCAAGGCAACGCTGAAACTTTGGCAATGTGTATGTTTTCCTTTTGCATAAAACAAAATGAATATCAAAACAGAACACAAAATGTAATAGATATTTCAATAGCTTCGAAATACATTGAAATAGTGAAACAAAAATATAGCACCCATGAATTTCCATCTCACACCTTTGAGCTGCCTTTCTCAAGTCAGACGTTATGTATGATTCATAGCTACACACTAAAGCACTCGCAGTTCCATTTACAATACTGAGGGTTAATACGGATTTGAACTATTTTGAACCTTAGAATTGGAGTGATTTGATTTAGAAATCAACTAGTTCTAAGACAAAGTGCTGCATCAGCGATAAGAGAACTGAAAACGTTTGGGGGAAGATTTATAGATTGAAGAGTTTGATATAAATGAATAACATGGTTTAAAATCAATGGATTAATAGTTTTATACAATTACATTGGCAAACGATTTGATTATAATTGACTCTTATAAGCAGCGACCAATACAAAATTGAGAGAGAGTAGGTTCGTATTTGTTAAAACTAAATTGTTAATCAACTCAATGGTTTAATTTTCTTCTTTAGCTCTGCTTCGTACAGTTTTAGTAGACTGTAGCAGTGGACAGGCCACGGTGCCGTTTTACTATTGTGTCTGTCAAAAAACTTCTATAGTGAATCATAAAAAACTGGTGACCGTGTCTACACCACACACTTATAGTTGAGTGCAGATTTTGTACGCTCCCTCTAAAACGGTGAAGGAAAACATCGTGATGAAACCCATTTACGCGCTTTGGAGTGGTAGGCTCTGGCCGTGGTTGTAATACCACCCACCGAACAAAGCCATGCCGTCAAGCGACCTAGTCGTGTTTCGGGATGATGTTCGGTGAACCATCGGGGAGACGGGTCTGAGCAGCCGCTCAACTGCCGTCTCTCTCTAGGTCTATGTGCTCCATCTTAGGCTACATCATCGCTTCACATCAGGCGAGATAGTGGCCAAACATAGATCTACTAAGTGAAAAAAAAAACTACTATTTAACAGATTTCGATTACGGAAAAATGTGTATGGATACGAGGTTATTGCTGTCCTATATATGGATGTACATTTCATTGGATATTGAATACGTGTTTTTGATCATCAGAGCAAGAAAAGATTATAAATAAGGTACTTAACTTTTGCTCTCACTTCACATTTCACAATTTTTTTGTTTGAGAAAGTTCAAATGACAAAATGTAACCTCTATTACTTGTGATTATACTTTTTTTATGGAATCACAACGAGACGAGCACGTCATTTGCCTGATAGGAAGCCCCACACTTGCCCATAACAATTTCAGTGCAATAAGAAGATGATGAAAATGATTGCTGACATATTTTTGATAGTCCTTTTTCACTTTTTAGCAATTCCAATTCGATACTTAGCATTAACGTCGGAAATATTGTTGACCTTCATTCAAACGTATTCAAATCATCACCCTGAGTCAGCATCACATAAATCTGCTGTCATGAATTTGCAATAGTCACCGTTAAGGGCATGAATCAGCGTCAGTTCCTACAGGTCAAGTTGGGTCATGGGATAACTAACGCTTTACTGTATGGATTAATATTAAATATACGTTATTATATTGTGATGGCTTTGAAATGTGTATAATTGGTGAAAAATAATTAGGCATACATTATAATAAACAGATGTTCAATGATACATGTACTCAGAGAATGTACCTACTCAAAGATGTGCGGTCAAGTAATAGGGCACGTAATTGGCCCAAAGTTCATAAAGAAGTTTGGTATGATATAGTAAGTTGTTATTACTCTACAAGAAGCCCAGCTTTCTAACCCCCTTGAGTATTCATATAAAGATAAGTAAGAACAGTATTGAAAAGAGTGCATATTATTTAGAGCTCATATTAAAATTATAATTGCAGCTTAATAAATCACTATAAATCCGTTGAAGACTGTAAATCATTTCATCCAGCTCGAGCAAACACTTACAAAACAAATAAATAGATTGAAGTAGACGTCATAAATTTATCCAAAATCTCCAAGATAGAACATTTTAATGATAACCCGATATTATAGCATCAAGGATAATCGTAAATCTGTAAATGTAACAATACTATTGAGTGGTCCCATTTTGTAACCATATTCTACGTTTTGTTTTGCCCGAACGCTTTTGGATATAAACGAGGTGGCAGATCGTAAAACAAGCTTTATCGGCGTTTGTCTCAGATTGTTTATAGCCTTACAGGATTACGTTTTGTGATTGATTTGAGTTCCTCTTAATAAATTTCTGTTAGGATTACTATAAAGGCAACTTTGTCAGCCAGTTTGTTTTATGCTTCGGTTAACATTTGTAGACCCTTAAATTTGAATCTACTGCATCGGTAATTAAAGTGCTTATTAAAATAAAATTTATCTGAGGGACTGATTTAAAGATTTAAGAAAGATTTTATGACCCTATTATACATAATCCATCAGAAGGAAATTTGAAGTCAGAGACTTCTTACTAGCCTTACTTTCATGAAAAGCAAAATTAAGACTTATAAACTTTTGGTACTTATCTAAAAATTACACTAAAATTAGCCAATTCAAGTCAAGCCAACTTATCTTCAACGTATCAAAAAACAAATACTTACTTTTTTATTATTTTTATTTTAAACCCAATTCGAAAAGCTTTTTGTATCAATATTTTCAATAAAAATCATAAACCGAGTACTGTTTTGAAATCAAAGTAAGAGCTTAACAAAATAAACCATGTCGTTGTTACTTACGAAAATAATTCCAATCAAATCAGCCCCGAGCAAATGGATATTGGTTTCCGACAAAACACATGTAAAGCACCCAATACTAATGAACCCGAAGCGATACTGTTACGATTCCTTTACTGCCTTTTCCATTACACGATCGACTACACGATAAATCCTTATGATGATGGCAATAAGGTTAATTTTCAAGTAAGCGTGGCGAAATTTAAAATTGTCAAGATATAAAAGTAAGAGTATCACGGTGCCGGCATTCCTCTCGCTTGGTTAATTAAGACATAGATTATCAAACGTTTTGGAGTAGTAAATAAAAATGTAATCTTCCGTATAGGCGTCTCTATAGCACGCTTTATCTTGAAATGGTAAGCCGGAACGCATCTTCTTTGATCCCACACCCACACATATATTTATAAAGTAATATAATATAATATCCTACCGATATAATACTAATGTACTGTCAAATTTTAATGTAACCTACGATAGTAGTCAGAAAGGTATATTAAGCATCTCCATGTCCAAATGGATCTTGAAATGGAACAAAGGCCGTATGCGCGTTTTGGATACGAGATTTTTCTGGTTGTGTCTCCTATTTCAAATCAGTTATGGCATATTTAAAATTTTTGACTCGCATTATTCTTACTTTGCTACAGACACATGTTTTAAGTAGGTTTATTTTGTAAATCTGTTAAGGCGCCGCGCCGATAGAATGTCTCTGTCATAATATTATTTGTGATTTTTGTGTTTACAGGTATCAGAGGCTTTTCAAAATCAATTTAAAGTAAGTTTCTAATGAATCAAGACTAAAATAAGCTGCAAGCACGTTTATGAATTAACTTCGAAAGTTTGTCATTTTCATCTTCACCTGCTTTAATTTGTTTTCTTTCTCTACACGTTTCGAAAGTTTTAGAGATATAAGTCACGTCAAAACTTTCCTTTAAAACAAGAAGGGGAGTAAGAAAGCTAGAAACAACTGATTAAATACTTTAATCTTTATTTACTGGGACGTCTGTGCAGACAATTTTGTTTTTAGGAATTTATTGTCCAAGTTATAATGAGCCGGATAAAGTTTGTAGCCGGGTAAGTAGCAGGATTATTAGTTAGAGGAATATTCTGTTACAATTAATAACTATAAAGCAAATCTTCAAACATAATAATACAAACTTCACACAACTTAGGAAGAATTTGAATAAAAGGTAAATTTCTATTTGTGACTTCTTAACTGATATAAAATCTACTTCTATCATTAACCATCTAACAATTTAATAAATGCGAAAGTTTAACTACATTGCGTTTGTATATGAATCTATCGGTATAATAAGATGTGTTGTCTCTGTCACACCAGCTGTCATCTGTCAGTTGTCATTATTCATTCCAAACGTCAAACGTATAGATATCACCTAGTGGCGCCATCTATGAGCTTTACAACACAACTCTTGATTTTTCAATATGGCAAGACAGATATTTTTATGCGAAGGTGGGTGGTGACGATGATAGCACGGTCTTCTTGTGCGTTGGAATTTGATCGAATAAACAACTACAATGGCTTCTGAGTTTTAATTATATCCGCCTCTAACACAATGTATTAAAATTTTGCAAGTAGTTGTTTCAGATCCTGCAAAATTTTTCACGCGTTTGAAACTGTGGGGGACAAATGATAGTGCCACAAAATTTGGAGTAAGCAGGAGTATAATCGTCCCATTTCTTTTTACTAGATAAGGAACTTAAAACTGATATGTGTATATTAAATAGACAATTATATTGAGTTAAATGAACTTTCTATTACAAAACTTACGCATAATAGTTAATTCTCTGAATCCCTGATTCAAAGTGCTACTAATACTTCCTATACGTCTATTATACCAACACTAATGTCATCATTACCTTTGACATCTTCCATACCATATCTTTTATTTTTGATACTCAAAGGGATGCCTAATGGATCAAGTAGCCTAACATTCCCATTATTCTTCATCTCTGCAACTTCATTTTTGTCTTTATTGTCTAAGGTATAAGGATCAGTTTTAGGATTATCGGTGGTAGTGACAAAGTTGTGTAAGTAAAGTGAAGAAGTCATTTTGACGTTGTCACTGATGGGTTTTCAAATATTGACTGGACATTATCTGTGGGAGCGTCACGCCGGTCCAAGCATTGATAACGCTGTGTCGCCGTCCTAAAACCCTTGTGTTTGTTTTTATGTCTATGTTTGTATTGTATGGATATTAAAAGGTGTGGGGCATTTGTAATTAAAATGGACAGTGGGTTTATCAAATTTCACGTGGACGTTGCTAAAAGGTGGGGACCTTTTATGTGTTTAGCCAGATGCTTGGAGCTTCGATTCACTGTTTTCAACGAACTTTTTTGTTTTTTTATCTAGTATTTACTAGAAAAAGAACTTGCTCTTATGTACCATGTCATATTTACTAATTTGACACTAGCTGCGCTTTGCAGTTTCCAGGGATAAAAAGTAACTGCCCTTTTCCAGGATATAAATACTTACATAACTTTTTTAAAATCCGTTTAGTAGTTTTTGCGTGATTGAGTAACAAACATCTATCCATCCATACATCCATCCATCCTCATTAACCTCACGAGCTCCTTGTTATAGTAATAATAGTAGTACTTATAGTTTCATTTGTAGAAAAAAAAATGCTTATTGTTATTTATTTACTTACTTAATTCATTTCTCTTAACTCAGTGTATAACAAAAAAGTTAAGATTAAATTCAATATGCGAAGACGTCTAAATTGTGTCTAGATGTATTTTAACTTTAGTAATGTATCACTGTATGTTTTCGAAATAAAATAAAATAAATAAATAATAACGCCCATCGACTACATGCCCCTATCGATCATCGATTATATACCTTAGCCCCTAACTGGGATTCCCTGTATCTAGTGTCACAGGAACTAAATTCCCATAATTTCCAGATACGAATCAAATACTAACTAAATCTGGGGGTGACGAGCAGAATACAGTGCTTTGCAGTGCTTTTCATGGCATTAAAATTTTAGTAGCACTGTAATTATAATGGATAGCGTGGCGCTTACCACTAGAAGAATGAATTATTCAGTCATAAGGGATATAGCATACGAGGATTATGACTTAGTTTGATTATAGCTTTGTATGATGATGTTTTTATAATATAATACATAATGTTTTTATAAAATACTGGTGGTAGGTTTCTCGTATGCGAGAGGCCGTCTGGGTGGGTACCACCGCTTTGCCAGTTATTCAGCCGCCAAGCAGTAGTGCGCAAGCATTACTGTGTTCCAGTTTGAAGGGCATTGTAGCCAGCGAAATTACTGGGCATTATAAAACTTAATTGCCTCAGGGTAACGAGCGCAATGCAGCGCCTCGCAGGATTTTGCAAAACAATGTTCTGGGTGGTGCTGTTATTGTTATGGGCTGGCGTATTGCTTACCATCAGGCGAACGACCAGCTCTCGTCATTCAGTTACATAAAAAAAATACAAATATAAGGCTTTTTAAAATTTGAATATAAAAAATATTGTTGCTGCTTTTTTACACATCATATTCAAATGAGCCTTTAATAAAGCAATTAACTCAAAAATTCAAATCACACATTTATTTCTCATTAACTATCCACAAATTCACCCCTTTATCTCATCCAATAAACGTTATACGATAAGTTCCATTAAAAATTAACATAAGTGTAGCGTAAATTACGCCCTATCTTCAAAAACAGCGTAACTTATGCCCTTTATCTTCTCAAATTATCTTCAAAATAGTTTCGTATACGGCCCACTTAACACATTATCAAAATTCGAATAAACAATAATTATGCAATAAATCTAGAAGATGACTCCACACATGTGTGGAAAGAACTCTTAACGATAAAATCTTAGGGTTAAAACGGTATGATTAAAAGAGGGTGTTTAAGCGGTATGAAAAAAGGGTACCGTCTTCTAGAGTCCCTTAGTAGAGAATTTGGATTTCTTAGATTTTTTTATTATACTGAGTGATGAGATGAGCACGTCGTCATGGTGAGCGCCACGCCTGCCCATAACAATTGCAGTGTCACCCAGAAATTTTATACATAAAAAGCACTTCTTAGCACTGCATTACGCTCATCACCCCGAGACATCTGGTATTAAGACTCATATGCTTGTAATTTTGCTGGCTACAATACCCTTCAAACCGGAACACAGTAATGCTTGCGCACTACTGCTTGGTGGCAAACTAACTGGCAAAGCTGTGGTACCTACCTAGACTCCTGCATACGAGAGACCTTTCACTAGTAAATAATGTAGTAGACTAATAATAAATACTTCATGATCATCATCATCATTTCAGCATGTGTTCACCCACTGCTGGATACCGGCTTTCTGTCCCTCGTGCCATTTTTCTGGTCCTGTACATCCCGCACTCAGATTTCCTATCCCCTTCACTATATCATTGGACCATTTGTATAAACACCATGCCGTTAAGCGACCTAGTTGTATTTTGGGATGATGTTCGGTGAACCATCCGGGAGATGGGTCTGAGCAGCCGCTCAACTGCCGTCTCTCTAGATCTATGTGCTTCATTTTAGGCCACATCATCGCTTCACATCAGGCGAGATAGTGGCCAAACATGGATCTATTAAGCGTAAAGAAAAAAAAGCACCTACCAGAACAAAAATTTGGCACTGTATTTTTTCTATAAATTTCTTATTTATAAAGACACATTTATAACATTCTGACAGGACATCCCAATACGGTGCTAAAAGAAAACTTTATATTAAAATAACAATTCAAAATAAATAAATGCAAGAGTTTTTAGTTACCGCGAATAAAGTCACAGTCTTACACAGTTTGATATTACGTTAGGTTATTCGGTCCTCGCTGACAAGTGATATTAATTACAAGTCAGTCCGACATCCGACCCAAGAAACGATTCTCAGTGTATATTTCAACGGCATAATTGGGAACAAATGTGGATGATACATGATTATTTTCAAACTCCGCAACGTCAGGGAAAAAAGGCCGTAACTCTCATACTGTTTTCGGACTTACGTCTTTCTAACTTCTAGCTACACGTGATTTTTTTCGAAACCCGTCAACGTAAATTCTTCGGTATTTATTATGACAATGTCTATTAAACGTAAACAGGGGTTCGGTGATTTTTTTGATGGATGAAGCGTAGTTTTCATAACAAATTTCAGTTTTGATGACATCAAAGGTTTGGTTTCCTTTCATCCGCTAGTGGAATGGGAAGTTACATTGTCAAAGCATGCATGCATTTTTCTTTATAGAATATTCTGATTTGTTTGCAGCCGGGTTCACACCAGCCGATCCGCGTTTCGACCCTCAATCGAAAATTTGCTTCGTTTGGTCCATCGTCACAGATTATTTACTAGTTACTGCGTAACGTCTTGTTCTTTTTCATTTGAATCTGGCCAGAGGCGTCAGCAACGACCGCGCATTTTGGTCGTGATTCTGCCGCGCGCGTTTGAGTAGACGTGGATCGGTCGGTGTGGACCTGGCTAAAGAATTTGACCGAACTATGTATGATATTTCTTTTATGATCAGACTAGCTGCACGCCGCGGATTCACCCGCGGTTTCCCTAAATAAAATTCAGCCTATGTGTTATTCTTCTTCGTAATTATTGTAAAGTTCCTAGATACAGGGAATCCTAGTAAGGGGCCAAGAACTGTGTATGAGATCGTTGGGCGTTAAAAAAAAGACGTGTGGCACTCGGAGACTGCCGCGGTAAAGCTATTGCATAGCATTCGGAGTGGGGGGTGTTAGGTTATTTTCGTTACGGAATTTCTGGATTCGGTCTCCACGCTCAAGGCCCGCGATATAAGCTATGCAATAGCTTAAAAAAAGTTTTGTCAATATTCATTCAGTAGTTTTTGTGTGAAAGAGTAACAAACATACATCCATACATCCATACATTCTTACAAACTTTCGCGTTTATAATGTTAGTAGGATATTATTTAATTTTCAGTTTGATGCAACATTGTGCTGAGATATTTTCATGAAAGCATTTCAGTTTTTTTTTGAACTTGTTAGAGTAACGATATTGACAACAAAAACTTAAAATCACAAAATGTGGCTTATTAAAATTGTCACACCAGCAACCTGACGTTCTTCTAAAATACTCAAAGAACTTCAAAAGTTGTAATTGCAACGTTGGGCGTACAACGATTTTATTCTGACTTTGCCAGCAGGATACCTCTTAATTTGCGCCGGAGGTCGTTTCTTATAAATCCCATGGAACGAGTTGATTTAAAGCAACATGATTATAGAGACAGTATTGCAAGTCGTGCCTTCTTACAAATGGGGTGACGGCGCAATCAATTACTCATTCATCGGGCACGGAGTTGAGCACACGGAGATTGTTTCTCGCGCAGTTACATTATCACGGAAGTCTAAAAATTTTGTTCCTTCTGTGTTTAGATTTATTGTCTTTTGATATACTGATATCGTTCATCAGCTTCTGTCTATTTACACAGAATACTAAGGGACAGAAGCATCACTCCGCAAAGAAATTTAAACAAATATCGACTCTTGCTATGACGCAATAAAATTCAATTCAGCTCGCATAGCGCTGCATACCTAATAGATAATTACTTTCTTGTGTTCTTACTTGGTTGTTTTTCCTGTGTGTTTGGTGTTCAATAAAGCATTATTGTATTATATTGTACTTCTAAACTACTTGATCGAATTTGATACTGCTTGTGCCATTGTTTTTAACCCCCGACTCAAAAAGGAGGGGTATATAAGTTTGACCACTATGTGTGTCTGTCTGTGGCACCGTAGCGCTTAACAGGTGAACCGATTTAGATGTGTTTTTTTTATTTGAATGCAGGTTTTTTAGCAGTGGTTTTTGGACATGTTTTATCAAAATCGGTTCAGCCGTTTTTTTACTTTTCATAGGTTTTTGTGCAGGCCACTTATTTAAATTTTAGTTAACTGAAATTCGTTATAATAATATTTTTGAAAAAGGTTTTCGTGTAGTTTATTCGTGGGTCACATTTAAAACTGACCTTTAGCAAGTACCTAGGAGCGTATAGAAGTTGTATACACCATATGCGAATCCCATACAAACACAGGCTTGAGTACCTCCTAATTACGTCATCACGCTTGTCGGTGTGCGTGACTTCCACCCAGGCACTTGTTAATATTCGACCAACTGTTTCGCACTCACGATTTACTGTGCAAACCTTAATTATCTTTAATGATGTTCAACGTACTCGTAAACAATTGGCTGTAATTAATGTCAGTGGTTCGTGGCTAACGATAGTTTTATCACTATCTCGTTGAAGTGATTAATGAAGATATCCCATTAATAGCTGCAAAAAATTTTGATTGCAATGTGATTAATATTCTGTGTCAACTGAGCAATTTGGTTGCCATTTATCATGCTGTTTTTGCTTGAATTCTTCATTGTTGCCGTTGGTTTCTTAATTGAGTCGTGTCATTTACCTATTCCTTAAAAATATTTTCAATAAATAGTTTTCTTCGTCCTTATACTAGCTGTAAGAAGTACATGTATTGTAAATTTGTGCTGACGCGCGCGAAATCGCGTGCGCCTGTGTTTGTATCATATTTTATAACTTAATAAATCAGTTCGCTTTTGACTATGAACTCGGGTGGTTTTCTTTACGCCGCTCTATATCATATAATTACTTTCCTCGGTTTTTCATCTCTAGTGTAAGGGCTTACAACCCCTACACTAGTCAAACTAAACGCTGAAAGATGAGATACATAGCCTCCTGGTTCCAATTAGGAACTATTGGTACCTTGCGCTAGATTTGCTCTTTTTTCGAACAGATCTGAATCTGTTAATCTAAATATTTTGAAAACAATATAACTTGTGTCCCTTAATCTTATCTTCATCATCATCAGTCTATTACGTTTCCACTGCTGGGACTCGGGCCTTCCCTCGTAGAGAGAGTATGAGTCATAATCCACCACCCTGGCCTAGTGCGATGTAACATGTCCTTCAATTTTTGTGATAAATTCTTGGACATGTCGAGCGAGTGTTAAATCCGCACATAACTCAAGAAAGACAGTGGTGCGGGGCCAGCGGGATTCGAACTCGGGTGCGTCAGATGGAAAGTCACACGTGCTCCCGTGCAATACAGTTTGACTCTTGATTCTTGTAATACCCGTTACTTTTGAAAAACAAATAGAAAATTAAATACCGGTACAGCATACCGGAATCTTTCTTCAATTACATCTTCATCAAAACATCCTTGATCAATTTACCAATACCGAGTGTAATTATTACTTTTGATACATACCTTCACAAAGTCTACAAAGTTTTAACATGAACGCATCGACCGATGCAATTAAGTATATTGTTATGTTAATCAGATTTCTTATTGAGATACAGCGGTGCGATGATGCGAGATAAATATCTTCTTATTGCTTGTTTGCCTACAAGATTAATGTTCGCGCAATGTTCTTTATTTATAACGAGCAAGCAAGTCCGACTTTGTGAGCTTTTATAAAAATATCTGAATATAAAGATGGAAGAGTTTAACTGCAAGGTTTTTTTACTTCCTGATGACGTCCAGTGTTAAATTGGTAGTATCTTTATGTAGTCAAGATAATCACTAAGAATTTGATTACAATTAATTTTGATGTTTTAGCTTAATTTTAATACAAATATTAGTTTTGAAATAAAACTTGTTAAAAAGCCTAAACCTACCCAGCAATGTTGGTATTTGAAAGCTGTGAGTTAGGATGATATATCTGATACATAAGATGATATGTATTATAATCTTGACAATCCATATTATTAATTAGGTAAAAAAATTAACAGGCTCAGAAACAAGAAGCTTAAATATATAACAAATATGTTTTTTTTTTTTACGCTTAATAGATCCATGTTTCGCCACTATCTCGCCTGATGTGAAGCGATGATATGGCCTAAGATGAAGCACATAGATCTAGAGAGAAACGGCAGTTGAGCGGCTGCTCAGACCCGTCTCCCCGATGGTTCACCGAACATCATCCCGAAACATGACTAGGTCGTTTGACGGCATGGCTTTGTTCGGTAGGTGGTATTACAACCGCCAGAGCCTACCACTCTAAAGCGCGTAAGCGGGTTTCATCACGATGTTTTCCTTCACCGTTTTAGAGCGAGCGTGCAAAATCTGCACTTAACTATAAGTCATTCGTGCAGGGCCGAGTCGGGATTCGAACCCAGGTGCGTCAGATCGAAAAGCGCACGAGTCCCTGCTGAGCCACACTCGCTCTAAAAGCATTCGTCTGAAAGCATTCATTAAAGAAAATGACCAAAACAAAATCATTGCCGTTAAGCAAAAATCAAAAAATATACAAGAAAAAATAAATATCTTTGAACATACAGCATTAATAGTATTGGTGGAACTGAATGCTGACAATATTGCAGGCGCTTATAATGACGGCGATATGTAAGCTTACATGTTGGGCCATGACTTATGTTAGTAAGAATCCTGTTTATCATTCTGACAAATTGTTGTCAAAGAAGTGTGCCAATGAATGAACAATTTTTCTGGTTAGAGATATACTTTCTTGAAAAAAGTACCTACATCAGCTTACTTAAATAAGAAACAAACTAATATATACAAGGTAACTTAGTGCAAAATGTTCACCAAAGTTAAAGCACATTCATACTAAGATGTTTGTAAAATTTCATTAATTTAAAAGGTAACTAAATCCAGCAATCAGAAGTCAAGGGTTATAGATACTAATAATAATAGTACCTATATGAAATTAACAGAAATCTAAAAGTACTCACACAATCTTCGAAAAACAGTTTAAAAAATTAGAGAACATTTTTAATAATCTGGCAAAAGAAAACGATCCAAGTAAAATAATCGCCGTCAAAGCAAGAAGTGAGAAATACCATTAAAACCCAGCAAAGCTATACTCATTAACAACGCCAGTAGTAAAACGCGTCGCTGTTTTAGCAGCCCCATTCTAAAGCTTGCTTCACATATCATCGCCGTCTTGCTGCATTCTTGAGTGCTGGCCCTTTCAGAACGGGTTTAAAGCAAAAACTGGGGATCTGCTCCCGGCATTCATAACAGTTTTTGTCACCTGCCGTCCCTCCGGTATTACGTTTAATGCGAGATGCTTTTGAGTAATATGAAGCCGAGTTTTTAATGTGTGGATGTAAGTTTTGATGACGGTTTTATATGATTCTTGATGCGGGATATCATATGCTGTTAACGTCAAGTCTTCGTGTGAGACACAATCCGATTGGAAGAGAACAAATTATGAGAAAGCGTATGTATGATATAGCAATGCATTGTTTTTTTCTCTATTTGTCTCTGTCTTCATTCTGACTTGGCATTTTTTGTCCTATGTATCAAAAATTGGAGAAGGCTTTGCTCTTTGAAAAACAGCATCAAGCTACGTCGAGGACCAAAGACTTCTAAATTGAATTGTAACACTTACTATGTCAATAAATATTTTTTATGTTTAGCGTGTAAAATGATCGCTTTTGAAATTGAGTCATATTCAACTTCTCTATGTTCAATTTATTGCATATTTTATAGTCTTACGCTAAAGGTGGTGATGGTTTATATGAAGGTGCTATATTGTATCGTCTTTTACATTATGTCCAATAAAAATCGTTATGTGAACCCTTACCGATCCACCACATCAGCATTTACTCATTTATCATGGTTTACTTAATACGTAAAAGTAAAGCAGTAAAGTCGTAAAAATAGAACCTTAGAAACTTATTCTGCAGTAATCTTCCTAAATTCATAGAATTACCATCAACGTGATTAACCTTGCATCTAATTATGAGATTCTGTTCATGAATAAAGCCATTACAGTTTTTTATGATAATGCTTATAATGCACTTAATTTATACTGTTTTGATCGTTGTTCGTTCCCCGGTCCCGTTTCAAGCCTTAGCAACGAGTTATTCTAGATTTCTGTTGGTACAGTCATCATTAATTATAAGATATAAGTATCTATACATCATAATACTATTAGCAATAATACATTCAATAACCTGGTATTTCTGAAAACCAAATTTCAAACTTGGGATTATGACATAGCTCTCAAATGTGTAGTTTAAATTGATGCCAACTGTACTTGTTATGTATATCTAGACTAGATTATTTTTATTGATCCAGGTGATTTAGATCTGGTTTATGAATCAGAATTCTGGTATTTAGCGTCAATTACTGGACTTCATTCTGTTAGTTTTATGCTAACTGTAAAGGATGGCATTCAAAATATAGGTATTCTGACAAGAATTGAGGTAGATTTTATGCGTAGCTTCAATATAAACATTTTAGTATTCCAGATCGCTTTGACTGTCCACTTCCTTCAAGCCCAAGTCTTCTATTATCTATTATTATCTATCGCCTAGTGTCACTCATAGCCTTACCATATATATTATATGTTACCATAAATGCAATGTACTTACATCGCCGGATCACTTCGCTTTTCCTGCACTACTACGATTATCTGACCATATGACTATAATTTATTCATTTTGTCTAAGTGGTAAATTAAAAAATGGGAGCTCCATATATAATGCAATTAAAAATATCAGACAGCTTGTTCCAGATGATTATAACCTGTTACTTCTATTAACAACTGACCTGATCTAAAAATGTCAGAACTTTAATTATTCGTAACATCATAATCATTCGAAACGTGAGTGTTCATTGAACATCAGTATTAATATTCCAGTACCATCTTCGTAAGACCTCATTCATTGTTCCTGTGAGTGGAAAAATTTAATGCATTAAAGTGTCTTGGTAGTCTGGTCGTGATATACTTAGATTATTACGTTACCCTCACCGCGAGATACTAGTTTACTTGTCAGAGCCACCCGCTGTGCTTGATGTGAGGCGCTTTACAATCACCCACACAAGCTTAACGGCTGCTACCTTCATCTACTTCTTCATCGCCTTAAAGTTTACGATCACGACTTGCCTCGCCAACTGTACTACCATTACAATCGTTACCATCGTTTATCATACTTTACATTGCCATAATTTATTCAGAAATTATTCCTTTATTTTTAACCAGATCGTCTTACATGGTGTTCTCAAATTCCTTAATACGTGATGCAATTCTCTGTATAAAGTCATCGGGTAGATTTATGCTTGTTTTATTATCGATAACAATATTTTACACGTCGCCAAGTGTGCCTTGTAAGATGAGACCTTTCAGTTATTTATGTAACGACCATTGACCGTTGATGGTGCCTTTATCATAAAGATTATTATTATTTTATATCTCCGTCTTTATATCTCGGATTGAATATCAGCTATTTAATTTTATGGACCTCTGTTATTGCTTCTGAAAAACGCTACGCTCATTAATTCGGTTAATATTCTTATGGACTTGAATAGCTTATTAAGTCGGCGTTTACTAAATTTGATTCAGTTTTGCGAAATATGAATATGTATTAACTCCTTTTATTTCAAATAAATTGAATAAGTCGAACGTGTTTATTCATAATACATTTATTAGGTTCATTAATATTGTCATATATTGACTGCCAGTCCGATTTTATCAACATTTTAAAAATATTTATCAAAAGTAAAATTTGTTAAGCAGTATATTTTCGGATGCAATGGTTTTTGGTTTTGTATATTTATATATTATTTTTAAATTCAAATTTCGAATGAGGTCGTCACAAAATGACTTGCCCTTCACAAAAAAGTCTTTAAAATCATAGTTTTAACCAGCTTAAAAGTTTCTAACTTCTTAGTAGCTCTATGATATATTCAAAATCTGTCCACGCTCAGTTTTATCGGAAACCATCCTAACTCAACCGCTCGGAACTCGCGTGACTAAACCCCCTTAATAAGAACAAAACGTTCGCTTAGAAGACATTAGTGTCGCTTTATTTTAATAGCGCGGCCTATAAGGAAGTAAGTGATGAAGCATGGAGTACTTAAACCGAGAGCTGATCTGACTAAAATATCAAATGGTATAAAAATATTTAGTGTAATTCCGCCAAGTATTGTTTTGAATTGAATAGCCCAAATTACTGTGTTCCGGTATAAAGGGCATTGTAGCCAGCTAAATTACAGGGCATTATGAGACTTGAGAGCTAATAATATAATTTGTCTCAATGACGAGCGCAGTGCAGTGCCGTTTAGAATTTAGCATGACAAAGTTCTGGGTTGTGCTGCAAATGTTATGGGCATTTACCATCAAGCAAACGACTGACTCACCTCGGAACTCAAATATATATAAAAAAAGACAACGACCCTTCTCATACGACAACGACTTTCGGCATCCACACGTAGCGTCATCAAGTTTTATATCGCCGAACGATAATAATGTTTCAAAATACAATATTTGGCGGAATTACACTAAATATTTTTATACCATTTCATATTTTTGAGCTGAAATTCCACAACGTCATGCCTGAGTCGATAGGATAGCTAGTTAGCCTATTTTTCTTGAATTATGACTGACTACGGGCCAGGGGCAGAGAGAGAATAAGCGGTTGTAATTGGTTGATAAAGGCTCTCCCATAAATAGTAGTGTTTCTTCTTCTTTTCGTGTTGAAGTGTGGCCAATCCGGTGTCGGAGTTACAGATCGCTTGAAAGCCTCCGACATGGCTTAACGACTTTTGCCCTAAGGCAACTACTGGGACTGAATGCTTAAACGTGCCCTTTGATGCATGGTAGAACTTTCATGTAATAACACATAAACGGTCGCCCATCCAGGTAATCGCAGCGAAAGTTGCTTAATCTTGCCCAAATGGCTATGCGAGCTAAGGTACTAGCTCAGCGTAGGACTGTGCTTTTTAGCGAATTGCAAATATTGGATAGAAACCGCTAATGTTCCGTGAGCGTGGGGGTCCGGTTTGTGCATTCTAGTGTTTTTATAGTTTGTGATGAAAGGAGATCTAGATTGTATGGGCGCACCGGTTGGCGTTTAACGCGATAGTTGCTGGTTCCAGTAGCTGGAATCATAATTATGTTCTATGTTGTTATAAATAATGTTAAACGGCAAAGCGGCAGGTCGAAACAATGATAGTGGGATGACAGAGGAACGAGGGACTGGTTTAGTGCAATACGTACTAATACTAAATAGATATATAACTTGTTGTTTTCTTGATACGTTCCGATGTATGTAGGTGTATACACATCTATTTTCTTATTTTTATCGCTTATAGGTAGTTCTATGTTTGGTCACTGTTTTGCCTGATGGTAAGCGATTTAGTCGAACTTTTATAGAATATAAGCTTTATCCCGTGGCTTCGCCCGCGAATCATCGGTCACCGTCGCCACACACGTAGGTACAAAATAGAGCAATGGAAAATACGTGTGAAAAATTAAATTATTATTATATGTATAAGTAAATATCATATTTATAGTACAATAGGTTCTTATTCAAACATTCCTACAAGTCAGACGTTATTGCCAATATACCAAATGTATCTTCGTTCATAAAAGGACGAAATATATTCATTATTCAAACCGAATTCATCACTACATACGAATAAATTTATGCGGAATCACGTCCTACCCAAATCAGTATATCAAAACAAATGGACAAGTACAGTTCAGTTATTACAACATACATTATGTATACGTTTTCCCACAGTGTATACTGTTATTGTATTTGCATATTATCCCTCATACCAGCAATCCTGTACGTCTGTCTGTCATTAGTATTTTTTATAAAAATGAAAAAAATATTAGGTAAAAAAAATTTTTACCTATGCTGTCCCACTGCTGGACAATGGTCTCCTCCAAACCTTTTCAGCCGTCTCTCCTTTTCAGTCGCACCAATCTTCTTGGTATACATCCAGATCGTTCCTCCATCTCCTTTTGGGCCGGCCTGGGCGCCGTCTTCCACCTTCAGGCACCCGTTCCGGAGCTCAGCATCCTGGGCGTAAAAAGGCCAGACAGGATTCGAAATACTACGCTGCGATCTAAAACGGGCATAAGTGACGTGGGTAGGAAGGCTGCCAGGCTCAAGTGGGATTGGGCGGACCACATAAGCCGTATGCATCCAGACCGTAGGGCAAAAGTCAAAGGAATTATAATATTTTAATTATTTAGATGTTAATTTTCCTTCTTTGGCTTAGTTTTATTACAATATATTATTATTTATAAAGCAATAATATATACAAAAATGCTTTAAAAAACCTAAATTTAGAGTGCCGCCGCGCCGGCAGCGGGGCAGGGCCCAAACTGAACGACAGACAGAAAAACAAGAAAGTGACTTAATAAGACGTGGCAAAATAAAATCAGAATCATTAGTTTTACGTAGGTACTTAAATTCTAAGGATAATATAATATGATACAAATGCATTGACGCTTTACCAATTGTTAATGTTTGTCTATCATCAAAATTTACCATATTTTTCTATCAATCTGGAACATGGTTACAGAATTAAGGTCTTCATCATCCACGGTAATTCTGATTTCTCGGTTTGGGCTTTGATTGGGCTATTTCTTTAACATCAATCAACAATCACTAATCAAGAGTTTGATTTACCATTGAAATTAAGTTCATTACCAATTTCACGACCAGTCGGGAGATAGACTAGTTGGCGAATGTTCGGGAACAATCAAAGCAAATAATCAAACCATATTGAAGATACAAAATGGAGGTTATACGTTCCCAGGAATTCTCACAGAATGATCACATCACAATAATATTATAAACGCGAAAGTTTGTAAGTGTGTTAGTGTGAAAGTGTGTACCCTCTTCACGCCGCAACAGCTGAACAGATTTGAGTGAAATTCAGAATGGAGATAGCTTATACCCTGGATTATTACATAGGCTATTTTTTTCTCGGGAAATTGCGGGCGAAACCGTGGGACGTAGCTAGTATTATACATAGTGACCAAGCAGTATGAAGGTTATTTATTGAAGCTAGCGAAACTATTGATGGGCATTATGACGCTTAGGCGTTATCGTCTCAGATTGACAATCGCAGTGCAGTGCCGCGGAGGATTTTGCAAACAATGTGGGTGATTCTGCGACTGTTATGGGCAGACGTATTGCTTACCGTCAAGTAAACGATCTGCTCGTCACGAGAGCGAGTATTATGGCTCAGTGGGAGCATGTGCAACTTTCAATCCGACGCACCCGAGTTAAATCCCCCTGGCGCCGCATATGCGCGGATTTAACACTCTGTTAAAAACGGTGAAGGTTAAACCAACCAAAAGGCTGGAAGATTTTCAAGAATTAATCATATAAATTCAAGGACATGTGAGCTTGGTGAATTATAGCCCATACTCTCTCTATGAGAGAAGGTCCGAGCAGTGAGAATGTTGAAAAAGTCAAGCAACATTACTCGCGACTTGACAGCCTCTGTGATATAGAGTTTGGACAGGTGGGCTTAAATCTCATACACAACTGAGGGTGCGGGTTCGATTTTCGGGACAAATATTTCTTATTCTTATTCTTATATTCTTTATTGTACACTAAAATTTTTACATCGATGATTTATAAAATATATGTACAAAGGCGAGCTTAACCCTAAAAAGAGTTTATATTTGTGCAAAGAAACAAAAACCGCATGCATTTGTTTCGTGTATGGGTGGTGTGGAACCATGGTTTTCATAGTTTCTGTTTCCCTAGATACACGGAATCTTAGTTAGGGGCCAGGATCTACATATGTACGTGATCGTTGGGGGTATTTAGTTTAACTACTTAATTGATTTGATATAGAAGATACAAACAAAAACAAACCCGGCGAAATTCGTTTGCAATCCACCAACTTTATAAATTGATGAATGACTGTAGACATCCTTCTGTACTTTCGACTGTCCGTTCGACTGACTTTTTCAGCTTAGAATTAGCAGTCCCGTTATAAATGCTACATAAGGTTTTAGGTTTTTTTTTTAGACTCAACATCTCGTTTTTGGCGTTCAAAACTTTTTAATACTCCCATAAATCCATACAACATCACCAAACTACTTAAAATCCGCGACTCAATTATCAAAACTCATTTTAAATGTCGATTCTCATAATTTATTACACACTTATGGCCAATCAGTACGAATTGATTTTTCATTTACCATTAAGGCAGGTGTAAAATTGCTTTTTCATTCAACACTAGCTTTTAAATTTATAATATTATCTCTTTTATTTATTGTTAACATCTATTAACCCTTGTCTGTCGTGAGATTTACATATTAATGTATTTCAATCGTAAATTATAGACTGTGTCTTATTATTTATTATAGTTTGTAAACGTTCATATATAGTTATATACCTACCTATATGTTGCAGCGTCTTTATGTGTTTGCCAGTAGGATTTGATTAATAATAATAAAATTTCTTGACTCCTGAGCTCATTCGTACGAGAATTTTATTATTTTTCAGTCAGCGACAGTAAGGATGTCTAATGGTTTAATAGTATTATTAAATTATTGTACACCCCCGTCTACTCCTTTTTTCCGATACTATCCATCCAAAAGTTGTCTGGAAGAGATATATAGAATAAGACCGTCCATTGTACTACTCTAGTAATAAGGTTTATCTGTAATAGTTTTTTTATGTTACTGGTAGGTATACAATTAACGGGCTTTTCAGTATCGATGTTGGATCCTAAATAGCCGTTATTTTTAGCTGGTACCTATGGTAAAAATTTGTGATTTTGTTCTTAAATTTATAAGTACTTCATATTTTGATACTACAGTTTACAGCAGTGCTCAGCTTTCGTGTACCTTTTTATTACACTTTTTATAGTTTTCATAAGCAATACCTATAAGCTTCAAATGGAAAGTTATATTGTTGCTATTTTCTAGTTCATTTTTTTATTATTCATTCTTAAGCACAACCATCGTGTTTGATGGGTGTCTAAATTGCTTGAACACTGGTCGTATTTATAAGATTGTACCTTTGTGCTCGCATTTCATATAATAAACACTACTCTATAATATATTTTTGTTGGTAAATATTATAATATTTTTTTTCTTTCTCATTTCTATAAATTTTATTACGAAAATACTCCCCAAGTTTCCAGATAGGAATAAATTCATTTGAAATAAATAAACAAAAACTCACACACATCAAAAGGCGTACGTACACGTCAAAACACTCCAATACCTTCAAAATTCATTCCTGAAGTTCAATCACCCAAATTTCGCGTACAGATTGATCCTGAATTCATTGTCGGACCTACGAATCATTCCAAACTATTCGATAAAAAACAGCTTAACTCCGAACTTTGACCATTTCGAATGAAACAACCTAACAAAAATAACTCCAAACAAAGCGGGCCGACGGAACATCGGGCATCTTAATTCCACGAAGCGTATACTAACGGCTAACAATTTGTCGGTCTCGTTGGCTTGATATCTAAATTAGTATGAAGACAGAACCTATCCTTTTTTTACTCATCCCCTCTGCGATCCTGACGTCTCAATTAATGATGTGCAATTTCAAAGATCTGAATCGCTGACGACTCATTTCGTCGTCAAATGACGCTTGGTGCAGCCATGCGATAATTTTGGGTATTCGGTTTATTCATAACTCTGGGTTTTTTTGCTTTTCGCTTATAATGAAGGGTTCAGAGATGTTGTCTTTGAGTTGTGGTAAACATCATTCTTGAAATTAAATTCATCTGCCGCTTACTGGGTACAATTTGTGACTTGATTCGGCGAAATACAAATGTGCAATGACCCCCGTCGTCCCACGATGCAAATAAAATCATTCAAACTGAGATAAACCTAAAAATGCAGAAAGTTCATATTCTGATTTTGACAGAAAAAGCTCTTGAAGTAAATCAGAACCTTCAATTTTTTTTTAATGTTCGTGTGATGAGTAAATTCTTAAAAATTACGTGTTAAGAATGTTCTAATGAGAAAAGCATATTATACTGTTCGTAATTACATAGAAGACAAAGATGCTTGGAATATTCCACTTCAGCAAAGTAGCCAAGTGGAACATAAGAAACATAACATTAAAAAATTGTAACAAAATCTCTTAAAAATGCCCCTCAGGTTTCTTCTTCGTCTGAGTAGTGTTTCTTTTTAATAAGGTGGTAGAGTCATTGTGAAAATTTGACGTTCATACATAAGTGCGTCTGTGATGCCAGAATGATTAAAGATATATTGTTTTTTTATTTTATTTTGATAGGTATCTACTAATAGTATGAGTATAGTAAAAAGATTTATTTTTTACTCAAAAAAGTTATTCAAATTTCAAAACAACCAATCGTGGTCATTTCGTAACCCCCAACCCAAAGGTCACTTCTTCTGAAGCTAGCCGACAGCACGTCATTAGCAACCGTCAGGTCCCAGAACTAAAAGACGCACAAAATAAAGGAACAACAAACCGTATAGGACATAAAAGACTTTAACATAAAAAGCCGTAATCAAATTCTTCACAAAGTATACTTTGTCAAAAATGAATGCAAAATAATACAATTTGGTTAAGAGCGTCCGCTGGTCCGACGAGGCAGAGATTGTAAAACCCCTCAGCTTTTCTAGCCACCCAAACGTCCCCGTATTTATTTTAGTGCCTAATTTAAATAAGACAGAGCTTAAGTTCTTTTGTGTCTCTGTCAGTATTCGTAAACAAATTAACTTGTAACAAAAGGGATATTTTATTTGCGACCGTATTATCATACTCAAACTAATTGTCTGTGGAACTTTTTCATATTTCGAAATTAATTTGAGAGGCGTCTCTATTGAAAGTTTTGAAGCTAATTAAGCTAATGACGTAACAGCGAGTCAAAGCACAGTAATTTGTGGAGATCCCTTGAAGCGTTAAAAAGTGTACGGTGAGAAAATATCCACAAAAACCTTACGATCCATCATAATAGTGCCAGGCAATTACTGTTAGAAGCGTTAATGGCTCACGTCCATTTATTAATCTATTCGAAACTTGTTTTGAACTTACAAGACTTATAGCGATTTCGATAATAATCTTGTTTTAATAATTACTCACTTATTTCTGTTCCCACAATCTTGATCTTCTATTTGTATGTTATTTTTCTTTGGGGCCCGTTAGACTTAATTTGGTTGCTTGACAACTCTTTTAGGAATGTTTAATTCCCGTGATTTTTCTTCGTCGACTTTATCTTGAAAGGGATCGGAGGGAGGGCTTCTAGGAAGTGTAGTCTTTTTATTTTATTCATTCTACTTTGTAGCGTTAGTTGTTTTGTGAGTTGAACTACTTGGTGAGGTTCCAAAAATTTTTATGCATTTAACTGCGCACTCTATTATGATGCACATTATTTTTCATACGATTATGTTCCGCTTATTCTGCGAAAAACGACATTTGGTCCAGATATTGAAAATGAGAAATGTTTTCGCTTTATTGTCGGGAAAGTATGCCTCGCAATTATTATTGTCCATCTTTTGTATTGTGATTTTGTATTTCAGTGCTGCAGTTTACCATGAGCAATCTGGTTTTGTTAAGTTTCTTGAAAGAAATATTACAAATCCCAGAATCGAATAGAATAAGAATAATTTATTTTCATAATATATAGACGTAGGTCGAGGTGATTGGTCGAGTTTTCTTTCTATTCAGACTAAAACGTGATCAAAGAATTAGGATTTGTCAACTAAATTAAGCTGTAAAACTAAGCCTATTATAAAATCATAAAATATTTTAATAATGTTTATTTGGATCGAAATTACATTAAATACTCATAAATTAGTATCACTAACAAGATGCATTTAAATCCTCTCAACATAAAATTGAAATTTACGACTTCTTATTTGCCATCGAAATTGTACACCGACTTCTACACTTAAAATCCAAATTCATTCAGAAAATTAACATTTTTAGAATCTTATTGCGTCAGATTTTGAAATAAAGGCCTACCGTGTTCCTAATAATAAATATTAATCATTAGCTAACTCATGTTTAAATGTTTCCTGCTTCTGTAAGAAACATTGAGTATGCCCCAAGGAATTTAATTCATAATAACTTCATTATCATAATATAACAGGGTCTGTGTAGGCTGACAGGCTTTCTCGTTTCCACTATTATGTTCACTGGTTATTTTAATAGCATTACGCGTTGCTTTATTTATTTTTATTATTGTCTTGCTTATTATTTCCGTTGAATATGAATATGTAGATTTCGGTTTTGTGACAATGAAATTGCTTCTTAGAATATTACTGGCAAGATCTTTTGATATAATTTTAATTTAACAACAGAAGTAAGACAATGTACTTATGAAAGTAATAACAAAAAGATGGCTGTGTGCATCAATAAATAAAGCGAAATAATGAAATAATATTGAAGCCAGTAATCTGGTAGGACCCGTTCTTTATAAAAATGTACTAAGAATTTTTAAAGTTAATGACGCTGACGATAAGATTTAGACCACAAGTACACTTATTTAAAAAAGAAAAGAAAAATGCTTAACAACTTCACATGATTAAAAGATACATTAATTGCTGATAAAGAAAGCTGGGAAGGAATTTAAATGCACAATCTTATCTGAAGTTCAGCACCGTGTCTACAAAACGCTACCAACCGTTTTATCCTTCCGAATCCATCATTCAAATATCAACTTATCAAACCTGCACCTCCGCTGTATACAAATAAAATTGACCGCCATTTTGTTTAGGCTCGTTACAACTCGACGCACGCCGCTGACCCCCGTAATTATGATGTTTAACTCACGCGTGTGTGCCAGCCCTAAAGGTACGCGAATAAAAAGATCAATGTGTGCGTACGCGCATTGGATTTGTATGTATGCGTTGATTATACGTGTTGTTGTGTCGGCCTTTTTGAGTGTCTGTCTAACAATAATTACTATATACCTTACACCCGCTGGCGTGTGGACGTCCTCTTTTTAGGGTACTGTATTTTTAAGAAGGAAACCCGTGTCGTCTTGCTTTTGGATTAGTGATTGACGCTTCCTTTGGGGAATAAGCAGGGAGCCACTTGTCAATAACAATTATTTTAATGCTTCTTACTTAACGAACAATTTTATTATTACAATGTTAGTGTCAGTCTTTATTGGTGGTGTCTGAACGTAGGATTAACATTTCTCTCTTACCATTTGACACCGCCACATATTTGGTTAGTGAAATTTTTAGGTCTCCTGATTTTCACTATAACACCATCATGTCTAATAAATTCTTAACGCAAAATTTGTTCAAAGCGGAAACTGTTTTTTGCCATTTCTGACTCAGTTAACGTCTAGACGCGTTTTTGCGGCTCAATCTGACGGCAACGTTAGCAAAGTCTATTACCTCCATTACAATAAGGTGCCTACCAACAAAGTAATTATATCTATACCTACCTACTTAATTTATTCTCTAAATTCAAATCACCTCTGCAATTCTCACTTGACTCAAATTTTTTATCGTCCCAATCTCAATCAAGCCGCTGCGCTGGGGCGTGCTCCCAAACATGTTCGATTATATAATGGTTAATCATGATCATGATTGCTATCTCTTCGATTACTGGCCGGTTGAAAACATAAATAGTGGCCAGGCAAATATTGGGCATGCACTTCCCAGTAGCGTTGTTTGCGTTCATATTAAACTGTTTCGTCGAGAGGTCTATCTGTATATAGAGCGCTTTTGGGATCTGGATCAAGTGCTAGGTACTGAAAACATCAAGGTTATATACCTAGTTAGTAAAGTTACAGATTCTTGTGATCGTTTCGATCTCGTTATTAATAACGAACTCAAGAGATCGAAGCGATCACAAGAGGATCAAACTGAGGTTTTGTTTGAAATGATTAATCATTTCAAACAAAACCTTAGTTTTATCATTGCTATTAACAGTACACTTAGACTGTTAGTTACAGTCTTAGTAGTGTACAATTAATGTCCTAATTATGGTGTATCTAAGTCTTAGAGGGACACTTAATTAGGCCTTAAGCATTTAATAAATGTGTCTTTTGTAATTTCTCTGCTTTTGATGTTCTATTATACGAAATAATAATAAATATAAACTGCGAAACCTTAGAAATGTTTTTGAGACTCATTAAAATTACCACAATATTCAACATGAACAATTTTATCAAAGCTTTGCTTATAATATAAAATATAAATATAATATAAAAGGCATGCGCTACATGTGTAGCGCATAAATTTCTATATTATTTTAAATGAAAAAAAAGTTTAGTATGTATATTGATACAATTTCATTCTTTTATATCTAAAAATGATTAAATTTTATTAGATTTAATCTATTTATTAATTTATGAGTGTGTATTTAATGTAATTATTTTATGTTAATGTATTAAGATATTTAAAAACCACCGTCCATTTATTTTTGCGTTAATACCCTACCTACACGGTTGTCTAGAAGAGATCGGTTTTAGCGATAAGACCGCCAATTGTTACACTATTAATAAGCTTTTATTATTAGTTTTTAAATTATCTATTATCTAGATCATATTAAAATGTTAAAGCTCAAAAAAGTTAACGATAATAATAAAGTCTACAACCCAACCACTACAGAACTTGCACTGCAAGATCTTTAAGAGAGCAAATAAAAACAATCATTAGGGACTGCGCTGTAGTAAAACAAAACAAGTGGACCCTACAGGTCGTAACGTCTCAATCGACGGACGTTTCGCCTCACGTGAAACGGGTCTTAAACAAGATGTAAATGTTACTATGAATACGAAGAATACAAGGGACAAACTGGTTAGAATAATAGGAGCGTAGAACTATTATGCTTAGGATGTAGAACAGGTATAACCCAATGAAAACCTGAAAAAAAATATAGAGATATAAATATATTTTTAAATCAACAATGGCAATGAAGACGAGACTTTATATTGTTAAAGTTAAAAAAATAAACCATAGTATATATTTTTTATAATTGTGATGTAAATAAGTCACAATAAAAAGGAAAATAAAGAAATATAAAAATGAAATGAACAAAACTAAATTGTTTATTTCAAAACCTACAATAATTAAAAAACGAGATTTATATCTTAAAAATGCATTGATAGCGATGAATACACATTATAACATTTAATATAATCAGGAAGAAGAAAAAAAAGTAATTCCTCGGGCAGGGATCAAAACCCGTGTTTTCGGAATACCGTCCCGACGCCTTAACCACTGGGCCACCGAGCCTACTGCCCGAGCAACCAAATTTCTACTGTCCTTCTAAATCGTCTATTGGGTAGACATTGGACTACGTACATGTGTAATTTAGTACAAAATTAAAATGTTGGTATGCAAGAAAGACCCAGTTCAATTTTTTATCAATTAGCTATGCATTGCAGTTTTACCTACGCGGATAATATCTTCAGGGATAAAAAGTACCTATTCTATGTCCTATCCCTGTCATATCTACTCCTATTACTCGCTACGTCTATTAACACGTCTCTTATATTCGGGAAGTAGTAGTGGTACCTACCCATATGACTTCCCGAATACAAGAGACCTGGCACGTGTTAATTAATAGACGTAGCGAGTAATAGGAGTAGATATGACAGGGATAGGACATAGAATAGGTACTTTTTATCCCTGAAGATAACCAGAATAACCCATCCCCAGAAATCCCAGAAATATCCCAGAATAACTGGCAAAGCTGTGGAGCTTTGCCAGTTATTCTGCCAAGCAGTAGCGCACAAGCATTACTGTGTTCCGGTTTGAAGGGCATTGTAGCCAGCAAATTTACTAGGCATATGAGACTTAATATCTGATGTCTCAGGGTGATGAGCGCATTGGAGTTCTAGTTATATAGTATCTAGCTTCAAAATTGAATTACAATCTGGGCCCAATTTCACTATGATAACTTGGCGATTACTTATTTCGAAATCACGTCGATTCCTTCATTGATAAATGACATCTCTATGACGCATTAATAGGGGCCCAGTATTTCATATATTCATATAGGTATATGACGCGTCATAGAGAATACAAATTTCGCGGATGTTGTTTATTAGTGAAGGAATCGACGTGATTTCGAAGCAAGGAATCGCTAAGTTGTCATAGTGAAAAGAGGCCCAGTAGATTTTGTGTTATTAAGTAACAAACATCCATCCAACGTCATAAACTTTCGCATTAGATTTCAATAGGATAAGCGGGCGCGTTAATACAAAACTGACTTTAATATTTCTCTACATAATAACATTACACGAGTATCCAACCAGAAGCTTTTAGCTCGGAGCATTACAAGCATAGTTAAATCCTCTCACATCAGATTAAACATGTTCACATTACAACGCCACAAGTATGTGCAAACCCTACGCGCGTAGCAAATGAGCGTCTGGAATTAAGTCATCACATCTGACTATGAGAGGCCTCCATGCTACACTTGTATATTTTTACTATGCACTCCCCTCAACATCGTCAAAGAAGTCTAAATCTTAACTCTCTCGGATAGCGTTGAGAATCGTTCCATAGGGGTGGGTAAGTTTTAATGGCGGAAAAAATCGCAGCGTCATACTCCAAGACGCTAAACCGTGACGAATCGTGATGGAGACGTCAATTCCTTTGCATTCTTAACAAAACCAACAAGTTAAGTTGAAAAAATAAACAGAACAAATGGGAATGGTAAAAAAGTTTAAAAAGACAATTGTGGAGTGTGTCGGTCGTGACATTGGATAGCTACTGATGATTGTAGATGGTAGTCGTTTACCGCTGAATGTCTATTATGTGGTTGTTTAAAGTGCTCAGATGACCTGGATTGGAATCTGACTTTTATATCGTTATTTTATGAAACAGAATGATGAGACGAGCAAGTCATTTGCCTGATAGTAAGAGCCACGCCTGCACATAAAAATTGCAGTGCCACCCACAACTCTTAATACCACAATTATACGTTTTATCAAACAAAAAACCAACTTCAATGTATCTTCGAAGTCCAAGGTCAAATATCGATGAAATTTATATGGGACCACTTCGTAGCTATACTGAACCCAACGCAAAAATAATTTTTCAAATCGGTTCATGAATGATGGAGTTCTGAGGTAACAAATATTAACAAAAATACAATCGAATAGAGAAACTCATCCATTTTTGAAGTGTTAATAAAAATCACTTCGTAGCACTGCATTGCGCTCATCACCCCGAGACATTAGGTATTAAGTCTCATATGCCCGTCTCATATGCCCAGTAATTTCGCTGGCTACGATTCCCTTCAAACCGGAACACAGAAATGCTTGCGCAATATTGCTTGGCGGTAGAATGACTGGTAAAGCAGTGGTACGTACATAGACGGCTTTTCTCATACAAGAGACCTGGTTACTAGTAAAACTGAATAGATTATAGACCTGTCTTACACCAGGCCTTGCGCACTCCGCACTGTAGGTACGAAGCTACAAGTATATAGTCGGACACCGACGGCGGGTCGCGCGTCGTTACACGTGCCGCGTCAGAAGATATAAGAGCTATGTGATAGAAAGAGAGTCGCTCTGTAAGTTAATATGACTGGTAGGTATGTAGCGCTACGCGAGCTGAATTGAATTTTATTGCGTCATAGCAAGAGTTGCTATTTGTTTAAATTTTTTTACGGAGTGATGCTTCTTTCCCGTAGTATTCTGTGCTTACACTTACTCTTAGGCTAACCATTTTAATGAGCTACATAATTCTTGCAAGACGTGTCTCACGCATATGTAAAATCCAGCCCAGATTAAGTTAATTCTAAGCCCAAACAATTTTTTTTTAATGGTTTAATATACTAACACGTCTATGGATTTATCCGAAAAAAAATATTTTTATTTTTTATTTATTTATTTATATAATATAATTGATAATGAGTGTAATTGGTATTGTGCCGTGCTTATTATTATGAAAGAATAAAATAAATCAATTACACCCCCCACCCCTTTTGGCGACGAGGTATAAAAAAGAGAACAAGCCTGCAAATTCAAACGAAAACCCAAATTGAAATGATATGGCTTAAAAGTAAAGTGAATACAAACGAAACGCAAACTAGTTAAGTCTACGTAAACTGTTTAATGAACAAAATAACTTCCAAGACACTTATCTCGCGAATCCACTGAGATTACAGCCGGAACTGACGCACATAAATTACCCGCAACTGTTGCCGCGACGTGTTGTGCTGTGACACTTATTGTATTTTTTGTGTGTATGTTTGTTTATAGAAATAAAGGAACGGATGTGGATGTATAGTATAATGGGAAAAAATCAGCAGAAACTATATAATTATTATTGTAAATACAGAGTAATTTAATTATAATATTTGGTATTATACCTAAACTGTGAAAGGTTTTGATGATGAATTCACTCACGGTGGATCTCTCGTATGCGGGAGGTCGTCTGGGTATATATATAGGTACCACAGCTTTACCAGTTATTCTGCCGCCAAGCAGTTGTGCGCAAGCATTACCGTGTGCCGGTTTGAAGGGCACTGTAGCCGATATTACTTATATCTCGAGGTGATGAGCGCAATGCAGTGTGCTTGCACACTACTGCTTGGCGGCAGAATAACTGGCAAAGAGATACTTGCCCAAACGGCCTCCCGCATGCGGGAGACCTAACACGAGTAAAATGTTATGAAACGATAATAGATATTTTTTGTCAACGAAAATCTACAATTCTAATCAACCATAATTGTAGCTGCAAATTTATACACCAAAACGTTTGTGTGCATTGTTTCATTAGCATTTGCGTTTATAATGCAAATTGTTTTAATAGACGAACGTGTAATGAAATCGTTTCACGTGAACAAATGAAAGGTATTTAAATAATTATATTTATGTAGCACAAGCTTAGCTTCCTTGAAAGAATGGGGGAAGACCGAGCTGTTACGAGAGCATACTTGGGACGGCCGTATGGTCAACGATCAGTCGGCCGTTCCAAGTATGCTAGGTATCGCTGGAAGGATGAGGTCGAAAGGGACTTATGCGAACTCCACGTCAAGGAATGGAAGGAGGTGGACGCAAGACAGACCAAGTGGAGAATTTTATTATCGGAGGTTAAGTCTCACTTTGGGTCGCTTGCGCTATTTTAGTAAGTAGTAAGTAAATAAGCACAAGCTTAATCTTACCATAGTGTCGCTGCTTTTTTAGTATTCTTCTGTTACTGTTTTTCGTTAGTTCCATCACAGACATAGGGTGGGGCCAGCGGGAATCAAACTGGGAAACGTCGGATCTATAGTCGCTCGAGTTTCCGCTGAGCCATAGTCGCTTTCTCCGTTTTTCATCTTCTATATCTAGCCCTAAGCTGTTTTGTTCTTCAAGTCAAGTTTCAATCTTCCACCTTCCCGGGGGGGTGGTAGGGGTGGGTCTTAGTTAGTTCCCTCTACTCAGGCGTAAGCGTGCAGGGGCTTCTACCCCCAGGGAACTGGCAGGCCACTGGTGGCTGCTCCGTTGGTCGGTGCGCCTCTTAGCAGCTCTGTATTGGGCTTCTTTTTTCGACGCTGCCCTCTTCGTTTTCTTCTGGCGGAGGGAGAATTTCGCGGGGCAGGGCGCGTTTTTGGGGTACGTCTCGCGTGGAAGGGTGTGATGTCATGCAGGTGGGGGTGCGGCCCGTTGTCGGCGCGGTCATACATAAGACGCGCCAGAAGAACCACGAACTCCCCTACCTTTTCTATCTTTACCCCTATCTCGGGTTTTGTTCTTGAAAGACAGCTAAAGAGTACTAAACTTTAGTTTTAGTATTTTGTTAGAATACATTCCTACGTTCTTATGTCTGCACAATATCATCTATAAATTTTAATATTGTCTCTTACCATACGATTGTCTGGAAGATATCGCTGTTTAGCGATAAGACCACCAATTGTACTTATGATAAGAAAGTATGTTCAAAATGTAATTAATTCTTAAGTGCAGTAAAGTGTTTTATATTCTATTCTAAACTAAAGCCAATTCGTTTTACCAAGAACAAACAAAATCATAATATGTACGGGTAAGTATGTAGATTTTAATCCATAACCCACTGACCTGTTTACATCGCTATGTGCTTTGTGAAATATAAATTATATTAATAACTCATTCAGTTGGGAGCTTTAAAATTTAAATAATGTTTCTCTTACATTTTACTCTGGCTGAAATATTTTTAACCCCCAACGCTAAAAGGAGGGGTGTTATAAGTTTGACCACTATGTGTGGCTCTGTAGCTCTTAAACGGGTGAACTGATTTGGACGCGGTTTTTTTATTTGAAAGCAGGTTTTCTAGCGGTTCTTAGACATGTTTTATCAAAATCAGTTCAGCCGTTATGTACTATAAATAGGTTTTTTGTGAGGAGTTTTCTTTTTTAATTTTGGTTTATTTGTCTACTCGTATTAAAAAGTTTATTGAAATGAAACTAAACTCATCTGTTAATTTAACATTTATTATATTATTCGCAATTTTTTCTTTACTTCTATTTTTTATGGTATTGAGTGGACGGGCAGGTCGTTCACCTGATGTTAAACAACACACCTGTCCGTAACAGTTGCATCAACACTCAGAACTTAGTTTTGAAAATTCCTCCGTGACATTGGCCTGCGCTCGTCACTGACGCTCGTCACCCTGAGATGATATATAAATCTTTCTCATTTTTTACTTATTTTTTATTATTATTTTTTACCACTTTCTTATTAATTCACTTGCTTGTTTGTCTGTCGTTTTGGATGGAATCTCGCATCTCTAATTTCGAGCACTTTCCGATTAGCTATAGCTATACGGCTGAAACTTTCAGGGTAGCTCACAACTCGATGACAATGTATTCTAAATCCACCTAACCTCAAAAGGTGTGAAGAAACATGGTTTTTAGATTATTTTTTTAATCTGTCACTTTTTCGTTTACTGACTGGATACCATGGTTTCTCCTGCGTAGACTTTTTATGGGGATGAATAGTTTCCCATGGCTGCATCCTACCTTTTTACCTTACTAACTTACTAATACCTATTATAGATAATTCAAACGGATACTTGCCACCATCAACATCCCTTCGGTGCTAGAACCGGTGGGGATCGTTCGCGATGATGGTAAGCGTCCGGACGGCATGACGCTGATCCCCTGGGAGCGTGGTCGAGCCCTCGTATAGGACGCAACTTGCGTCAATAAGTTGGCTCCTTCTCACCTCAATGGATCGGCGTCAAAGGCCGGAGCCGCGGCGGAGGCTGCCGAAGACGCCGAGCGGCGGAAATATGCTTCACTCTGCAGTGATTACATTTTTGCGCTGCTTGGTGTCGAAACCTTTGGTCCATGGGGTCCGGGCACAAAACATTTATATAAAAAAATGTGCCCACGTCTTGTCGAAGCTGCAGGTGATAAAAAGGCTGGCTCATTCCTGACTCAAAAATTAGCTTTAGCCATTCAACGCGGGAATGCAGCCAGCGTTTTTGGCACTTTGCCGCATGGTACCACTTGTATATAAATTTCTAGTTGTACATAGTTTAGTATCTTATTAACAGGTTATTTTTTTGTGACAATTGTAAATTTCTTAATAATTAAATTAACACTTAGTAGTTACATTACAAATTAAATAAAAGTATTATAGATAAACATATAACTACAGTTTCCAATTATGACAAACACTCCCAAGTCCAATATTCCCTACACATTTGACTGTGGAGTTTACTCGGCTCCGAAGTTTGTCTTTGGTAAAGACAACATACATCATCATAATTAATATTAATTAGTGACATTATGTTCCTCCCTTTACGTCAAAACAGCGAACGTACACGTTATACGCTATGTGTCAAAATAGCATATGTAACACTAAACGGAACATGTTTCTATACATATTACATACGTAATAAAGTTAAGACAGTACTCAAACTTGAAAGATTTTTGACCATTTATGTAAGTTTATAATTTTATCCTGGAATCTATTGTACTTAATTTTTTGTATAAAACTGTGTAACGAAACGAGGAAGTTGTTCGCCTTATGGTTAGCGCCACACTTGCCTATAACAATGGCAGCGCCACCCAGAACTTTTCATAACATAAAGAGTACTGCGTAAATCAGCGTAATTCAGTGCGAATTGCCCCGAGACATCAGATATTAAGTCTCATATGCCCACTAATTTTGCTGGCTCCAAAGTCCAGGAACACACTAATGCTTGCGCACTACTACTTGGCGACAGAATAACTGGCAAAGCTATGGTTATATCCTTAAAACCGCTAAAACATTAGAACTTTTTTATATTATCTATAGATACTGGCGAGACTAGCATGCGCGCCGTGACAGTGTTATATGTACGTATTTCTCATGTGGATACAAAACAATTGCAGGAGGAAAGGCAGACATAATAGCACATGCAGAATTGCAGAATTAACAACACAGATACCCTTGTTTTTGCTTTGGGAGAAATGAGTCGCAAGTTTTGATACTGATACCTTATAATGTGTTTAAACTGAATCCGTAAGTAGTGTTATGAAATATAACACACGTATACGCTCGCATGTCACAGCTCACAAGTCACATCACGGCGTTGATGAACCACATTAAAATTAGTGTATGTTTAATAAAGGCAAGCACGTTGAAACAGCCATAGAGGGAGAGAAAGAAGAAAAAAGGATAGAGAAAAAAAAGGACGTTAACATAGAAGCAGAAGCAATATCACAGTTTCAAATAAAAAACTCTATTCTAGTGTTTGCAGAAATAGTAGTAAGTTTTCATACTGATACCACTTAGCGTGTCTAAACGGAACCCGTTAGTGAAGTAATGTAATATAACACGTACGTATGTAACGTGTAATATAATACAAGCGCATGTCACAAGTCACAACACGGTGTTATCGCGTCTTGATGAATTATCGCTGTTAGAGCTCACTGTTTGTGTGGTGCAAGTTACGAGAACCAATAGACTAGAAAGACCCAATGGACTAAATGAGACACCCAAAATAAATCTCCTTTGGTAAAAATGTGCTTGAAAAAGGAAACATTCTAAACTCACACAAATTCACCCTATATTATAAATGCGAAATTTTATATGTTAGTGTGTTTGTTACTTTACGTTGTACAGACTCAACGAATTTAAGTGAAATTTGGAATGGAGATAGCATTAAACCTAGATGAATACACAGGCTAGTTTATATACCAGGAAACCGCGGGTGAACTGTGGGGCGCAACAAGTTATTCCAACAAAAAGGAGGGACACACTAAAGAGAAAGTTATTACTCTTCTTCCATCGTAATGATTCTGTCTGTCACCTTAAACTGATGAGGCATGCCAAAAGTTTTTAAGTTCCTTATTAATAATTATAAATACACCATTGCATTAGTCCCGCTAATTAGTTGCAAATTTGAAATACCTGTTTCGTAGTGTCCCTCGTCTTGCGTCTAATTATTGTGATTGCGTCTAATTAGTGCGATGATTCCAAAAATAGCTTTTGCTAACAGACTAATTTTATTGTTTCAATATTGAAACCAGCAAAAACATCGTACAGGTGTTGAAGGACAAGTATCAATCCTGACTATCCTATTTGGTATAAACAAACCTCTAAGTCACCGAACCCAAAATAAACCTAGACGTTATTATCATCATTTCAGCGTCTCACGATAACCGCTTCTCTCACGCTTTAACCCCCAGCGCTACCTAAACGATGCGGGCAAGCTAATATGGCTAAATTTCTGTCTCCCCCCACAGAACATTAGCCAGTATCAGGTCCTCTGGGACACCGTTTGAAATGCAAATGCCGATGCTCAGGTATATTAGTTGACGGTTTATTGGTTCCATACCAGCTAGGTATAAGCCGTGAATAAATGAACCTGCACAGGTAACGACAGCTGCTAAATTCAGCTTTATAGCAAAGGTATAAGGATAAAAATTGGAGGAAGATTATTGTCGAAGGTGTAAGAGCTTATGATAGTTATCGGCAATGCGAAAAGCTTTCGGAGGATTGTGTTTTAAATGTAGATAGAATTTTGAAATAAGTGACGTGGAATTTAACGCATAATAAATAATTCTATTAGCTTAGAAAAATAATTGATACTATACATAGCAAAACAAAGTTATTCTACAAAAATATTATTATGTCAATCTCGTTTTTATCAGTTTGACTTCGAGTAAAATGTCAAAATCTTCACCTCAAACAACTTGTTGTTTGTTCTTGTTGTTATGTTGTAACTCTATTCGCTTTTAAAACGAAGCTAAGTATATGACCCGATTCTTTAATTAAAATTATTTCTCAAAACTTAACGATACGGTTTATACAGGTTAATAGGAAATGAAATAAAAACTACAAGTAAATATAATTTTGATTTAATAACGTTATGAAGGTTTATTCTTGGTGAAATATCTCATCGACTCGACTTGGAACTCTCTGACTATTCTGTTACATAACAAAGTTTAACAAAAAAACTAATTGCTCAATTTTTGTTTATTTGTCAAAATTTACTGCATAGCGATTTGGTGTTTCTTGTCAGAATAATTTTAACTATAACCAGTAAAATAGCAGACTTGCTCCATAATGTGATGTATGTACAAAATACATTCTGGTAAAAATATTGTTCAAGCCATCATCGTCATCATCAGCTTATTACGTTCCCACTAGTGGGACTCAGGCCTTCTTTCGTAGAGAGATAATGGGTCATAATCCACCACGCTTGCTAAGTGCGGGTTGGTGTGGATATACAGGTTCTTGAATTTTTGCGATATATTCTTGGTCATGCCGATTTCCTCACGATGTTTCACTTCACCGTTTTATAGCCTTATAAATCATCAATACAATGATAGATATCAATATTTTGCAGTCCACTGCACAAAAAGATAGATCTTTCCCAAAGAGTGTGACCAGTCATCTAATCTCAGATCAATCTAAGACAAGAGGTCCACCTCCTTGTCCCCATCAATCTCAATCCTTTCAACCGTTAAATACTGTCCCTTCGAATTACAATTTGAATTTTAAAATCCGAACTCCAGAAAAAGTTTAACGCGTTCCAATTTCAAATAAAGATGATTAATATTTCCGGTGTTGCCAGTATGACACTTCGCGTCAACGTTGTCTAATTTGATTGGACGTCTCCATATAAATTACAGTGTTAGGCGGGGTCTATACATGTAATTAAAAAGCATATATTATATAGATGCATATCAGCTCGAATTTCCGGTGGAATAATTGTTAATTTTCATATATATTTTTTGTATTGTTGAGTTTTTGTTTCTATTGTTCTGGTGAGAATTGTGTGGTTTGAGGGTTAAGCTTTTTAATGATGATTAATTGAAACTTAAATTAACTAGCGTGTTCATGATTATGTGACTGGAACTAGTATAAAGCATCATGATTACTTCATAAAAGCAGGCCTAGCAGAGTCCGCACTGAAGGTACGAAGCTATAAGTACATAACCGAACACCGACGGTGGGTCGCGCGTCGTTACACGTACCGCGTCAGAAAAGATAAGAGCTATGCGATAGAAAGAGAGGCGCTCTGTAGTTTAATATGACTGGTAGGTATGCAACGCTACGCGAGCTGAATTGAATTTTATTGCATCATAGCAAGAGTCGCTGTTTGTTTAAATTTCTTTGCGGAGTGATGCTTCTGTCCCTTAGTACCTATTCTGTGCTGGAACTAGTATAAAGCATCATGATAACTTCATAAAAGTTTATGTTTATTTATACCCATGGTTAGCAATCATGTATTTACTGCAGTAACTAGAATTAACTAAACACAGATTCGATTCGCAATCAATTGTGAAATCTAGTAAATCCAGCTCATTGTTAGTGCAGTAGGTAATCTATGCCATGCTATTGTAGTCATGTAAACAATGACTAGTGCTAACTACGGTATATATAATACGCATATTACATACAATACTACATGGTATTGTCTAATGAATACGTGGACAAAAGATCGAACAAACATTTGAGAAAAAAATACTTTTAACGGTTTATCATTTTCAAACCTTATTTCCTAGGCAAAGAAATCTAATATCGTTTTTATCACATCACGATAAAATCTATTCGTAATTATTTTTTCTTCACAATCAGGACTGGATAGTTTTATATCTCTCACTGTACTATTATCTCCGACAAGGTTTATAACAAGAGACATTATTTCTAACGGTGATCTGGCAAGATTCCGGACCAGAACAAAAACACCTCTAATGATAACCACTTGAGCTCGCTTCACACGTTCCATTACCTGGAAGTTACCTTTCGGTTTTCGATGCAACTTTGGCGCCAATCTTTTCATGTCCGTCTCTTTCTTTCTTCTTGGCTTCGATATCTTCGTCTCTTTCGTTATTACCCTTTGCGGCATCATGCGTTCTGAATTAAGCAATTATGTTTAATTTCGAATCTCAAGTATTATGGTCGAAGCTGCGTCGGCCGATGTGTTATTTTGAATCGTAATTTGTGAGAAGGCGTCCGCCTGAGCAGCTGTAAATTATATAGGAACTGGATGAAAATGTTGGGCTTTTTTTGAATGTATGTTATTGGACTACTTAGATTAAGTGTTACGCTTGCCTTAGAATGTTAGAAATACATTTTGTGATCGTATTTTGTTTTATAGTTTTCAGTTAATTCCAGTTTTGTTATGATGTTGCTTACAAAAACCTAAGAGCCCAGCCCTTAAGATTAATATAAATAAGTACTTCTAGTATATCCACTAATAAAAAGGTTCTCTTATATTTTATTTTCTGTGGAATCTATTTTTCGAGAAGCCGTTTTAGTAACTTAACTTAAAAAGTATTTTATATTAAGTATTTTATATTTCATCTTCGACCGCATCGTCACTTAACAACAGGTGAGATAGCAGTCAAACGCAAGTCTATAAATAAAAAAATAAATAAAAGATACAAAATTGAATAGGGTTTTATTTAATGATCAGTAAGCTAGAAAGATTTTAAATAAAACCTTATTAACCGACTCCAAAAAGGAGGTTCTCAATTCGATTGTTTTCTATGTTTGTTATCTCAGAACTCCGTCATTAATTAACTGATTTGGAAAATTATTTTTGCGTTGGGTTCAGGGCCCCAATTTACTATGACAACTTGGCGATTCCTTGCTTCGAAATCACGTCGACTCCTTCATTAATAAACGACATCTCTATGACGCATTCATATATTCATATACATATATGATTCTCTATGATGCGTCATAGAGAATACAAATTTGGCAAATGTCGTTTATTAATGAAGAAATCGACGTGACATCGAAGCAAGGAATCGCCAAGTTGTCATAGTGAATTAGGGCCCAGTATAGTTTTAAGGTCCCGTATAAAATTCATCCAGAACCAAAATACCAAGCAGTAATACCTACCGAAGGTTTGAGTAGAGTGCTTCTTAGCTACAAAGTTGAATGCAGTTTCTCTTCCCAAACAAGTAACTATCAAAATATCTTTTCTGGACCCAACATCGTAAAATAAGTACTACATTGTTTTTTTTTTCTTTCAGATGCCGTCGTGATTCGGGATCCATCATTAAAAAGGTTCGTTAAAGTAAATAGCATTATTTTTTGTATTTACACTGATCTCGAACACTTGAGACCATTGTTGAGAAATACGAAATTGTTAACGTAAACGTGATTGCTTGAAGTTTTTTAGAGATCATTATACGAAGAAATAATTAATTAAAAATTGGATAAATAAGCTTATTACAAAAATATAATTTAGTTTTCAAACGGCTCGGTTTCGGTTTTTGTCAAAAATATAATTAGGCCTTTTGTGCATCCGATACAATTTTCGTAAAATACTGAAGGTATAAATTAGATTAAAGTAAAAATAAATGTCATAATACGCAATTATTTTTTTAGGCGATCTCTTGCAGACAACCATACAAGAAGATACATATATATATATACAATTTTTACATAATATGTAAAAATTGTATATATATATGTATCTTCTTGTATGGTTGTCTGCAAGAGATCGCCTAAAAAAATAATTGCGTATTATGACATTTATATACTACGTATTACAACAATCATCATCAGCCCATTACGTTCCCACTGCTGGGACTCAGGTCTTCCCTCGTAGAGAGAGTGTGGGCCATAATCCACCAAGCTGGCCCAGTGCGGGTTGGTGGATGTCACATGTCTTTGAATTTTTGTGATAAATTCTTGGACATGCCGGTTTCCTCACGATGTTTTCCTTCACCGTTTTTACACACATAACTTAAGAGAGTCAGTGGTGCGGGGCCAGTGGGATTCGAACTCGGGTGCGTCGGATCGAAAGTCGCACGTACTCCCACTGAGCCACACTCGCTCATTACAACAATATAATATTTTATACATTCAACTGGAACATAGATTTTCTTTTTTTATGGCACTGCATTGCGCTCATCACACCGAGACATCAGATATTAAGTCACATATACTGAGTAATTTCGCTGGCTGCAATGCCCTTCAAACCGGAACACAGTAATGCTTGCGCACTACTCCTTGGCGGCAGAATAACTGGCAAAGCTGTGGTACCTACCCAGACGGCCTCCTGCATACGAGATTTTCTAGTGGAGTAATTTGAATATTGAATTAAAAATAAATGTGTTGCATATGTCGAAAGGCAATATTGACCGGTATTCATCAGTTAGACCTGTTTCTGTACCACTATCTTGCGTTTTCTTTTTTTTTTATTACTTGATAGGCAAACATTTGACTGCTGACCTGACGCAAAGCAATGACGCGGTTGACAATGGATCATGCTTGCCTAGAAGATACCGATTCACTCTGGACTTGAAGACACCTAGAAAGCTTCGGGAAACAGAGACGCTGGTAAGGTGTTCCATTCCTTAGCTGTTCACATTATGAAAGTTGAAGCAAAACACTTTGTTCAGACAGGAGGAATGTCAACCATAAACGGATGCCGAGTTTCCGTACGTTTTGTTGTCCGATGGTAGAAAGGATCGAATTTAACTATTATAGTTATTAAAGTTTCATCTAAAGCCGCTGAGTGGATACTAAACATGCCTAGTTTAGTGAGTAAAATATTAAAAAAGCGTCTGAAAATCATCGTAAATTTTGTTCCAAATAACCTCATTTTACACACCATAAAACGTGATGGTTCTAATGGGTGTTATTTTCGTTTCCTATAAACTGCGGTTTTAGCATGGAGTTTAAGTGTGTAAGGTTTTAGAGATCTAAGTTTTTATTGGGTATCTGGTAAATAGCTTTTCTTCCTCGATAGTTGAACTTTAATGTAGATTATCCTCATCGTACCCCATAATATAGCCATAATACATAATGGCCCTTTTAAGTGTGCTTTTGTCTTTGTTTTAATAGATGCAAACTTTTACATCTGAGGTTCTATTTTAGCTCTTTTTTAAAAACGCCAAAACGCTCTCAATTTTAGACTTAAATGAAATATGACTTTATGTTTAACTAGGTGCTCACCGCGGTTTCACTCAATTTTTCTGTGTAAAAGAGTAGCTTATCACCACCGTCTGTGTGTTTCGTTATTCCTCTCCATCCAAAGGTTGTCTCTGGAAAAGATCGCTTTAAGCGATAAGACCGCCCACTGTTACACCATTGTAAACATTGGACTTGTACTTTAACTCTATTTTTAAGGTGAATAATAAAGTGTTTATCTATCTATCTTATGTCCTTTTCCAAGACAAAAAGCACCTACAGTAACAAATTTCACCAAAATTTGTTTAGTAGTTTTTACGTCTTTTAGTACATACCATCTATTCATCCATCCTTAGGTATAAACTTTCAGATTTATATATATCAAATAAATATTTTTAATTTAATTTTAAGACTAATACTAATAAATTATACTTCAACACTTACCATTATAAAATCCACGGCTGTGTGATACAGTGCACTGGAAGAGCTAGCAGATACCTACGGCACAAGTTTATGTTTAGTGTAGGTTCTGCGCACCAATTAATGTTACACACTGCAAGCACAGCTTACTGAAGATAGAGGAAAACTATGTTATATATGTGTACTGTTTTTGGTAATAAAATAATTTCTAATTTCTAATATCCAAAACCACGGAGCATTATGCAGATTGGAATATTTGTTAAAGAGAATCCTCACTTGTTTTGTAAACTTAATGAAAATGAATTATTCAAAAGTGCAAGTAGAGACCCAACCCGAATATTTTTTTTGAATGGGTGATAAGACGATCAAGTCGTTCGCCTGATGGTAAGTGCCACGCCTGCCTATAACAATTGCAGTGCAACCCAGAACTTTTAATGACAATATAGTAGGATTTGCCTGAAAGATTCTCACATCAGTTTAACTACTTTCTTTTTTAATTTAATTACCAACATCAATCCATTACATTCTTACTGCTGGGACACGGGCCTCCTTTCACCGATAGATGATAAAATCATAGAGACACATTGATGCACAAGAAGCCACAAAAATGAAAGAGAAGAAATATCTTAAATAATTAACAGTTTTTTTCAAACATATACTTGTCTTAATAATACCAGTACCGAACAGACAATTCCCGCATAAATTGTCCTATTTCTCCCATCCCCATACATCCCATCCACAATTTAACAACATAATGAACACAATTTGTGAATAATCTTTTCGACACGCTAACGACTCTTGTAAACAAGCCGGGTGATGTACAATCAAAGTTACCCTGAAGAATGGGGAGATTTATGTAGACAGTACTGAAACTTTGGTAATCGGTCCTAGTAGGAATCTACTATGGTACCGTAGAATTACCACATTTAATTCACGAGGATAGGATGGATGTTTGTTACCAAATAACGAAAAACTACTGAACAAATCATATGTAATACCACCCACCGAACAAAGCCGTCAAGCGACATAGTCGTGTTTCGGGATGATGTTCGGTGAACCATCGTGGAGACGGGTCTCAGCAGCCACTCAACTGCCGTCTCTCTCTAGATCTATGTACTCCATGTTAGGCCACAACATCGCTTCACATCAAGCGAGATTGTGGCCAAACATAGATCTATAAAGTGTAAAAAAAAGATTTTTAATGAAATTTAGTGTATTGTTTCAAGTCCTGGAAAATTATTTATTTTTATAAAGGATACACTTTGTTTTAAAAAACACGGGTGAAAGCGCGAGACGCAGCTACTTTCCGTAAAGATGGTGATTTGCAGCTAAGCAATTACAGTATCAATGTTTTTATGAAATAACTAGTAACGCCCGCGACTTTGTTTGCGTCGGCAATAAAAAATAACCTACATTCACAACACTCAGCGAAAGTGTAGCTTAATACCAATATTAGATTTTTTTCAATCGGATCAGTAGTTTCAGTGATTGCCTCCTACAAACTACTTACAACTTTACCTCTTTATGACATTAATATAGATACAGATAGTTATAACTGTCCGGTTAACTCATTATAAACAAAACTCTTAGCAAATTTTGTAACAACCTTCTCGAAAAATCGTAACTTTCTAGTGATTAAGGAATCAGATGCCAACATCAGTGCTGAAGTATAAATCATCTAAACAAAATAAATCAAAACTGTCACGTTTGACTGCAATAACAGCAACATGTCATCAAAGAAGCAGAATCCACGAGCTTCACTAGAAGACGAATATAGACGATGGCAAAGAATTTTTATATATTTATATAATGATGTTCAGTGACCGATCAGACCATCACGTCGACGACATCATCGCTTAACATTACGCAAGAATAAGGCCAAACATAGACCCAAAACAATAAAAAAAAAAAACCATTAAAAAATGCGGTACGTGTCAGGGTTGCATGGCCAACATTGTCAGAAAGCAATTACTTTTTTGGTACTCTCTGATGAGACGACCAAGTGGTTCGCCTAAGCGCCACTCCTGCCCATAATAATTGTAGCATTGCACACTTCTTTACCTTCTAAGGAACTCGTATACTGCAGTAAACTCAAACAGAAAATTTCGGCAAGGCGAGGCTGACGGAAATTGCGCGCCGCCGGCACCGTCCATTATGTTCTTTTGTATTAACTTCATGGCTTATTCCAACAGATTGTATAAATAAGCACTTGAAGACGAATGACATCGATTTCGTCATGGTAATTCTAAAATTGCCTTCAAGTCTACAGCAAAACTGACCGCGTCATTTATTCGAATGTAGTGAGAAGACTCAAAAGAACCATATTTATAAACTTGCAAGTACACTCTATGATATCTACTGGAACACAAAAGTTCCCGTTTGATCAGGCCACCGACCGTACATAGCCGGACACCGACGGCGGGTCACGCGTCGTTATACGTGCCGCGTCAGAAGAGGTAAGAGCTATGCGATAGAAAGAGAGGCGCTCTGTAGGTTAATATGACTGGTAGGTATGCAGCGCTACGCAAGCTGAATTGAATTTTATTGCGTCATAGCAAGAGTCGTTATTTGTTTAAATTGCTTTGTGGAGTGATGCTTCTGTCCCTTAGTATTCTGTGGTTTGATACTTTATGTTTTGCTGAATGCACATTTGTTTGAATTGCAATCTAGATCAAAACTAAAATAATTGAAAAAAGGTCACCTCAGACGTATGACGTCACACGCTGGCCACCTAAATGACAAGCTCTACGAAAGCAAACTTCCTAAGTTATTTATACGTTTTTGTAATGTTTAAAGACTTTAGGGTCGTCATGGCATGAGAAACATCGTTTTGATATAGATAAAAATCAAAAATATAAAATAAAGACAAGCTTCGCACACGGTATTTACTTTGAAATGACGTCATGCACTGTGTTGGTGTTTCGGAGCAGATATAAAAGGGCAGAATTATTAGATTTTAAATATTGATTTAAGAATATAAATTATTATTATTTAACAAAAATATGGATTGAATTATCTTTCGTATTCGACAAACATTCGTTCTAACTACATTTTAGATATTTTTTCGATTACTGTCCGATCCCCTATTGCTACCCATAAAGAATAAATTTAACAGAGTGTCTTTGCTTTAATAGAGACAATAAAACATATAGCGCATATTCTTAGTGTTGTTGTATGCATCAGTTTAAATTAAATTACTCATTAGCCTAATTATAAGAGTATATGGCTAGATTGTAATAAAACATATGTATGATTTATAATGCAGCATTATGGATGATGTTTTCTAGAATGAAAAAAAAATATTCCGTATCGAAGGAAAGGATCTGAATATATTTGGTTTTTAAGACTTGGAAAGTCTGAAGAGTTATGATAAATCAACTTCTAATCAGTGTATATATTAAGTTTAGGAAAAGTTTTGAACTAATTAGTTCAAGTAATTTTGATATGAGAAAATGTTCGAAAGATGTTTCGTCACTCGATATTATTTTAAATGACGTTAGCTTTATGGTAAAAATACTCTACAGCACAAACTCAATAATAGCCTACCAAATTTACGTGGCTATTTTTTTTCTGGCACACAGGTTTTTCTAGAAGCAATATATTACTTTTTTGCGTTTCGCGGCAAATGTGGGCGTATAGTTTAGCCGAAATTAATATTAGAAACAAAAAACTTGGTGACAGCGTTGCAACGGATCACGTCGCGTCGTAAGGATCAACATTCGGGGAATCGACACCCTACTCAGCTGAGATAGATTGAACTTCTCTCGAAATTAAAACGTCAAAAAGATTTAGACTTCTTCAAATTTTGAAAATCGAATGCTGATTTTTAAAATCAGAACCTCAGACAAAATAAAATATCAAATTTTAACATCTTGATCTTTTTAAAACTAAAGAGTCTTTGTCATTCTTCACGCCTAATACAGAGAGTGAGAGGCATACAGATATTCCTATTTTCTAGATATTCAAGCCTTAATAAATCTTGAAATAATAATACTACTAATAGTACTAGGTACCTACATCATAAAATTCGATTTAACGAACTTTTTCCTCTGCAATTTTTTTTAATACTTAAATTTGAAACATACTCATGTTTCATATCAGACATAAATGAACACATTTATACTAACATTTGGGTCCTTTAATTTGAATTGTGTACGCTATTACAGTTAAATAATTCTTGTTCAAATTTGAAAATGGAACGCCTTATTAACTGCCAGTCGGACACGTTGAAACAGATGTTTCACCTTCTTTTGACGCATGGGTCAGGCGAGGTCGGCTGCCATCTTGAAAGATTCCCGCCAATCGGTGTGTACCTATCCCGGGGTGCCTGTCAACAGCACATTTGAATTTAGTATATTGTGTTTGTACCTTGTCGCAATACCTTTTTGGTATAAGCAAACCAGATTTAGGAGCTTTTTACACTTGCATATCTACTGATATCAGGCATCAGTTAGGACAAGATCAATTACGACAATTTTTTTTTATGGACCTAATTTATGAGACGAGCAAGGCCTAATGGCAAGAGCCATGCCTGCCCATAACTATTGCAGTGCAATTCAAAACTTTTAACACCATAAAAAGACTGCATTGCGTTCATCACCCCGAGACATCAGATATGAAGTCTCATATGGTAGTAATTTCGCTGGCTACAATGCCCTTCAAACCTAAACACAGTAATGCTTGCATACTACTGCTTGGCGGCTGAATAACTGGCAAAGCCGTGTTACCTAACCTACCCAGACGGCCCCCCGCATAAGAGATACCTACCTATTTTAAGGGTATTACAATCTAATCCTTTTAAAAAGCTACCTGTTTATTTTGTGAGTTAGGTATCTATTAAAAAATACAACTAATAAGAAAATAGGCAGGTACATATTGTTCTTATTTTTACAAAGCGATTTTGTGATTCAAGCCCAGCTATTTTCACGAGCGACAGAATTACCTTCATTATTTGTAAACATTTCACGTTTAAAAGAGGCTGTAATTGGAGAAAGATTGTTTTACCGTTTAGAGAAAATAAACTATTTGAGAGGGATGTTGACAGAGCTGTTCTCGGTTTACATCAGAAGTGGCTGAGTTTCATCAACATTTTATTTAAGGTTTGTTATTGAAGAATAATGATCAATATAATATTATTGGAAAAGAAGTAACACGGAAGAAAACTGGCATGGTCACGATCATCTTGATAGCCAATCAGAGCGCGGCTTGTTTTTAAACGGTGCCGATAGGGTCGCTGTAAGCAACAACAAGCGCGTGATATGGAGGAGCGGCACTTTTTGCTCGGGACTTGAAGCTGAACGGTTTAGGCTTTGTAGAACTTTGTACTATTTTTTATTTTGTAAGTTTGTGTAATTGTAATCGTTTTGTTTTTGATATTTAATTAAAATTGTGCCTTGGTTTTGTTAAGTTGTTTTCTTTTTACTAATATCTACGAGGGTAGATAAAAATATAATATTAAAAGCAATCTGTTATAATAGCCTTGATGGAGAACTTTGCTAAACGGTGGACTAAATTTAAAGGTGCGCGTGATGATCGCAAGAACGAGATGTGAGAGAAAGATCATCATTATCGTCATCATCAGCTCTTTACGTTCCCACTGCTGGGACACGGGCTTTCTCTCAAAGAGAGAGTATGGGCCATAACCCACCTCGCTGGTCCAGTGCGGGTTGGTGAATTTCACATGTCCTTGAATTTTAGTGATTAATTTTTAGACATGTTAGTTTCCTCACGATGTTTTCCTTCGTCGATTTTAGAGCGAGTGTTAAGTCCGCACATAACTCAAAAAAGTCAGTGCGAGGCCAGCGGGATTCGAATTCGGGTGCGTCGGATCCAAAGTCGCACGTACGCCCACTGAGCCACATTCACTCTCTCTCGAGAGAGATAGAGCGGATCAATTACCAGAGTTAAAATAACATATACTCAGATTATTAAAGTCCAAAACAGATTATTTATGTTTGTAACAAACAGGTGATAAGTCTCAAAATTCGGCCTTTCAAAAAGAAGCACAATTCAATAATTTAAAATAATTATCTGTCTGCTAGGTTGAACAACGTTGTTGCGGTCACCACATGGATGGGTTACCGTTTGTATGGTTTTTAAATTGACGCTCTACCGTGCTTCGGAGGGCACATTATGCCGTCAATCCTGGTTGTTGTCCTGGGACATCTTAACAGTCGTTAGGCCATTTCAAAGGCCTTATGGCGGGGTACAGCGGTACCAGGGTCATAATTCTACACAAGAAAGAGAATTAGTAGGTACGTACTTTCTTACCGTTATAAAATGTAGGTAGGTATTAAAAATGAACTTTTATTAAATCATTCATAATATTCTAAAAAGCAGAGCCCTTTTCTAACTCATCACGATATGAAATTGAAACACAAAAAATCTACGGCGTCAAAAATGTAACATATTTTATCAATACTTCTTTATTACAATTTAAGTATGTTCTCATATTTTCGTCGGTTTTTCCTTTGAGCCCTTTAAAAGGGGAATCAATGGAGTCCTTAAGGGTCGGCAACGCATCAGCAATGCCACTGGTGCTGCAAATGTCCATAGGAGACGGTAACCGCTTACCATCATGCGGGCCGTCTGCTTGTTTACCGACATATTACATAAAAAAATCAAAAGCAAAACATTAAAAAAGAAACTACGGCGTCAAAAATTTAACATATTCTATCATTACTTCTTTATTAAAATTTAAGTATGTTCTCATATTTTTCTTTTATGTTCTCATAAACTTCACAATTCGAATTCCCTATAAAACCGTTCCTACTTCGATCTCCTTCGTTCAGCTTCCAATCACCCGCCACCTGTCGACCTATCTCATTTTAATGAAGACATTTTGTTTCCGCAGGTGTCTGACTTATTATGTTGTTTAATTCATTATGCGCTTTGTTTTCTTCGACGGTTTTTTGTTTAAAGGTTTTGTTATAAAACTGTTTGGGGCTTCGTGTATCGGTTTTTTAGACTGATCTACTATATAGATGTGTTTAAAGTTCATTGTTGGTCTGTAAACCTATAGTATGATTTTATATAATGTAAGTACGAGTGTGGTAATCAAGCCTGCTTGATGGAAGGCGGTCACCGACACCTTTGGACACCTGATATTAAAGAAATTGCCGTTGGTATATAATAAGGCGCTAGTTAAAGCTATATAGTAGGTATTTTCAATGTTCGAAAAGTAATGCGAAGGAAAATATAATAAACTTAAAATAATGAGAGCTTACCTTACGTCACGTGTTATAGGTAGGTAGGTCCTACCTAAACTATATCATAATAGAGACTTGCCTTCGCACAGGCTTTTATAACACAATTATACGAGTTAGAGAATCAGTCTTTATACTGGTGAAAACCAGTACGAAATACGTTAACACTTTTGAGATTAAGGCACTTTTAACAAGTAAGTATAAAATTTATTAAAAAGAAAACGATTTTAATTCTGATGTATCTTCAAAATCCAAGGTCGAATATCGATTTTATTTATATGGGACCACTTCGTAGCTATACTGAACCCAACGTAAATATAATTTTCTAAATCGGTTTTTAAATGACGGTGTTTAGAGGTAACAAACATAAAAAAATACAATCGAATTGAGAACCTCCTCCTTTTTATGAAGTCGGTTAAAAAGAAAAAATGAAAGGCAAAATTTTCAGATGCGAATTCGAACCAAAAATATCTGTGAGTTCTAAATCGTGCAAAGATAATTTTAATTTTAGTTTGAGTCCCGTCGGTCATATTTTTGCCCGAAACTTGTCTACATTGGGAGTTTTTGGTCATAGCAGCACAAAGGTGCATTATAAATCGTGTCCCGACTTTAACAGATGTACATAATTAAGCTGTAAAGTTTTTATACCTATTGTCGTCATCAAGGGACCAGTGTTTCGATGAACTGGCGTTGTTCAACTTTTATAAACTCAAAAAATCGTTTTGTCCGCGAGCGATCGATATAAAATGGTTAATTTGTTTTAAATTGCCGGTTGTAAATCATTGGGTACCGTTTTTAGCTGTAATAAAGATGAAGATGTCAAGTTCTTTATAGACAACGGAGTACTAGCAATTTACTAACTTTTTATGTTCTCTCTCTCCGATCGATCCTTCTTGACTGAAGATAGTGCTCACCATGTTTCATCCAGTTATGTGTTGCACGTCTCCATCGGTTCCTGTCCGTAGCCATTCGAACTATAGTCTTAAACTTGGATGTCTTGCTCTTCTTTAGCTGGTCTGACCATGGCAATGGGGATCTGCCACGTGAGCGCTTTCCCTCTACATTTGCGCAGATGATCAGTTTCTCCAGATTTTCGCCTTGGCGTTTGATCGTATGCCCGAAATAGCTCAATATGCGGTGAAAACACATCGTGGACAAACGGTCTGTAAACTTGAGTCTCGAGAGAATAGACACAATTGTGCGGAACGCTGTCCATGGGATTTGGAGCATGGGCCTCCAGCACCACATCTCGAATGCATCTATTCTAACTTTATATGTTACTCCAATGTTTAAAGTGTTAACCTTTCAATGTTTGTTTTTATTCTACGAAGAGAAAGGAATTATGAATTCTACTAAAACGTATCATCACCATCATCATCATCTTAATTTCGCCCACGCTCAACATCACGCAATTCCGCACAGCATAAGCGTCCTCCATCGTCTCCTCCTCCAAGAAAATAATCTCGATCGAAAAAAAGAACTTCAATCTTTGATTAATACTTCCTTATTAGTTTATTTATTTATTTAATTCTTTATTGCACTATTACAAGTAATATACAAAAGGAGAACTTAATGCTAAAGCATTTTCTACCAGTTATCCAGTGACGGTAAAAGAAAGTTACAAAACGTGCATAAGAAAAAAAAAACTAACAGTAAAACAAAATAAATATCGTAATACATATAAATATCGTAATAGTTCTGTTTCTTGTAACTTTTTGTCCAGTATCCGTGAAATTTATCTGAACTTAGATCATCTTGTATCGAAACTCATGCTGAAGGCCAGTTCTTCTTACTCTTCTCATACAGGAAGAAGATAGAAGACCATTCTGCTTCCCTTAATTTTTTCCATCTTATCATGTTGGCAACGCATCAGAAATATTTCTGGTGCTGTAGATATCTATTGGTGATAGTGAACGGCGGGCTTTCTGCTTGTTTACCACTCACGTAAATTGTTTTAGTAAAATTATAATACGCTGTATTGTATGTCACTGCTTAAATCCTAAAAGTTACTACCTATTATCCGCAGGATCGGCTTGAACAAAACAGTCAATAAAAACCCTATATTTTAGCACTATCGCAAACAAAAAGGGAACTGCAAATAGTCCAGCGTGTATTTTACGAGAACTTTTCATTTTAAGTCTAACATTTCTACCCAACAACATGGACATAGACATCCGAAGAACATTTTATGTTCGACTGAAATTTTCTCTTGCCAACTTAAAACGCCATATAAACTGCATTTGAATCAAACCATATTAAACCTTAATTCGATTCCATAAAGATTTAGCTTCGATTGGGATAATAGTTCAACTCATGACACGTTGAAAATGAAATGAGTTCCAAGATAACACGCAAGATTCGATGCGAGGTTTCAGTCGATCCGAATTGGGTCTACTATCGTCTGTATTCATGATCGATTAAGACTAATCCGATTGTAACTCGACTCGATCGGCTTGAAATAAAAGTTATTGAATGATCACTGATTAGATGATTATCGAATGGACGCGATCTCGGACTCAGTTGTAAGTTGTACGAACATTTTATATGGTAATTGAAATGTAATATACGCATTTCGACTTCGGTTCGTTATCGCTTGGTTTACGGCGATCGTATCGAGAACACGATTTTCTGACAGACACGGTGTTGTTGTGTATTCGAATTCGAGTTGAGCATCGAATAATTATGATAAGGTCGGTATCGATTACCGTGAAGTTAATGAGCGATCGTAAAGGGAGACTCGTAATCTCCAGGATATGTAAACTTTGAGCAATTAAAATCAAAACTTGCCTTCCCTGCTTTAAGAGGTTGCGTAATTTTAAGCCGGGTAGGAAATTAAGTTCAATTTATCTTTATTTTTTAATTAATCAACGCTCAACGCTGGTATGTAATTAAGATTCCATTTCTCTACGCTCTATTTACCCCGAAATACAAAATATTTTATATGATATTCCTTTATTTACTTAATACATTTAGACCAAAACCATGACTAAATAGCTTTTTGGTTAAGGTTATACATAGTTTTTAACAGACTTCAAAAAAGGAGGAGGTTCTCAATTCGATAGTTTTTTATTTATTTTTGTTACCTCAGAAGTCCGTCATTTATGAACCGATTTGGAAAATTCTTTGCGGTGGATTCAGTATAGCTACGAAATGGTTCTATATTTGGTTTTGTTTCACTTGTTCAGACATTACTGTCCTTAAAATTGACATGATCTGATGACTCATATCTCAAGTACGTACAAAATATGACCTCAAAAGTTGGTAACTGCCCAGAAACATACCTAGGAGCTGACCAAACCACAAACACTGTCCGATTTGTACAAAAAACCAGAACAGTGAAAAAAAAGGACAATAGCAGCCGGCAGATGCTCCCCAAAAGTCCGAACAATTAATTTTATATAAAAGTAACGTCTCTATTAAAGGAAACCATTTCTCTGAAGATTTGACGTGTTATAAATTTTTGGATAGTTTTTGTGGGACGGCCGTCGCCGGTAGACATATGCCGCTGTAGAGTATAGAGACAGAGAATAAGTAGGTGTGGTTTTACGACATACGTAGGAATGCTTTAAAAATATACCTGAATACATCGATGAATATCGTCCATTACTAATAATTAATTTTTGTAGCCAGCGAAATAAGTGGACATTATGAGACTCAACAGCTAATTGTCTCAGTGTTCGGTTTTCACTACATAGTATAAAACAAAGTCGCTTTCTCTGTCCCTATATCCCTATGTATGCTTAAATCTTTAAAACTATGCAACGGATTTTGATGCGGTTTTTTTTTAATAGATAGAGTGATTGAAGAGGAAGCTTTATATGTATAATAACCGTGCGAAGCCGGGGCGGGTCACTAGTTAACAATAAAGTGTTTATATAAAGTCAAGTTATTTTATGACGAATTCTAACAACTTGGAAACTCCAGTATCATTTTTAACTTGAAATTATTAAACAATGTGCTACGTTTAATATCCTGAGGATGAAATACAAGATATATTTTAAACATTATTTGGTAATGATGTGATGTATTTATTTTAAAATAATCAGTTTGCCCATAAAAATTAAATAAAAGAATAAATAACATGAAAATCGCTAGTGCGTTTTCATGTTATTTATTCTTCTATTTTATTTTTTATTGGTGATTTTCATTTTATTTATTCTATTCAATATAAAATGGTTTTTGTTGTTTTTATAGTAATGTGTAGTCTCCATATAATACGTAAACGTGTTAAAAATGTATGCTAAAAAATATACATATCAAAATATTAAAAGTCCTCTAAAAATAATAGAGACAATAAGAAAAATATTAATGGACACATTCTTGGTATTAGTTTATCTATCAGTTTAAGTTAAATGCAAATTATACTTTATCCTAATCAATGGACTTGATTGTAATAAAAATGGAGATCATAATGTTTATGTCACCATACTAAATAAAAACAAAATGCCTTTTGTAAATTTGTGTTGTGTAAGCGCTACCAAAGAGTGCATCAAAACGCGAGATGGAACACTGCATCCCACGACCAATGAGGCTGGTGATGCCCATGTATTATTCAGTTGCGGTCCGTCCCTGTACCATGGTGGACGTGTGTAAAGAATCCAGTTCTGTGAAGGCTCGACATGTTTCCGAGAAAAATAAATAATTAGATAAAAAACTTTTTCGTTTAGTGAAAGTTTAAAGTTTTTATTGTTGCAGTGTATGTGTTGGTGAAGATTTTTCATTTGGAAAGTTTTGTGAAGTTGGATTAGTGTTGCAGTTTTGAAAAGTTTAACTTTTGTGGGATTTTTTGTGATTTTCAAAGTTTCGTCAGGTAAGCTTTCAAATATTTAATTGGAAAGAAAGTTTTGGCGTCGTAATAATTCGGTTTAGTTTTTTTTTATGAAATAAGATTTTTTCTCTTGGAAGTTTAATATTTTTTTCATTTGTTTTAGTTCAAAACATCCATGTTTTTTTATTTGGTTAATTATAATTATGAAATATAAATGAAACCATACTATTTATATTTCAAGCTCTATAACGAACTTTTACAAAATACAAACATCAAAATGTGTAGCGCAGAGAGTATAAGGACCTGTACATAAATTATTTTTTACTCCTTTTCAATTAGTTTGTTTGTAGTATTTCTAAAAAAGGGAATACAATAATTACAATATAGGAGTTATTGCTTAAAATGTTCGTATTTTCAGTTTTTGTTTTGCCTTTCTTCTTCCGACGGAACTTTACAATCTGGTCAACAAACTTCGACGAGTTTCCAATAGTTTATTAATTTAATTACTAAGCTTGAACTAAAAACTTATCGAACAAACATACACAAAATTCTAGATAATAATATATAGTACCTATATAATATTTATTTTGATTTTTTTAACCTATGCGATCTCACTGCTGGGCAAAGGTCTCCCCAATCACTAGATAGTATAAAACAAAGTCGCTTTCTCTGTCCCTATATCCCTATGTATGCTTAAATCTTTAAAACTACGCAACGGATTTTGATGCGGTTTTTTTAATAGATAGAGTGATTGAAGAGGAAGGTTTATATGTATAATAACCGAGCGAAGCCGGGGCGGGTCGCTAGTATAGTATATATTTATACATTTTCTATTATACTTTATAATTTTTATTATTATATTTTTTCCGATAACTATTTTGTAAAAAATTTCTAAAAAAATGACGATGTTAATTTCACTACAATTTGAAGTCAAAACCTAGGTCAAGAAAACCAACAAAATACCTAAGTATTTAAGAAACATTTAATTAATGAATCCACAACATTTTTCATAGTAGATATATCACATAAATGTCAACATATATTTTTTTATAAACGCAAAACGAAAATGTCATTTACCATAACATACCCCAGCCTCGACAGATGGTCAAATGTCCCAAACCTACCCCACATTTGTATACCCATTGTGTTCATATGTTTTATTTTCATACTATACAAAATCAACAAATAAGTTCATCGATCCCCTATAGTTTTTGAACGAACGTTGTTGCTACAGAAATAAGGCTTAAAATTGCTTGATTTTGTTTTATAAAGGATACCGAATGTAGACGTGGCCATAATATCCATAATAGAGCGATTTGTGATATTTTTTGTGTAATTTCACGCAAAAGTTGGATATTTTTTGTGTACAATTTTTTCAATTGCATTAATTTGGCCTTAATGCACATTCAAACTATTAAGGGTGCATTAATTGAATTAATTTTAATGATAAAAAATATTTCGGGTCAGAACTTGAGCGTTTATTGTACCGAAAATAATAAAACTGTACTTAATTGTTTGTTTCGTTATTTGATTTATTCTTTTGTGTTTTTGGGGCTCTACGAAGTTATATAATTGAATTAATAATGATAAAGTTTCAAGTTCATTTCATAACACTTTATTTACAGAATATATCTTTATTTTTAGTACTTTATTGAGTACCGAAGAATATGAATACAAAAATCCGAACTCCAACTTAAAAAATATGATTATTATATATACTTAAAGTGCATTCCAGTCCAAGTTCATTCATTTAAAAGGTTTAGAGAATCTTAGTGAAATGTAAGGTATATTGGTGACCACGCAAAATTAAATTTGCATAGTTTATGATAATAAAACGGAACCTAATCGCGCTGAAATACTTTGCAAAATTTGTATGTTCTATAGTCGGTACTTAGAAGATAATAAGAATAGCCAGAGCTCTGAACAAACCAACATAAGATATACACCTTATACTAAACCAATAAGTAATATTCCCACACACACAATAGCACAGAATGCTATCAAAAATAGCGTCATTTCACTGCGCCATAAAATACATGGACAGTTAGCATCACATGGCGCTCAACATTATTGTTTTAGGTCCCATGGCGCCACGCATATGCCACTAAATCTCTCTATCCGACTACAAAAAACACTAAAAATGAGGGAATAGTAAAAATGTACCCTTCAAAATCGTAAAGTTTGTTTACCACTTGTCAGGATGACTGTAAGAAAGCGACTGCTACCGAAAGGAACATGCCTTATTACCCCTTCGAAGGGTCTGGGTAAGGACTTTGAGATTAGGTGTTTTTTTAGGATCATTTGTTAACGTTATATCAGGTTTGAGGAGGCGCTTGTATAAAACGAGATAACTTTTGTTATAACATGCAAATAGACGACGTTACGCATTTGGCTTTTCCATTATACATTTTAGTACAATTGATATTAAAAAAATTATTGATCAAATAGATTAGTATGATATAATGTACGTGTGTCACGCAAAAGTCTGTAAGCTAAAATCAGAAGTGTGTATTGAAATCTCTTCGGAAGTAGAGTTCTTTTGCTTAGACGTGTTTGTGAAAGCCCATAAAAGATTTATAAAGTCAGTACTAGAAATAGAAGCGTATAGAAAAGATTTGATAAGAGAAAGAGAGTGCGTTTTGTTATTTACACTAAAGCAACAAAGGAAGTCGGTGAGATTACTTCAACTTTCCAATCAATTACGTGGACATATTGTCAAACTGGGCATTTATGACAACAGTAAAAGGAACGCCTCTCTGTGCACAATGAATTCAAAATTAAAATGCCACTGGTGATCTCTGAACACAAGTCAAAAGCATCATAAAATACTAACAATGAGAATAAAAACTGTTAATTTATCTTCAAAACGTATCAGTTGCTGCATCCAACGCTTTGAATAAAATCATTGTCCATACGAAACGAGAAATGATTGCTGTATTACATAAAGTACTCAAAACATAGTCGTAAAATAGGGACTTTATAGGAACTTTCAATTTTTTAAGCACAATTATTGTGAGAGAGAAGTTACTGTCGATTTTTGAAATAATAGCTGTAAATACAGTCTTATTCCATTAACCCTGAGTCGTAAAACTTTCGTTTTACGATTCCGCATCTACTTTCAAAATGTTTTTATATATACTTCTTTTTATCCAAAAATAAACCGGTACTAAACACCAAGTGATTCATTTTTGTTGAAATCATCGACGCGTTGATACTAAGTTATCTTTCATTAATCATTGTAATAAGAAACTCAATTTACGTCGTGTCGGGAGAAACTTTACCTGAGTTATAAAAAGTTTAGGAAAAAAAGGTGACAATACTCACAGGAGGGTGAAATAGTAGAACATCTCAATTTATGAAGTCGACTTTACAACCTCTAGAGCACTAAAGGAATCAATTTGTTCCTGGAAATACTTCAGAGCAATGCGACAAAAGATCGTAACTCGATTATTATCAAACGTTCTATATTTATGTCTTCATCTCAGCTTTTGTGTTTGCCGCCTTTAAATATATTTCGTAAATTCAGTAGAATTTTTAGATTGTATCTGGTACGGCTCATTGGTGACCATTCTCCGTGTCACATTCCTGCATTCGTATTAGAACTATAATTCACATTATCTTCAATCTAGACAGGTTTGGACGCACAAGACTTGACAACTCATTCTTTACTCAATTTTCAAGTTCATAAAGTGTGAACAGTTAAGGATAAATTATACGGAGACACAACATTTTCATCGGTTCAGATACATCGATGACTTCTTAGTAAATTGATGCCTATCTGCTTTTTTCGCTTTGTGCCGGTACCGCTAACGAAGGTCGGGGTACCTGTTATTTTTTTTCTGTCGTATCCTTCGGATAGTCATTGAACACCCACATGTCGTCATGCGTGAAAGAGACAGCGGATTATCAATGGCCACCGATCGCTGTCAACAGGAGTTTTGTTACTGGCAATAAATTTTCCATTGTCACCAAACAATTTATCTGCTACATCCACATCATAAAGGCTCCTTCATATTACCGCATCAACAAATTCAACCTATTCAGGTCAATTGTGTGATAGTTCAATACGTCTATCATCATTGACACAGCGTTGACAGAGATCAGACCGTTTATTTATTTTGAAACAAGTTGTTCATCATAAAAATAAACTTTTATCTAGTCACGATTATCTACTAACATCATTTTAACGGAGCATAGACATTTTTAAGGAAAATTTTAAAGGTAAATGATTAAATGCTATCTCTTTAATCCGGCTCCCGACCGTTGTTAATATAACCCCGACACATATGTCGCTCGAGTTAACGCTCTTTTGTAAACCGTATCAAAATTAAGATAATGGATAATGTCCGACGAAATTTCTACTTTATTATTAGCCTCGTACCTCTACAGCTGTCGTGTTTTGTTATTTTTTGTGGAAGAGTGGGCAGTGACCGACCGTTATAGATTGGTGCGGTGCCATAACAGGTAATGAGCTTAGAAATTGGTAATGACTATATAAGCCCGATGTACGCGCCTCGCTAGTGTAATTTTGAATTATGGCTTTATATCCGTCGTCTATTTTATGATTCGGTACGAGATTACATAAATAGTTAACTGTTTTTAAATATTCTTCTATATTTTTGGTAATATTTCACATAGTGTCGGTAGCTCATAAAACGTTTACCTTCTTTTGCTTTGGTAGGTATCCGCATATTCTTTGCTACTGTAAAAATAATTCGCAGCATAACACGCAGTTGGCACATGTCATGGCTTTTCCGTTTTGATGCCAAGTTTGTTGGTTTCATATATATTTTTCCCCTTAAATCGTTTGCCAGTGTTGCCTCACACAGGATTTCATTTGTTTAATTGAGCAACCAAATATTTGCCCCGATTCTGTCGATGTCGTTAGTTGTTCTCGTTCTGTCAATACGTCCACTAATAAAGGACAACATGACGCTTTGTCACTGGAAGAGTAACAAGCAATTCTGTCCGCTATTTCCTTTTGGTTAGGGGTTAGAATCGCTTCTGTTTGTATAAATTGTTGTTGGTAGAATTGGGCTTTGCAATTGGCGGGCCGTAATCAATAGAACGAGAGCTCAATAATGTTGCTAATTTCTCTCGTCACGCAATGTATTATACCGGCAATTAGTGAGTGTACCTAACGTCACTTCTCGTTAATTTTATGTATAGTGTATTCATTCTATACAATCGCATGGTTAATTGCTTTGTCAGCGCCATCTAATTAGATGCCTGAAGTTTCAGTCATTTCAATTAATTTAATTGTTCAAACACAAACTTTGATGGGATTCTCCGCAGCAAATAAATTTAATCCCTTTTGATGTTTCACCAGTTGTAAAGTTTTTATTGTTCAGTTTTATGACTGACATGGTTCAAGGCTTATAGCAAATTTTATGTGATCGAAGTCTTCCGAGTGTTGACCATTGTTTATACGCTATAAGACGTTTGCCAAAGGAATTTTTTTACGTATTATTTTACACTCATTTTAGTATCAGTAAGAATTCTAGTCTCACAAATACTCGTGTAGAAAATTCAGAATATAAAACTCCTTATTTTATGGGCTTCCAAAACTGTATCGGAAATAGAACCAGCTTCTACAATTAATTAATAGACTTTTGAATTAATTGGTATTCAGTTTTGGTCCAGTTTCGTCACAATTAGCTCGTTTTAGAGACGATAGGTCTTCCAAAGTCACCGAAAGCACGTGATTCCATTCGAACCGACGATAAATCGTCCGTAAATGGACGAGCAGTTTCACAATAAATATCCGATCTAACACCGTCTTCCTGCCCACGCTCATAATTCACAGAGAATTATTGGTATAAATTAAATAAACATCTCAAGTGAGACATTTACAACGAATATCCAAGTCACTGCAAAATTATTTATAGATATTGTTAACTCCTAGAACGGTGCCGAAGTTAATTAGACGTTTCGCAAAAGGAACATTAGTCGAAGAAATACTTAAGGTAAATCGAATAATCGAATCAAGTCATTACCTTTTAATGGCTCCAATAAACACATTACGATTCGTCGTAAATATTGCAGTAATTTCTAAAGCAAAGATATACTTAGTGTTCGATTATTGCGGCTGTAAAATTCTCGATAGAGTCTGAGTGGGTGTTAAATCTTTCTCTGATTCTCTTACGCCTAAACGAGCATGGTTGTGATAAAAAGCGAGATTTTACGATACGGGAATATTTAAAACATTGTTCATCTTGGGTGGCCGGACTAATATAACAGGCTCAACGTAATTCCTTGGTCTAATAAACACTTGATGTGTGTTTTGAACTGTGTTTGTTTTCTATTCATAGGCAGAAAAATCTCTTTTGAACATGTTTGCTTGTAACTTTGTGATTTGAAGCACCTTCAACGTCTTCAACTGTTATAAAAATATTGGACTCGTCAAGTGTCTTATTCGACAGGAGTCGACATTACTTGATTTGATTCATTTTTTCCATCGTGTAGACGTAATATTTCATATTCGAGGCATCTGTCAGGTCCAACAAGATCAAGTTTGTTCCCGTCACTGGTATTAATTTCCCTTTGCTCTCACTTATTGACTGCGATTGGATTATTTCCGTCGCAACTTTTCGTCCCAAGAGGTTTTAAATGAGATTCGTTCAGAACATTTTATTTTAATCGAGTTGTTTGTTTGGAATTTGTTTTGAATGTTCTAGAACAGTACCATTAGGTGTCATTTCGGTTTATGAAAATTGAAATTTTATTTGCCTGGAGTTGTGTATTTTACTTTTATATATATATATTACTATCTATCAATACTTACTTTTTAAAGGTTATTTTACACAATATAGATTTACAAGTTTAAGAAAAAAAAAACTGCAATCTTCATTATTATTTTTTACCTTCTTTGTATACTTAGCAATATTAACGAGAAGGAAAACAGAAGACTTGACGTTAGCCAAATGTATATGTACTAATCCTAAATCACTTTGTCCACCTACATTTATTTCTGGATATTGAATCGTGTGTCCGGAATTGTAAGAGTATTTTCGAAAGTTCATAATTTATTCACTCTTTCCTTATCAATAGCAGAGGTGTTTTGATGTATTCAACATAGATAAATTATCGACATTAGTCATTTGCTCTTTCAACACGGTATTTGTTTTCGAATAAATCATTTGTCAGTCAGTAAGTATCGAATCTGGTGTGGAACTTATCCGTTATGATAAGACTGAATATGACAATAGGATACCGGTAAACAATTGAATAGATTCTACCTCCGTCCGTTAAGCATTATGTTTTCTTATAAAACTGACACTTTCCATCAAGAAATTACTTAATCTCCAAACAAAATGACAAAATAGAGAAAAGTCGCTAAATTAGCCTAAAATTGCTGAAGAAGGTAAACAATCATTTTATAACAAACATACCGACTTCAGTTCTGATGTATCATCGAAGTCGAAGGTCGAATATCGATGAAATTATATGAGATCACATTGTAGCTATATTGAACCCAACACAAAAACAATTTTCCAAATCGGTTTATAAATGACGGAGTTCTGAGGTAACAAACATAATAAAATACAATCGAATTAACCTCCTCTTTTGAAGTGGGCTAAAATCTGGACAGAACCTGTCATTACAAGAAAGTGGTTAACAAGACAATTAAACTCAAAATAAAAGTTTTCACAAACTCAACGACTTAGTTGGAAAGATACTTGAGTATGTTAAAGCCTTCAGCATTTATGTGTCGCTTAAGAAACCCAAGTTACTGAGCAAATGCATTGAGCAATGCGTTCATCTTGTACTTGTAATGAACAAACAACAGTAACTTATAGGTAGGTATCTAAAATATAGAGGCGTCAACACAGCAGCAGTATATTTTTTAATCGTGGTAGGTCTCTTGTATGTGGGAGGCCGTCTGGGTAGGTACTACCGCTTCTTCAGTTATTCTGCTGCCAAGCAGTAGTGCGCAAGCATTTATAAGTATCAGGTACCTACATGTTAGATCGATTATTAATGAAAATAATAAATAAAGTTCAAGCTATTAAGCTCAAATGCTCCAATCCACTACCAGTTGGCAGCGTACTCAAGATAGTAGTAATAGTTAGTATATATTATATATATATATATATCCAAGATAGCCTGCCAAGTGGTAGTGGGTTGGAGCATTTGAGCTATATATAGTCCTTTAATGGTCTATGGGTTGTCCAATTGCTTCTCCTTTTAGTTAGTTTAGGCATTTACCCGTTTAAAAAAGCTTTTAAGTCAAATTATTGTAACAAATATATATAATGCCTAAAATAATCAACATCTCATAAAGCTAATGTTGTTAACGATTTCACCGCGTTGATTCTGATCTGCGTCAAACCAGATTATCCCAAACTTTTTATTTTCTCGCAAAAAGCGACAGGAGCGAAGCCAGGCAGTGTCATACATCTTGATGCCGCTGTTTTTACTTGTTGTTATTCCACAAAAACTGTTGTTCACCCGATCCCGGTTTTTGTTCCCCTGACAAGTTACTCTCCACTTAAATACGTCTGGAATAATTACATAATTACTTGTCTTGTTTTCTTGCTTTCGGATATTTATGGCAACAACTTTGCCGAATTCAAAGAGACAATTAAAAGTACGTAATTGACGTACTTTGTTGTGAAGTTTGTCTAAATTGTTAATTAAAACATAAATCAGAGGTCTGGAGGAAAACTTACAGAAAAAGTTTGCGTAATTGGCTCTTATCCAAATTAGACGTTGAATCTTTGGGAATAACTTTCCTAATATTTTTTTAGTGATGGGATTAGTGGTGGTTGGACAGATGGGAATATTCAGTTACATTAAATTATATTTTTAACCAACTTCAAAAAAGGAAGAGGTTCTCTGTTCGATTGTATTTTTTTATTTATTTTTTTTGTTTTTTACCTCAGAACTCCGTCATTTATGAACCGATTTGAAAAATTATTTTTGCGTCGGGTTCAGTATAGCTACGAAATGGTCCCATATAAATTTCATCGATATGTGACCTTGGACTTCGAAGATACATTGAAGTCGGTTTTTGTTTTTTTCTAAAATTTAATTATTGTAAATTTTGTTTAATTTGTGTAAGTACCTACCTAATTATTTGAGATCTAGGAACGGTGAAGAAAAGTTTTTTTTGTATTTTTTTATTCTTCCGCTTATGAAATTCATAATCTTATGTAAAAAAGACACAAATTCAAACAACGTTTCTTCATTCCGCACATTATGATGATAAGTAAAAAGTTAAAAATCTGTTGTTTGAGATCCCGGCAGGCTTTGACGCGTCTTTAAATATTTTTAGTTGTACTTAATAATTGCTAATATATTTATAAACCTGCCCATCGCACATAGAAATAGGATTAGTAATTAATTTCAATACGAATAATCCTATTTATCTCCTTTAAATATTTTTTGGTTTTCTACATAATGCTAGTAAAGGCTTGGCCAGTCGACGGACTTTTTACCCGCGTAAAAATAAAACATATTTTTTAATTACCAAACTACTGCATATTTTTAATTATTATGTGAAATTTTCGCTTATTATTTTTGAAGTTTATAAGTTTTATAACTCATAAGTAAACACATCCATTTTAACGGTAACCCCTTACTATAAAATAACATAATTACATGAAAGAAAAATAAATCTTAACTAGGGTAATACAATTGGCAGTCTTATCGCAAAATGCAATCTCTTACATGCAACTAAAAATAACAAAATATTAACAAACAACTATTTCAAAAATTATAATTTTAAAATACTTTTAAGTGCTTTTTAAATTAAATTACTTCATTACCGGATAAGCCAGCCATACTCATCTCATCCCTACTGTTCATAATCTTAACGGAACATGTCAAGGGACGAAACAGCGAAATGAACTGTCAACTGCGACGTCCAAATCCAATTTATTGTTCGGCTTACAAACGCGGAGGATTCAAATTAACCTTGCCTGTCTTTCCTTTTTGCGAGATTTCTGTTGGGGTTGTCATTGTTGAGTTTTATAAGCGTTCTGTAATATACACAAAGAATAATAGGACATTAAATTTTGTCATTTTTTAAAAGACGACGAAGCCACGTTGTCTTTTAGTCCGTCCAAAGAAGGTGCGCATCTTGTCGTACCCATTTGATGCCAAAAGCGGTGCCTTCAATTTTACCGTCTCGAATCTTCGAACTAGAATAATAGGAAAAATTTATGATAAAATAAAATAAAAAATTAACACTAATAAAAAAGCTGCAATCAACTTCTTTTTTGTTTATTTACTATTTTTCTACGGTGATTTAATAGCATAAACTCAATATCATCCATATTTCTTAGTAAGGGTAGCAACCCTGCTTCGGCATCGTGTACATTGCCGCGACTTTTGTACTCTAAACACAAGCTATTAAGACTTATTTTCACTTGTACATTGTAATTATTAATAACCAAGATGACTTTTGTAATTAAACTGAGGCTTTCTAATTTTCTGTCGAGACTTTTTTGCTGTTGATATTGAGCTGGCGCTGGATTCTATCTAAGCACAGTTTTTATAAGTATACTTGAACGTAAACCATTTTGGATTAGAATTGCTTTATGAATTAGACATTTATACATTCTAATTAGAATAGTAAGAGAACTAGTTCTTAGTAGATCTTTACTAGTTCTCGAGAGTGAGCCATCAGCTAAATGGCTAAAACGCAAAAGTCTACGTCAGTGCTTTTCTTAATTTTTTTATTTTGTTTTAGATTGTAATTTTGATTTTAATTTTGGATTTTAATTTTGAATGTTATCTTTGAATTTTAATTTTGATATAATATAAAATAAAACAGTGTAATTTGACTAACATAGTATGTAAGCTCTAGATCTCGGTCTGAAAATAACATTTTATTATTATGTCGCTCTTTTTCACGGGTTATACGTCCTTTGGAAGACTTGCGCGGGGACATGAGTCCAAAACGTAGAGGTCTCTTAGAGCATTTAATTTAAATATGTAATGGGCTACACTTATCGGGGACTGTCTCTAAGTGCATCATTAGAAGATACAATCAAAGACAGCTCCCGATAAGTGCGAGGACTATTATTCAAGATATGAAATATGATTATTATTATTATTTTCTTATGACGTTTATGATCTAACCAAAAATTTTGAGATTTTATTATGACGTAGCGATTCTTATAATATTTATTTATAATGTGTTAAAACGAAAACTTAGAACGAAGCTATACATGAAATTAAAGCAAAAAACGATCAGTTTTTTGCTTTGGATTAAATCATTACCAATTGTAAATTTTAGTTCTTTACTGCCTGAATTTTTAGGAATAAAATATTCTAATGGATCGTTAAAATTACCAATTTCTTTTGTCTTTATAATAGCTTTAACATCATTGCAAAGCCTAACAAAAGCTCGGAGCCCCTTATCTGCCGTCCTACTTTTCTCAATCAAAAACTCACCAGGTCGATCGATCTGTCTCCTCCATCAATCGCTTCGCAAATGTTTGAGCCAATCCGTTTTTTCTTTCCTCTTCACCCCATTATCTGGAACAATTACTGTGTCATTTGTCAACGCAATTCCTTCTACTTCGAGTTTGATTTCTTTAGTAGGGCTTACGATTGATTGATTAGGTGTTTTTGTTCCCTCCTCTTGAAGTATCTTAGGATTGGCGAGGGTGTTGAGATTAAGACGTGTTAAATTTAAGTGATCAACACGTTAAGTAAGTCTTTAGAGCGAGCGTCCTTACTTTTTGTTCGGATCTCTGTGTCAAGTCATTTGTCTTTAAGTTTTTTGAAATACCTACCTACATATTTGTTTCAACTTCTCTTATATCTAATTTTCGTGCCTAAGTTTCTTTATTTGTAGTAAACAATATTTAGTTAACTACAGATGAGCATTGATTTCAAAATAAAAATATACGCTGTAATAAAATTAACCGTCTGCATATATTCTATTAAATATTCATTTACTTTCAGAAATTCCATAAAATTCGAACAATGTCGATACGATTTATGAAATGAATACAAAGCACATTTTGCTTGTGATGAGTCTGGTAATGACTGCAAAGAGATAAAGCTCATCGCATAACGATTTCCTTTGTTCAAAAATATACACTGCCACAAATAAATCTGCTCCAAAAGTACTATATATTACAGCAGCTGCAAAAAATCTCAGCGGAGCTCAGATCGCGCTTAGTTTCAATAAGACGCGGGCAGGACGGTGCATTCGGAAACCAAGTTGGAAACCATTAATTTTATTCAACTTTGAAGCAGGTGCACCTTTATTTAAAACTCCTTGGAGGTCCCGAATTTCCCCGCGAAAAACTCAAAGATTTACGGCCATGGAGTCGCGATCTTTGGGTGGAAAAAGCAGCGCTTTTAACGCTTTCGAATTTGGAATGTCGTTTTTAGCAGGTTCAGTTGCCAATTTAAATGTTGGATATGTTTTACTTCGATCTCTGTATAGAAGTTTCGCTTTTGACGCCGGCTTTTACTGCTGATGGGTCATTGTTTCAGACGAATTCATTTACTGTAGGGCCTTTTATAGAAATTTTGCATTGTTGGAATATTCAATCGATGATTGCCTTTGATGTATCTTTATTGTTTGTATGAAGAAAGAAAGAAAGAAATACATTTATTCAAGACAGATACACGCAACATTACATTAACTTATAATACTATACTACACATAAATAATATTATACTATACATATAACAGAAAAAAAAAATAACACATGTAATAACATATATAATAAATAATAATATAATTATAGTATAATGGAACGTTGCGCGATGTCAGGAAAAGGTTCCGACTCAGCATAAAAACTAAGGTAATAAATACCTTAGTACTGATTTTCAGCCGGAACCTATGACCGTGACATCACGAACAGTAAGATAAGTGACGAATACAACATAAATATATAAACAAATATATAACAAGAGTAAACAAAATATACATAAAGCAAAAAAAAGTATCGATATCATTTGAGATTTATTCCAAAAAAATATCTCTTACTTCATATATTCTTATAACAGACTTAACGTTGGGAAGTATTTTATCGAAAGAATTGATGATCTCATAGTATGATATTGCTATAGTTATCTAGAATGCATCTTATAAGAGGTAAATTGATATGATCAATGCATAAGCCCACTGGCCCACTACACGCTTTGGTCACAACTGTAAGTGTTTGTCCTGAAGAGCGTGCTCCATAACCTACCAAGTGCTAAACAACCATGTAGTCTCTAAAATGAAGCTCATCCTAAGACCCCTATTTCGTTCAAACCCAATTTGGAAAACTTAAGAAAAACCCCAAAAGCGTTCATCCACAATTTACGATCCACTCGGTTTGTTTTTGCGGTAATACGGTTCCGCGATGCGAGCCCCGAGAATCTGTAGGCGTGTTTCGGCTTGGTTTCGACGTAAAAAGTTTGCGCCGTTTTGGTTAAGCCATAGGCTTTTATGGATACAGTTGTGTACTTTTTTCTGTTATGGCGTGGATCGTGTATTTTTCATAAGTGTTTTTTTGTGATTGGAGAGATCTTTTGCAGAACGTCGTTTCGCTGAAAGAATCTCAGAATGTTTCGCATCAACTGCATACTGAAGTGTATTGATTTAATAGAGTACTGTCGTTGTCATTAAAATCAATTATTTCATACATGGATACTGACGTCGTATGTTAATAAGCTTTTTCCTAAATATCTATCAATATATTATACCTATAAGCTTTAGTATTGCTGTAGAAGTTAATATAATTAATCGCCAATTTTTATATCTTACACCATATCAGTTCGATTCTATATTGAAGCTTTTTATGTTGGCGTAAATTATTACCTCGTTATGGTGAAAACTTTTGATTAAATAATTATATGTATGTTTCATGTAAATTAAAGTAATAAATACGTCCAACAATCACATACATAGATCCTAGCCTCTAACTAGGATTCCCTGTATCTAGGGAACCAGGAACAACCATGGTCCAACAACACCCAAACACAAAACAAATACTTGCGTTTTTTTTTATTTATCCCGTCGCGGGAATTGATCCCGCAACCTCAGTGGTTTATGAGATTTGAGCCAACCTGCCCAACCACTACAACATATAGGTATAAAGTAATCACTAAAAACACATACAGAGATCCTTAATCTGGATCTTCATTGACTTGGAATTCCTGTACCTAGAATATCAGGAGCTGCGGGGGTTGTGGACTTCATAACTTTCAATCCGATTATCGTACCCAATTCGAAGTAAAACATCTTAAACAAACAACTACTACAACACGTCATCATCCCTCTCTTTTCATCTCTTACAGCTCTCTAATCTCCTTTTTCTTTCCTCCAAAACATCGACAACTACTGTCAAAATGTTCACTTTTTTCTCGAAACTGAATCACGAATTCGATCAAACTGTACGTGCGTTCAAAATCCGTTGAGAGTTAACAGGCGATGTGGTTTGATGTCGTAATCTACCACTCCGTATTCGAAGCGGAAAAAGTCACCTTTTTGTCACTTTTATGTTAGTTTCTCGGTAAAAAGTTGTATTTATTTGACGCTTTTTTCGATTGGACAGGCGCGTGCATTTACTTTTTGTTATGGGTCATGAGTTCATGACGATTAATTTTTATACGACTTCGAATTACATGACGGTCAATGCCTTTATTCCTGCTCTACACATTCAAGGTATGGCGAACATGGTGTGGTTATGCAACCTATACATTGCGAGTTTCATAAATGTAATGCTTTATTTCATCTAGATTAGGATAAAGTTCTCGTCGCTATACTCACGGGATTTTAAAACTATTAAAAAAGTCTAATTATTTGTTACAAAACTCTTGCAATGAGTCCGCAATCACGTCAACCGCACAGTCATCTTGTTTAAGAAAATATAAGAAAGAAAACCAGAGAAATAAAGACTCAATTTTTCTGTATATTGGGTCGGCTTATTTTTGAATTACTAGATCTAGCTTCTAATAAAAGACATTGGCGTGTTGAAAAAGCAAAATATGGTGGAATCTGAACGTTTCGTCAAAATATCTCCTAACCTAAAGCTGACTTTTTTGTACCCTATAATATTATCATTATCATCATCAACATAAGCCTATATACGAGACACACATACATATACTGAACATAGGCCTCTCCTAATGCACGCCACTGAGCCCGATCCTCGGCTCTTCGCATGTAGTTACTGCCAGCCACTTTACGCAGGTCGTCACTCCATCTAGCCGGAGGGCGTCCTACACTACGTTTGCCTAAACGTGGTCTCCACTCTAAAACTTTTTTACTCCATCGGTTATCGGTTCTTCGACAATATAAATAAACAATATTATATAAGTTATTTATGTATATCTTAAAGATGTACATTTATTCCTTATACAATATACCTAACTACATAAAATACCAACTTCAAACACATATTCCCCTATTTCCACACATGTCACAATCTAATAGACATACGAAATGCTTTCTGATCCTGCTAAAATTATTCAACACTTTGCCGTCATACTTGCGTTTGTCACAAAGCCGTTTGTCACATGTTTTGTCATTCGTTTAGCGATATCAAAGGAAGGTATTGTTTTGTTTAGTGTTTTCTTGTCTTGGAACGAATATAGGCGACGGTGATGTGTGTGAAACTTAGTGGGTGGTAATGTCTTTATTAAAGCAGGCCTAGCGCACTCCGCACTATAGGAACGAAGCTACAAGTAGGTACATAGCCGGACACCGACGGTGGGTCACGCTTCGTTACACGTGCCGCGTCAGAAGAGATAAGAGCCATGCGATAGAAAGAGAGGCGCTCTGTAGGTTATTATGTCTGGTAGGTATGCAGCGCTGCGCGAGCTGAATTGAATTTTATTGCGTCATAGCAAGAGTTGCTATTTGTTTAAATTTCTTTGCGGAGTGATGATTCTGCCCCTTCCCTTAGTATTTTGGTGGTTAAAGTTAATTATTATTATTACTAATCTCTTTGTTTTTGTAAATATAAAAGTACAACAAAGTAATATAAGGTCTTTTGTTGAAAAATATATATTTCAAGACAATCCTTTAACAAATTCGTTATCAGAACCGCGAGTAGATTAAAATGAGCCCAAACACTAGTAGTTGACGATTATCCGTTAAGGAGTACAAATAGATCTATAGAATAGTACTTAATATGGTAGTTGAGCGACTGCTCAGACGCGTTACTTTACTAGTTTTTGTTTTTATGGTCCATCGAACATCATCAATATATCTAAAATTATATCACATCTCATGAGAGTAATACTTTAATGTATTTAATGTATTATATATATTAAGCCTAGGTTTTGATTCTATTGAGTGTACTATTGATACTATTAAGCTTCAGAGCCTTCGCTGACGTCAGACTTTTTGTAGGTCCGATAGTCGCACCGACATTTGTCACCTATTTTGTAACGGACTTTTTGTATGACGTGTGCTATGCAATATAAAATTGCGTATGTTTCGTTTTCACCGTCAAAAATTCGGTGACCGATTGTATGACGTGGGCGGGCAGCTTAATAAAACGACTTGGTCAAACACAGCATGATTCTAGTTTGTTACTCGCCCCTTAACTAACCAATACATTTAATCATTCACGACAGTATACAACCAATTACTGACTAACAAAATGTACCAATTTACTCAAAACACTTCACAACATACACAATAAATTAAAGAGTTGCAAACTAAAATAGCGCTTAGGGCGCTAATTTTCAGGTCCGACACTTTATTTACTGGCTTCGTATTGTAAACAGTAAGGTAACTTTTTACTAGTGTAGGTTTCTTGTTTGCGAGAGGCCCTCTAGGTGGATTCTACCGCTTTTTGCCAGTTATTCTGCCGCCAAGCAGTAGTGCGCAAACATTGCAGTATTCGGGTTTGAAGGGCATTGTAGTCAGTGAAATTACTGGGCATTATGAGACTTATGAGCTCAAAAGCGGAATTCATACGGAATACGGAAATACGGAATTTCATATTGTAGCACAAACGTACGCCTACTAAAAGTCCGTCACAAAATAGGTGACAAATGTCGGTGTGACTATCGGACCTACAAAAAGTCTGACATCTGCGGAGGCTCTCAGTGTGACGATTGTAGTGTAGTGTAGTGCTGCGCAGAAAGTTCTGGGTAGTGCTGCAACTGTTATGGGCAGGCGTTTAACTAACCATCAGGTGAACAACCTGCTTGTCTCGTCATACAATTCAATAAAAAAAACAATCCAGGAACGCCAGTTTCATCTTTTTAGGTGCTAGATGGTAGAAATTTGAGAAAACTGACATTGGAGACTTATCAACCGACTTCAAAAAGGAGGAGGTTCTCAATTCGACGGTATGTTTTCTTTTTTGTACGTTTGTTTCGATTACTCCGCCAATTCTGAATTGATTTTGATGATTAATTTTTTAGTTAGTAGGTCATACTTCAGAGGTGGTCCTATATACATTTTATCGAAATTGATTTAGCACTTTATGAAAAAAAATAACGAAAACAAAAATTATAAGTTGAGTATTGAAGTCGGTTCTTGTTTTTTTTTGGAGACACCTAACCTAAACCTAACCTAACTCGTAACATTTGATCAGACAATAGTATATCTTTGTCTGATTGTTCGTGATGTCATGGACAGGGTTCCGAGTGAAAATCAGTGCTAAGTTTTTTTTTTACAAAATATTGATCTACGTTTGACTACCATCTCGCCTGATGTTAAGCGACGATGTGACCGAAGATGGAGCTCGTAGATCTAGAAGATATCTATGCACTCTGGCCTTGAAGATACTCAGTGTATATAAAATACCTAAAAGATAAGACCTAAAAATATCTAAGCGTATGCTGAGTCGCAACCTTTTCGTGACATCGCGCAACATTTAACTGTATTGTTATTGTTTTTTTTGTCTTTATTGTAGTAAGTTCAGTGTTATGTTGTGTGATGTCCTGAATAAATGTTTCTACTTTTTTTTTCTTTTCAGTACATTTTCAAACTGAACTAGTATGTATGGGAATATGGGATACTGTCCGTATGTGGCATAAATATGGCCCGGTAGGATACTTCGTTTTGCGCCATTTGCTTACAGGCTTGTTAACATATTCTGTTTATTTTGCTGGCACATTATAAATTAGTTGTTATCTGAGTTGCTGTTTGTTTGAATATGATTTCTAGTTTGGTACCTTAGTTTATTCACTGCCGGTGACAGGAAAAGATAATAATTCGCATATTGAGCGTCTATGTATTAAGTACCTATATTATGAAGGCTCTACCTGTAGGTATGAAAGGTTTTTGCAAAATAGCCGCTGTATTCTATACATATATTTGCATCTTAACGACTTCAATTAGATGTAAAAAATACGTTTCTTTTTTATGGAACTGAGTTTTGAGACGAGCAAGTCGTTTGCCTAATGGCCACGCCACGCCAAAGCACAGTTTAATGATTTTAAATATTTTTTTTTTCAGTTTAACTGTATAAAGAGGCACATTATTTCAAAATATTAAAATACCAATATTTTATACTGTATGTAATAATTAATTGATAACTTCTAACGATTATACATACTAAAATTTTCAAGCTCAGTAACTCAGGTGTAGAAAAAAATAAAGCAAAACCAGTAAAGAGCATAACATATTATTCACAGACGCTGCTTCGTGTTCTGCAATCTTTATAAAAAATAAAAACAATTTAATACATTCCCTTAGATGATGCGGCAAACTTAAAAAAGATGTGGCAGAGACATCCACAGACTTTTTCTTTTACGTGGACTATTTTCATTCATGTTTATGTGCAAAGTCTCTCCGTGCGACGCTACAGAAGAAATAATAATAAAGCTGCAAAAATAAAACACATTTACAGCTCGAGCCCTTAGTAATACTAGACTCATGCCACAGAATACTAAGAGACAGAAGCATCACTCCGCAAAGAAATTTAAACAAATAGCGACTCTTGCTATGGCGCAGTAAAACGCGTGTAGCGCTGCATACCTACCAGTCATATTAACTTACAGAGCGCCTCTCTTTCTATTACATAGCTCTTATTTCTTCTGACGCGGCACGTGTAGCGACGCGCAACCCGCCGTCGGTGTCCAGCTATGTTCTTGTAGCTTCGTACCTACAGTGCGGAGTGCGCTAGGCATGCTTGCGGCTTCTGCGGTATGATAGTTGACAAAACGTCATTTATGATACCAGCTACCCGGCCTGGCTGCCTCGCTTCGCTGGCCTGATGCGATTAAGGTCCTCATCATCATCAGCCCATCACGTTCCCTCTGCTGGGACACGGGTCTTCTCTCATGGAGAGAAAGTATAGGCCATAATCCACCACGCTGGCCCAGTCCGGTCGAAGTCACATATCCTTGCTTTTTGTGATTGATTCTTGGACATGCCGGTTTCCTCATGATGTTTTCCTTCACCGTTTCTAGAGCGAGTGTTAAAATCCGGACATAAGTTAAGGTAGTCAGTGGTGTGGAGCCAACAGGATTCGAAATCAGGTGCGTCGGATCGAAAGCCGCTAATGCTCCCACTGAGCCACACTCGCTCTTGATCGCAATTTGGGTACCTACTATTAACAGTGATAATGTTAAATGTAAACACTCAAGAATTTTCCTAAATGATGTTCAACCGAACAATATTCATAGAACAGTCTAGAAGTACTAATCGAATGTAGACCAAGATTTTTCCGTGTAAAGCCGTGTTTTTACTTAGTTTTCTGAACAGTTCTGAGCGAGCAAACGTTCGTTCACAAGGTTAATGAAAACACTTCAGTGAACGAATTCAATTATAGTGTTTTTTTTTTTTTTTACGCCTTATAGATCTATGTTTGGCCACTATCTCGCCTGATGTGAAGCGATGAAGTGGCCTAAGATGGAGCACATAGATCTAGAGAGAGACGGCAGTTGAGCGGCTGCTCAGACCCGTCTCCCCGATGGTTCACCGAACATTATCCCGAAACACGACTAGGTCGCTTGACGGCATGGCTTTGTTCGGTGGGTGGTATTACAACCATGGCCAGAGCCTACCACTCCAAAGCGCGTAAGCGGGTTTCATCACGATGTTTTCCTTCACCGTTATAGAGCGAGCGTGCAAAATCTGCACTTCACTATAAGTCATTGGTGCAGGGCCGAGTCGGAATTCGAACCCAGGTGCGTCGGATCGAAAGGCGCACGAGGTCCCGCTGAGCCACACTCGCTCTAAACAGTTGTTCTGAACAGTTCTGAGCGAGCAAACGTTAGTTCATACGGTAAATGAAAACACGTCAGTGAATGAATTTAAATATTATGTACCTATCAATGATAGTTACCTGAGCTCGGTGAACGATTGCTTGCTCGTTCTTTCATTTAGTGTGAAAACGGAACTTTTAAACAATCTACGGATGGGATGCAATTACCTTAATGCAAAAAGTAATATACAGTGATGCTACATACATTACTATTATTTTTGCATTTAGATACAGCTCGTGAAATATTCTCTAACAATACATACCTAAATACAAGTATATTTTCACACATTCGCACATACAAGTAATATATACCTACTTTAAATTGCATGCCATCATAGTTATCCTTACTTAGTACAAACTCTGTTGTAATCTGTTCGTGTAACTTTTTTTTAACTATGTCTGGCCTAATAAAGTGACCTGTTTAGGCATACCAATACCCCCGTATTTGTATAGAATAGAATAGAATAAATTTTATTGCATAAAAACTGTGTACAAATATGTTATTACATGATATAAATGATGATACAACAGTTCTGTCCTCTCGGACGTACAATATTATTTACAGTTAGTAATTGGTTTCTATACCTACAACAAATTTATTAAGTATACTCTAATGAGATCATAAACCTTAAAATTAATTGCTATCAAATAATTTTTAATAATTATTAATATAGTATGCCTAAACAGGTATCTTTATTTGGGTTTGGTGTTCTTCAACCAGGAATAAATGTGTCAATTACTTTTTAATGTTTATGATAGGCGATGTTTGCTGAAATATGTATAAATAAATTTATCTTCATCTTTTTTTAAATGACTAACATAGATGTTATAGATATTTAATTAAAGTTAGGGCTCTCCGTCAACGACATAATGTTAGGCTCTTTATTCAAAGTCTGTGAAAGCAGGACTCTCACCCAGTGTGTGGCAAGTCTCAGAAAAACCGTAGACTATTTCCATTGATGTTTATATGGAGACTCCCCGCGCGATGCGCTCAGTTTTATTGACGACATAAATTCTGATGGCCGTGTGTAAGGAACGAACAGACTGGGAATTCTTTAAGTGGTGTTGGGAGCTGGGCTAGTTGGTTTACTTTAAGTAGGTATATTTTGTTTGGGCTATAAAAAGGAGAATTCTGTTCAAGTTTAAAAAGTGACCTAAGTTTAAGAATAAGCTCTAAATAGCTGAAATTATAATGATTGTTAAAAGATTAGGAATTGAATGAAACCGAAAATGATTTCGTAAATGACTTGCAGCTTTAAGTACTTGGAACAGAAATATCTTCGAAGACAAACATTTGAAAGTAGACTTACGTAGGTGTGTGTAGGCTTAATGTTAATTCCATCAAATTTGTAATGACTAGTTATGGAAATTGCACTTTGTAAATTTGTGTATCTGGTCCAATAATAGCAACAAGAATTATTAATCAGAATAAAATACGAGATGATAAGGTGCAAACTAATCTCGGAATGTGCCAATAATTGCATTAGCCTCAACACCAATACCGATACACGAACCACCTAATCACCAAGTTTGCAATTCCAAATCTCAATAATTAGTTCAATAATCCATTAATATTCTACTCGACAACGCCAATCTACGAACTTCACAAAGTTCAGCACAAACACAAACTTCGGGCACAACACGCTTGGATTTCCAACAGGATGCATTCGGATCGAGCCACGTACGCAATTATGAAGCTTAAACTTCATACTCGTACTTGAAAGTTCGGGACGTGTTCATGACAAATCAACGCAATGAGATTTGGAGTAATGTCTTCACTTGCTTTGACAGCTTTAAGTTAAAGTAGGTCGGCCTAACTCTTTAGGAATACGAGGACGGGATATAAGCTCTCGCAGTTGCTAAATCCCTTTATGTTGGTAGTCAGCAACTAGTAGATCCTTTGTCTTTGACATGTTAATATTCGAGCTTACCTGAACAGATTAATAGTACAGATTGTGCAGCACGTTTTAGATAACATATTGCATTGGGTCCCTGACCAAGATCAAGTCGCCTGGAAAACGAAGATGCTACCTCTACAAAAAAAATAAAACTGATTTACTTTTTTATGGTATGCAAGAATCTTGCATCGATTATCTAGTTTATAGTATGGGTAGAAAATGTGTTCTATGTGCAAACAATAACTGGCTTTTTCTTAGTAATTTCTTTGTTCACTGCCATTAAACAACTCTGCAGTCATTTCTCTTTCAAATCTTCATATCCTATTTAGCTCATAATAAGGCGCTTGCTGCAGAGCGAGTGTGACTCAGTGGGAGCTCGTGCGACTTTCGATCCGACGCACCCGAGTTCGAATCCCGCTGGCCCCGCATCACTGATTTTCTTAAGTTATGTGCAGATTTAACCACTCGCTCCAAAAACGGTGAAGGAGAGGAAACCGGCATGTCCAAGAATTTTTCACAAAAATTCAAGGACATGTGACATCCACCAACCCGCACTGGGCCAGCGTGGTGGATTATGGCCCATTATCTCTCTATGAGAGAAGACTCGTGTCCCAGCTGTGGGAACGTGATGGGCTGATGATGAAGGCGCTTGCTGATCCCAAAAATTCTTACCATTATATGTCTCAACAAATACTATCACACTTCAAACACAGATGTGTTCAATTTCCGATCAAGATGCAAAAGTTCCAACAGTTCTCATTGGCAATTTTGATTCAGCTCAAAATTTGACCAATCAGCGCCAGGCGTTCTTGCCATTCATTTCTAATAGCTTCCGTGGTCTGCAGTCACGTACGAGATTCCTTGTAAATTGGCATCGCTTGAGATCTTAATTAAGTCGCTTTAGTTTTTAGAGGCATGTCGAGCAAAGGCGCCTTTCCAAGTACGAACTAGTTCAGAATCACAAACACTCACAACTTCGTTCTACCTCTAGACTTTGTTTTGGTTAGGCAGAATAATGCATCTAGAGATCTTGTTTTCTCAAAGACAGTAATAGATTCAACTATTTGCTTATTCGTGGTGGCTGTTGAGGTGATCTATACGTGTATGTTGAAACTATTTTATGGTAATAAAGTTTAGAGCTTTCTTCCCAAATTATTATTTACAGTAAAAATACAGTCAATATTAGAAAAAGTTGTTGAAAGTAAAAGTTTATTATTACTTGGTATAATTTCAAACCAAGGCTTTTGGAATGTTGGTTAAATAAGTTCCTTAATAACTTTAATCAGTATTTTTGCACATAAGCTTTAAGCTAATAGCATTAAGATACAAAATTGGTAAGTTCCGAAGATCTATACAGGGTTTCCACTTCAACAGTACAAGCACGTAGCAGACTAGACGTGTGACATGACATTTGTGCAGCTGCCTAGGTAACCTAAGTCTTGTCAGGTTCAGACCGCCTAGGTCCTGTTTGGTATTTTGTTCTTGAATAGTGGGACTACTGCTGGCTTAGAAGCACAAGCCTGAATCATTTGTTTTTGTATTGTAAACTTATGTTATTTTTCTATAGTTATACACATGACAAATTAGCACTATCTTCAGTAGTTAAATTATTCTTTTTTTCAACTTACGAGTACATATATCTAACAAATAACATCTATGATATTTTGGTCTTCTAATTCAATAGGTGCTATACTCGTATTTTATCTATCTTCTGTCTTTAAAAATAATTTGTACTATTCAACCACTGGTAATAAACCATTTAAAACATGAGTCTCTCAATTAAGTTATCAATTACTAGTATTACCCGTATGCAAAAAATGCACATAAAATTCTTCTGCTAAAGTGTTATCAACACCAATTGAAAAGAATAACTTCATTCATAGCTTGCTAGATTTTTGCTAAAGCCCGTAGTCTGCATTTATTAATATAAATAGTCCCTCAAAGCCCAAAGGAAAAATAAAAAGTATTTATCAAAGAAATTGCCTTTGTTTCCTTTGATGTGAAAGAATGCGACGGGTAATGGCCGATTATGAAACGAATGGAATAGCAGAACTGAACTCTTCTGTTTTCCAGTCGGAGGAATGTTTATTGTTTTGGTAGAAAACAATGTCCAGCTTTTAAAGTTGTTAACAATTTGGATAACAGTTTAAAAGGGGTATTTTAAAATCTAAAGCTGGTAATAATCTACTCAAATTCTCCGGAATTTGTTGAAACGTACGTACTAAAATGCAATAATTATTTACGGCACATCGAAATATAGATGCAAAAAAAAATACATTTTAAAATGGTGCATGTAAAAAAAGAAAAAAGTTTAATAGCAAATTCTTCCAGAAAACCTAAGAATGAAGTAAATTTTCAATCAAAAGTTTGAATAATTGTGTTAAGAGTATTTTAAAGTCAAAAACTGGTAATAATCTACACTATGTCTACGGAATGTGTTGAAACTTACGTAGATACTACGATGAAATAATCTCAATCGCACAACGAAATATAGAAGTAAAAAAAAACATTTTTCAATGGCGCAGATGAAAATGCTAAGATGTATAGCAAATTCTTCCAGGAAACTATGGATGTAGGACATTTGCATCGAATCTTCTTTCTGTTTGTTTGTTTTAGTTCTGAGATCCCAGCCTCTTGAGCTATCTTTGTTATTCCAGGCCTAGTGCACTCCGCACTGTAGGTACGAAGCTACAAGTACATAGCCGGACACCAACGGCGGGTCGCGCGTCTTTACACGTGCCGCATCAGAAGAGATAAGAACAATGCGGTAGAAAGAGAAGCGCTCTGTAGGTTAATATGACTGGTAGGTATGCAGCGCTACACGAGCTGAATTGAATTTTATTGCGTCATAGCAAGAGTCGCTATGTGTTTAAATTTCTTTGCGGAGTGATGCTTCTGTCCCGTAGTATTCTGTGGTTATACCTAATATGGGAACAAAAGTCGATCGCAAGGCCAACATAGAAAGTAATTATTTCTAGCATTATTATTGGCCATGACCAGTTTCTACATGCCTAACCTCAAAGTTGGAAGAGGTGCCGTCACTAAAATCCATGTTAATGCAAAATCTTGTCGCAGCTTTCTTTTAAAATCAATTAAAATTCAATATTCTTTTAGACTTTATATTATCCCTGTATAAGCTAAAACCGTTCAAGTTTCCTACGAAGCAAACATTATACTAAGTAAAACTATCATACTCATATACCACTTTCCAGCGTCACAGTAGCAGTGTAACCCAATTTTTCGACACGGGGTGAGCTCTCGAACGGTTCCCGTTCCAAGTAGGTACATATCCGTTACTGTCTGTGCCAAGAGTCTCCTGCCAAGCCATGGTACATGTCTTGTATGTACCGAGAGGGAGGATAGGGGTGCCTGTGTTTTTTTTAATGGGAAGGTTATGGCAGCAATTGATCCTTGATTTTTCCAAATGGGCTGTCTCTAAATCTTTGGGTTTCGTCATAACTAATACTTAATCATGATAAGTGCCACTATTCATAAGAGTCTTTTTTGGTCTAAGTAGGCCATATTATATCTTTAGGTTTATGTATTGACCCTATTATATTATAGTACATTTGCGGGGGAAAAACTTAAACCTCGCTATCGTAAGACACAATTCATGTCAATGTAGTTTTTATACTAACGAACTCTGATGACAGTGATCAGTGAGGAGTTAAAACGGTAATTTCTATTTTTATGGTGATCTAAATATAAAGAATTTGATCAACAGACAGACCAACCAATTTCTTCATGATCTGTGGAATGTGCAGTTCTACTTTAATTGATTCAAGATGATTATTTTTGCTTGTGAATTTTTTGCCTATGCCTATGACTGTTTTTATTCTTGTTATATTTCTTGTATTTTGTGTTAAAGAAAGCGAGAACAGGTTGCTTTATAATTATATCAATAAACTCTGATGTCAAAATGAGTTTTGGCATCCTATACTCGGAACTGTTACTTTTATGCCGCCCTACTTCCTTGGACACGAAGTTTTCACACATACTTCAAGCGTAAGAAGCTGGAAAGGTTAAAAACTTTTGATTACTTACTAGTTTTCTAAGCAGACAACCCTACAGAGGGTGGGTGTCTTGGCAGCAATTCAGGTCTCTCGCATATTGAGTTCAACGTTTTGTTCGAGGGGAGAGATGAACGCGCCAAATATATTGGTATCTTTCCAGTTTTTACATTTATCTGTAAGTCTCATTCATTTATGTGTTGTGTAGATATATTACGACAGCTTCTCGCATGTTTTAAAATTTGAAAGGAGTTACATTTAGTACGTCTGATGAACGGCTACCCTAATAATTTTACGTAGATTGTGTATTCTTAACTGGATGAAAACCACAGTTTTGGGGTCACCTCGTAAATTGTACAGACGCGGCCCCACCACATTTTATGAATGTTGTAAATGTATGCGTAGCAATGACCTTCAACATTTATTTTGCATTTACTTTTGCTATCAGTATTACTAGTCTTTACACACACATTTAGACATCCTGTAAAGACGAGTTTTATAAATAACTAGCACAGGCCGCCCCGGCTTCGCACGGGTATTTAACAAAAATTTCAAAATTAAAAATTATAATACACACACATCTCCCCTCCTGTGCGGCCCGTACCCCAGTGACGCCTACACTGCATAAGGTGCTGCCTAGCTAGCCGAGCAGGGTGAGCGGCTACCACGCAACTTTTTTCTAATACTTATCTACATTTTTAAATTCGTGATATCTTTCGAATGGAATGTCCGAATTGAATAATTTAAAAAGTTATATAAAGATATTGAAGCATTGAATATGAAGTAATTTCTTTTGATAAGGATTAATACCAAGATACAAATAAAGAACCTTTTCGAGCGGTGGCACTTCAATTAAAATTTTAAAATAAAAGAACACTTATTGTGGCATAATTATAATAGTTAGACATATGCTGTCGCGACACTTTTTGTAAATAATGATGTGTTCTGCAAAGTCGTACTACATTATTTTATTTTATCATCAATAGTTTTCGCAGCGCACGCGATGTAAAGAATATTTTAGGTATTTTTTTACACCTTGGGTTACATTATTGGAGTTTTAGTAAGGATCTGTATTTTTTTTTGAAAATATAATATATATATAGCCTATGTCACCAGGGGATAGTGTAGCTTCATAACAATGAAAGAATTTTTCAAATCGGTTCAGTAGTTTCGGAGCCTATTCAATGCAAACAAACAATCAAATCTTTCCTCTTTATAATATTAGTTTAGAAAATGCACACTATTACATTGACAGATTTTAGATTTCACAGATTTATTCACTACAAAGTGTATTCCACACCAGCCAAGCTTCGAACAGTTCCGATTATCCGATCACTACTGATGTAGGGCGCTTTTGTTAGTGAACAAGTTTGTATCGTTTTGTTAGATATTATTATGTTGTGTTGACTTCTTGTTAGCAAATCATAATTTTAAAGACTCACTGGTAATTTTTTTTTTTTAATTGGCTTGCGTTTGACCACTATTTCACCTGGTGGTAAGCGAAGAAGCGGTCGACAAACTAGCACGCTTGCCAAGACTGCCTGTTCACTCGAGACTTGAAGATTCCTAGATTGTGACCCCTCTGCTTAGTCTGGGATTATAAAAAAGCCACTTGAGGAGGATCCACGTACCTAACATACGCTTCAGGTCACGGCTTGTATTAACGCTTTTTGATGATGCAATCGCTTATCAACATTTCCCAATGTCAATACTTATCATCGTACCCCGCAGTAAGAAATCGATGTGCACACAGTGTAAGCACTCTAAGTGGGTAAAGCATGTTTACATGTTTGCATTGGTGTTAGCCGGGGGCCGGCTAATGGGACCGGCAGCGGTCCCCTTGTTCTTGAGTAGCTGGATGACTTTAGCGTAACAGCAGAAGGTTATGTTGTGCGATCGTTCGGGTTTTATTTGTTGTAATAACAGATGAAGTGGCACGTAAAAAGCTTCGTGAGAGCTGTCACTGAAATTTTTCACAGTTAGATCCCGTATACTCGTACATTATACTCGTATTACTTTAAAGAATAATTATTGCTTCCTATTGTTATGAATAATGCAGTATTGACACTTCGACAAAATAATGTAAGTAAATATTTTGTAGCGTCATAATCGATTACTTCCAGTATTTAAGATGTTCAATACTTTTCTTAAACGCTGTCAATGTTATCATTGACTAGCATTCATATTTTAGCCAGTCGTCCTTAATCCCAAAGCTATATTATTTAATATAGTTTCTGATATTTCATAAGCTAACCAAACTTTCCCTACTGTACATACCCAAACTGCGTCTCTCGAACTTCTGTACTAACTGCAAGCAATAACAACTCTAGCAGCGGGTTACGCTCCAAAAGAACTTTTACAAAACCCCGGGACCACCTACATGGCGGTGAGCTTTGATGACTTAGCCTGTGCTTAATGCGTCTTTGTATTTTTATTAACTAAATAAATAAATAATATAGAGAGAGTATGGGCCATTAATCCACCACGCTGGCCCAGTGCGGGTGTCACATGTCCTTCAAATTTTGTGATTAATTCTTGGACCTGCCGGTTTCCTCACGATGTTTTCCTTCACCGTTTTTAGAGCGAGTATCAAATCCGCACATAACTTAAAAAAGTCAGTGGTGCGGGGCCAGCGGGATTTGAACTCGGGTGCGTCAGATCGGAAGTCGCGCGTGCCCCCACTAAGCCACACTCGCTCTCTACTATTAACACTTACTTATCAATAATAGTAAGAACAATTTTGCCTAACGCTTGTTCATTGATTGGAGCAATCCAATATTAAATTACCTCTAGCGATATCAGACATTACCTTTGTTATACCTACTGTCTTCACCAAACAGAGTTGCCAAAACACGTTCATGTTCACAGCTGCTTGGTGAAATAACTATCACTAAATTTGTTTATGCTATTTCAGACCATGTTTTGAAAGTGTTAAGGTTGAAAATGAAATGAGAGAGTTTCGGGGTAGTACGTAGAAAGCAAATCTTCATAAGAGGAAACTAATTAACAGATCACGAACACACCACGGATTAATGTTATTGCGTATTAGGGTTGCTATGCCATCTGTTAGTGGAGGAATAGGATTTGAGATTGAGACACGGAAGGAGTCATTGAGACCACCGTCTTAATTTTACCTTCTCCTGGATATCTTTTCCTATTCCGTCTGGCATTTGACACCGCTTTCATGTAGGCAGGTATGGTAAGAATTGGCATATTTCTATCATTTTTTTTATGGAACTAAGTGAGGAGGCGAGCAAGTCGTTCACCTGATGGTATCTGATATTGATGATACTTTTTGTTTCTTAGAACATTGAAATTAATGAAATGAAATGTAATTTATTTGCACTAAATGTGGCACAATTAATACTTAGATCTTAAAATAAAAAAGACGTGTGGCACTCGGAGACTGCCGCGGTAAAGCTATTGCATAGCATTCGGAGTGGGGGGTGTTAGGTTATTTTCGTTACGGAATTTCTGGATTCGGTCTCCACGCTCAAGGCCCGCGATAGAAGCTATGCAATAGCTTAAAAAATGTTGTTCTAGTCACATTCAGCCTTATAGTACAAGCATGCTATTTTTTTTTAATTCACTCAATTGTCAATAAGAAAACATTATTAACTATTTAATTTAATTAGTATAATATTCAGCACATAACTTAAAAAATGTAAATAAACTTATAAACTATCATATTGTGTAATCCCGCTGAATATTCATCATCATCATCATTATGATGATGATGAATATTCAGCGGGATTACACTACATATTTTCATTGCGTTTCAGTGTTGAGATGAATTTCATTCATTGCATTCCATTGCATTTAATTAGTTTATTTAGTATTAACTATTTAATTTATTTAGGCGAACCTACTTTGATGTCAAATAGTCGTTTACAGAATAGAAGTTTCTGGAACGCAACCAATACAAAAGTTTCTTTATATACCTACATTTTTGTATTAAGAGCTTTGATGTGCCGAGGTACAGCATTAAAAACCTATTATTGTAGGTACGCCTAATTTTATCTTACTAATATTATGAATGCGAAAATATGTGAGGATGGATGGATGGATGGATGGATGGTGTTTGTTAATCAATCACGCAAAAAGTACTGAAAAGATTTTGATGTAATGTTGGTACTTTAGGTTTGGAAAAGAAAAGAGGCTACTTTTTTCCCGGGAAACTGCAGGTGACACCGCGGGGCGCAGCTAGTAGACTATATCAATCAGCCTCTGTGGTGTAGTGGTTGGGGAGGTTGGCTTAAATCTCATACACCACTGAGGTTGCGGGTTCGATTCCCGCGACGGAACAAATGTTTGTGCACAGAAAAAAAAGCGCAATGTCTGGGTATTGTGGGACCTCGTAGATCCTGGTTCCTTAGATACAGAGTATCCCAGTTAGGGGTTCAAAACCACAAATGGCACTCAAAAGTGAAAAATAAATTAATATAATTATCATAAGCGTTACCCACTCATATATTTGAAGTCGGTGCCAGCCAAGTCTAATAGGTAGCAGATAAATACTTTGTATATAGTAAGTACTACTTGTAGGTAGTATCTACGACTTGAAGATTAAACTTATATTTTTTGTTTTTGCTATTTTTTTCAAAAAGTACTGAATGAATTTCGATAAAATTTATATGAGACTACCTCTGAAGTATGACCAACAAAAAAAGAATCATCGAAATCAATGCATAATTGGCGAAGTAATCGCGTAACAAACACACAAAAAAAAAAACATACCATCGAATTGTAAACCTTCCCCTTTTTTGAAGTCGGTTAAAAAGAAAAAGAAAGTATATATATATATATACACATTATTATGCTGTCAAAGAAGGTGCACCCGCAAAAACTTTACTATCTTCGTCATCATGGTGCTTGCAACAGTGCTGAAATATCAAGAAATCAAAACAAATACATGGTAAATATCCCGTTTCTAAATCAAATTCTAAGGTGCAATTTTATCTTTAAATTTAATTAAACTAAATAATATTCTATGTTATTATTATAGTGATTAAGAGACCGATTGTCTGAAGCACTGTTCTCCAAATCACAATGCACGGTAACCCTACATCCCAGACAAATAGGGTAAACCCTCGTCTTTGGACGCAGTAGAACTAACGTACCGCGTGTCAGCTGGAATATTGACTTTTGATTATATTTGTGTGGATATAATTGGGTTGGAATAGGATGATCTTAAGATTATATTAAAGTTAGTCTAGACTCGGCAAGGATGTAATAATAAAAAAGACAACATTGGGGAACTTTTCTTTTAAGTAAGATGACCATTCGGTGCTTTATTGATATATTTACTGTGGTTCTGGGTGGCACTGCAATTGTTATGGGCAGGCGTGGCGCTTACCATCAGGCGAACGAAATGTTTGTCTTATCAGTCAGATCCATTAAAAAATACTATGAATAAACTGAATGTACTTAATAACATTACTAAGATAAACAAGTTATCAATCTGATGTTGCTTGCACTGTGGCTCCTACGTATATTCTTGCCTGTCATGTCATTATTATACGTCCAAACTAGGTACGATTTTATCCCTGCGGGTAGTTAGAAAATGTTTTATGATAATATTGTCTGCTTTATACCTAAGTTACTTTTATATTCACAAAATGTCGAAGCACATAATTTACTTTAAGCCTTTTTTTCTCATATAAGTGAAATGTAATTTCTTCTTGAGAAATAAATATTCTTTAACCCGAAGTAAGATTTGAATAGCTTTACAAAAATGTTTTTTTAAATATTTCAATATGTAACAATAAAACTTGGACCAAAAAAAATATCAAATAAGTCAAATTGTTACAATAATCTTACATTACCTACTTAAATACAAAACAAATACTAGAAACGATTATTTCCTTGCACAGCTTATTCTACCAGCATCAATATAATTATCTCCCACAAATTTGTTGAATTTTAGAACTCTGTAATTTCTATTCGTTTATTTATAGATATAAACCTCCAATTACTCGCTATCTCGGTTTGAACAGGCACAGAATTAATTGTTTATTTGATGACCGATTATAACTCCAATTGTTTCTGTTTCTGCGTGGTGTTTAATTTCGTTCGTTTGTTTTGATTAGGTTTACTTTCTTTGATTGTTTTTGTATTTGACTTGTTTAGTTTGGCTAACGTGATTTGAATTATGATTGAAGAAAGTTATTATTCGTATTACTTTTGTTCTAGCTATTAGTGTCATCTATAACTGAACTGTATTTTTTTTAAATCTTTATTTATATTTTTAGAGGGTTTGATCAGACATGATTTTGCCACCCTCATAGGCTCACTTCATCTTTATCTCTACGCCTTAGACATATCTTTGCAATTTTGTATAGCATTCTAGCCTCCTCCGATTGAACTGTCTTTATTGAGATTGCAGTTAAAAATTTCATTGATAAGTGTAATAAGTAGGTACACCTCTTTGATGTTGTTTTCCTTACCTTATGGTTGTCTGGAAGAAATCGCTGCTTAGCAAGAAGACCGCCTATTGTACTTATAGGAAATTTTGTATTACCAACTGTAATTCTGTTATCTTTTTTAAGTGCAATAAAGTGTTATCTCTCTCTCTCTCTCTTCATGAACATTTAGTACTCGCTGTTTCTAATGTAAATAGGTATAAATGATGATAATAAGTCAAACCGCGTGGCGCAGCTAGTATCAATATATAAGAAATTAGTCCAACAATTTCACAAAACAGTCCATTAATATCATGAATTGCTATCATAACAATTTTGGCTTCAACACAATGCTATATTGTCCAAGCGTCTATACCCAACACCGTAATCAGCATCTCATCCGTGTCAATTGCACCTATTCCGTTACTTGCGATAAATTCACATGAGAAATGTATGAGAAATACCTACAGAATAGCTTCGTTAGTTCCTCAAGGGCCCTTGAAGCATTGTGCCGGTGTCAAGCCCGACTAAGGACTGACAGTATCGAGAGGCAAGCCAAATGTTAATGATCGTTAGGAGGAACTCATTGAACGTCTGCAATGAAGCATAAAAAAGGTATATGACGTGTAAAAGCATTTGCTTAACAATTGATACCATTGGTTACAATTTGGTAAGGGTGGTAATTGAAAATATAACTAAAAGTTTAGAAACTTCCAATAATATAAACACGATGTCTAAAAAAAACATAAAATAGCTGGCGTTAGTGGCAGAATTGAAATCCTTTATTTAAATTTTGAAAAATGTTCTTTAATTCATTGGTAAAGAATTTTTTTTTCTTACGCTTAATAGATCTATATTTGGCCACTATCTCGCCTGATGTGAAGCGATGATGTGGCCTAAGATGGAGCACATACATCTAGAGAAAGACGGCAGTTGAGCGGCTGCTCAGACCCCACACAGATTCACATAATAACGAACTGAGAATAAGAAAATTAAATCCCTGCGCATTGTAATGTTGAAATTGATATTATAAAATATTCTAGTAAGCAATCTTAAACATGCAAAAACATTAAAATAAACGTCACGTAATTTTTGTCAATCTTGATCATAATAAATATGACTTCGCCGATGGAGATATTGTCATGTACGCAATTATGCATGCGTAAGCCGTTCCTAAGAGTTCTGAGATTGCGAGGTCGAGGGTCAACAGGCGTTGGGTAGCTCTCGAGGAAGGCTGTGTCGGATAATATATTGAGTGGCGTTACGGCATACAAAGCAGGGTAGGGATGCATCATATTAAAAGAGAAGTAGAAGTGTATATCGATGATAATAATTCATAAATTACTCGTATTATCAATTTGAGTAAGTTTACGGTAAAGCAGGTACACATGGCAGTTAAGAGAGGAAGCTGCGGCCCTAAGTTCAAACACTAATTGAATCGTTACAAAGATATCTATTAAATTATTGATAAATGTTTCAGAATGTAATTTTTTATTATCATATTCCAAGAAAGTTTCTTATAAAGTCGATTATAATATTCAAATACAAAATCATCTTATTTAATAAAATATCGATAGAGAATAATGTTAGCAAATCCCTTCTCTAGATAGGTCCATTCGTATGTTTTGAAGAACCGTTGCTGTTCTGAGGTGTTTAGGAACAGGCTGTGTATTACAATATAGAGTTACGATAGGAATACTAATTTTATGGTTAGTATGTTAACTGATAAAACCTGAAAATTCAGTTGTAAATCGTACCTTCTAGAGTTTCTATTATATCTATTTATAAAAGTGTGTTTCATCACCATCATCATTAGCTCCACTGCTGAGACACGGGCCTTGTCTCATCACGGTATTTGAACTCTACCACGTCAGATCTAAAGTCGCATGAATTCTCAATGAGCCGCACTCACTTTTCCCGCTTTTTCCACTTTCTCTATTGTGTCTCATCTTTTATCATTTTGCTAAAAATCACTTAGTTTTATGGTACAGAAAAAGCTTTTTCGAGAGGATAACATCGAATAAAGCCCCCGGAGCTGGCGCGGGCGGCGGTTGTCCCAGGACGGTGAAAAGATTGATCATACCTACTGACCATTGTTTTACTGGGTACGACTACTGACGTCATCCTAAATGGTCACCATATAGCTAACTTGACTTCGAACAAATGTTCGATGTGGTTTAACTATAATCCTGCATAAGTTTCCCAACAAATTGCAATTTATTCGAGGCTGACCTTCTCAAAAAGGATTTAGCATAAACTCTGATACACAGATATTGTGCCCATTTCATAAAATATACAGTTTATCCCGACTCTCTGAATAACATTACC